>PVIR01000052.1:0-103732 GCA_004026965.1 Petromus typicus | reverse complement strand
GAGTAGCTGAATCTTAAGATATGACTGTGTTTAGTTTTGTAAAAATCTGGCATCCTTGTCAGCTTCATTATTTTACAAGTATTTTCCTCAGACTGGTTCATTTTGATTCTCTTCTCAGTGTTGTTTCACAGCACATTAACAAAGCTAAAGCTACCAGTATTTTCTTTGGTAGCTTATGTTTTTAAGCATTATATGTAAAAATTCATTGTGAAAAACACGGTCATAGATTTTTGTCTGTCCTATATTATCTAAAAAACGTTTACAGTTCTATACTTTACATTTAGATCTACAATCTATTTTAATTTAATTATATAGAGAGATGTAAGGTCTTTGTTAAGAGTCATAATTTTTCGTGTGAACATTCAATTTTTCCAGCAGTATTTGTTATCTTAGCACCATTGTCTAAGACTAGCTCATTAATGGCTGTTTTCTTTCTTAGTGGTTTGTCTGTTTTTTTTTTTCATTTCCTTAACCTCTGTCACACTGTCTTGATCACTATAATTTTATAGTGATTCTTAAAGTTGAGTAGTATCACTGTTTCGGTTCTTCACTGATATGCTGGCTGGTCTTTTGCCTTTCTGTATAAACACTAGGATCTGTGTCATTGATACTTCCCAAATAGTCTATTTAGAATTTGATTGGAATTTTGTTGAATCTATAGATCAGTTCCAGGAGACTATTACATTCTATCTATAGACACAATTATCTCTCTTTCTCTTTAGAATTTTGGTTTTCATCCCAAAAATTTCATAGTTTTCCTCATATAGATTCATGTTAGATCATACTTATTTCATATTTGTGATATAAATAGTCATAGAAATATAAATAATCTATGTATGAATAATATAAATGTTGTTGTACCTTGCATTTCAAGTTCCAGTAGATTTTTACTGTATAATAGAAGATAGTTGGCTTGTTATATTTATATAAAAATATATATAACTTTATATTTTGCATGGAGTGTAGCTGAGTGGCAAAATCCAAGCACACCAGGAATTAGGCACTTTGCTTCAGTCTTCAGTACCACAAAACAATAAAACCTGTTATATTGTAGAATTACTACAATAGTGAAGTAGTGTTGGAAGTTTTGTTGATGATGTTTAGGGATTTCCTACATAGATAGATAATCATCTGTGAACAGAATTAGTTGTTATTTTCTACCTGTAGACTGCTGTGTCCTTTTCACATCTTACTGTGCTAGTGAGGACATTAAAAATGGTGTCAAATCAAATAAGAAAGGTAAGAGGGACACCATTGCCTTGTTACCAATGTTAGCAGAAGTAGATCTTTTTACTCACCAAATAAAAATGGTGTTAGCTATAGGTGAGATATTTTCATTCTTTATCAAATTGAGTTTTCTCAATTTCTATTTTCCTAAGAGTTGTGAATTTAATCTTTCAAATATGTGTCTGTAGTAATTAAAATGGTTATATGATTTTGCTTTGTATCTATTTGATATGCGGGTCATACAAACTAATTACAAATGGAGAACCAGCTCATTTGTCTAGAGTAAGTCTCTTTTGTTTGTATGGTGGGACTATTTTCATACACTGTTGCATTTGATTGGTAGTTTTTTGAATATTTTTGAGCCTATGTTCATGAGAAATATGAATATGTGGTTTTCTAGTCCTGCATGTACCTGGTTTTTATCACATAATAATGCTAGCCTTATACAGTGATGTAGGAGATATTCCTTTTTTCTGTTTTCTGGGAGAGATAATGTCATACCTTTTAAAATGCTCATTAAAATCCACCAGTGACCTCATCTGGAAAGTTATTGATACTGGTTTTTGTTGTTTAAATTAGGTATAGATGGGGCTGGGGATTTAGCTCAGTGCTTCCGGTGCCTGTCTTACAAGTGCAAGGGCCTGGGTTCAATCCCCAGTAACCACATAACAATACAGGGCGTGGAGACTCACCCCAGCAGCAATCAGTACCACATACCACAGTGTCAGGTGTGGTGGCTCATGCCTGTAATCCCAGCACTCGGGAGGCAGAGACAGGAGGATTGCTGTGATGTGAGTTGGAGGCTGAGCTCAGGGCCAGCCTGAACCACAAAAGCGAGACCTGTCTCAATAAATAAATAAATAAATAAATAAATAAATAAATAAATAAATAAGGTATAGATGTACTCAGATTATTTACTTCACTTTTGTGTGTCTTAGGAGTTTGTATTTTTAGATGAAAGGTTAATTTCATACAAATTTGTAAGCAAAGGGTTATTCATACCATTGCTTTATTATCCTTTTAATATCTATGATTTCTGTGTAATCAGTTAATAAGAAACGTGGTCTCAGTGTGTTGGTGAACACTGATAATACTGACCCTGAGACAGAAGGATCGTAAGTCAAGCCTAACTTGACCAACTAGCAAAACTTGCCTCAAACAGAATATAAAAAGACTAGAGATTCACCCCAGTGGGAAGGTCCTGGGTTCAATTTCCAGGACAGTGAAATAAAACATGGAGTCTTACCTGCTTTTATCCTTCCATTAATAGAGATCCGAGTTTCCAATCTATATGCTTTTCAGTGCTGCTGAATACTTGCTTTATCATTTTTTTTTCAGTGCAAGTCTACTTGAAAAAAAAAATTCCTTTAGTTTTTGTTTATTTAAGAAAGTCTTTGCCATGCTGCCCTGGCAAATACAAGCTCCTGAGTCCAATTCCTAGTACGAAAGAAAGAAATAAAGAAAGAAAGAAAGTCCAATTTTTCCCCCCTTCATATTGAAGGGATAATTTTACTTAACATGTATTTCTATCTAAGCTGGTGTTCTTTCCTGAGTGTAGCATTGCCATGCTTAGCTAAACTCTTCTTAAATGTGTGGTTTCTGAGAAGAAATTTGATGTAATTCTTATCCTTGCCATTCCACAGAAAAAGTGCTTCCTTGATTTTTGCAAAGTCTCACTGTTTGTTTTTGTGTCATTTGCACTTGATCTGCCTAGGTATTGTTACATTTGTCCTTCTTTGTGTTCACCAAGGTGCCTTTATCTGTTGATAGATATGTCATTAATTTTGGATAATTCTCACTATTATGATTAATATTAGTACTACTACTATTAATAATTTGCACTATTACTTCAGATCTTCCGTTCCCTTCTCTCTTGCAATTTTGATATTCTTATTATGTAAGTTATACTTTGTGTAATTGCCAAGAATCTTAGATTTTGAGGTAATCTGTTCCAATTTTTAAATTATTTTCCTCCTGTCTTTCCTCCCTTCTCTTCTTCTCTCTTTCCCTCCCCCCTTTCCCCCTTTTCTCCCTCCTTTCTCCTTCTTTCCTTTCTTTTTGGGAAGCATATTGACATGTCTTAAATGCCACTGATTCTTTCCTCAGCAATGCCCACTCTGCAGATTAGCCCATCAGTAATACTTGTTTCTCTTACTGTGCTTTTAACTTATAACATTTCTTTTTATATTTTTCTACAGTGTCTGTTTTTCTGTTTATATTACCTATCTATTCTGGCATGCCATCAATCTTATTCTTTAGAAGCTTTAACATATACTTAGAACTACTGAAAGTTAGCCTGATAATTACAAAATCCATCAAACCGGGGCCTATACTTCCATTTGTTTTGGCTTTTCAAATGCTGTGCTTTGTCATTTTTGTTGACAGTTGGAGTGGTGTGCAGGAAAATAGAAATTGTGTAGTTACACCTGTGGTGTGAGGCTTTATGTTAATCTGGCCAGAGCTGGACTCTGTTTGATGCCCACTGTAGCTGTCGATGTCAGAGACTTTGATTCCCATGGTCCTTGGTCTGTTTTCTTCCCCTGTTGTCTTGGTGTTTCCATAAGAACTCACTCTTCCACACATTGTATGTGTTACACTTTCCACATTTTTAACCCACCATTCTTCTACTGGAACCCTGATGACGTGATGATAAGGTGCTGGGCAAAAGAAATGCTTTCTAATCATGATTAAACCTCACTTTTTGTGGACTTAATTGTGCATCCTGTGAGTATAGGAGACTATTCTCAGACTGTTTTTTGCATCTCTTTTCAGTGACAAATGAAGGCCATAGGGGGTGGGATTAGCTAATTTCCTCTTTTGCTGACCTCAAGTAGACCGTATAAAATATTTTCCCTTGAAAAGAGCATGCTTTTGTTATAAAAAATGATCTGGGAACATGTATTAGTCATCTTTCTCCTTGAAAGACACAGTATTCAACACCCACAATTGAAAAGTAAAAGGTTTAATTTGTTCATGGTTTGTGTGTATGTGTGTGTGTTTTTTTTTTTTGTTTGTTTGTTTTATTTTGTTATTTGATACCAGAGATCAAACTCAAGAACTTGCACTTCCCAGGTAAACATGGTGCCGCTGAACTACATCTCTAGCCCAATTCGCTCATGTTTTAGTCCACGAATGACTACTCTAACACATTATGGTGCCACGAGGGTGGTGAAACAAAACTGCTTAGTTCACAGCAGCCAAGAAGCAGAACAGGGAAACAGTGATAGAGATGCACAGAGCAGGGGAACAGTGATAGAGATGCACAGGTAGAAACCACACATGAGACTGAAGTATTGTACAGATGGTGATTCCAGTGGCTCTTCCTCCCAGTGTGCTCACGGAAACTGTGCATGTCCATGATTTGCTATTCCTCTGGATGTTAAGGTGTTGGTTAGTTCTAAGGCCTGAATTCTTTGCCAGTGTGCTCACGAAAACTGTGCATGTCCATGATTTGCTATTCCTCTGGATATTAAGGTGTTGGTTAGTTCTAAGGCCTGAATTCTTTGATGGATCTAAGATAATTATTTTCATTTTTAGCTTGCTCAGCTTTCTAGTTGTGGTTAGAGTAGGGCTAAAAACTTTCACAGTAGGTGAGTTGCTGCACTCCTGTCATGGAGCACTCCAGAAGAACAAGGCAGGAAATTACCAAGTTTGAGCTCAAGATGGGCAACTGAGTCATTTAGTGAGTCTCTGACTCAAAGTATAATATGATAACATAAAATAAAGTAATAGGGAGGGTATGTATCTCATTGTAAAAGCACTTTTTATTTTTCAAGCTTTTTATGTGGTAGCAGTGAAAACCAAACTCTCTTACTCACTTTTAAATTTATACCGCATTAAAAATCAATTTTAAGCCTAACTTTTCAATTTTCTGAGGTGATAGATTCACATTTAAGCAATGTTATTTTTGCAGATTGACAATTATAGATCATTTTTAGAGATTAACCTCAGTCAGTGGCTCGTGCTCAGCTTCAAAATTTTGCTTTGAAGGCAGTGACATATTTTGTGCTAAATACTGTTGTCTAGTGATTCAGTCTGGGCTTTTTCTATTATTTGCCCCTTTTGTGTGCCATATTTTCTTTTATCCTTAATGATAATCAACAATTGACTCTTTTTTATTTTAAAAATGAGTTTCCTAAACTATAGGTTTGGAACAGAGTACAAACCATACTATAAGTAAGACTTGGGAATTACAAGAACTTTTTTTCCTGTATTTGACTTATTTTTTTCTCATGATACCCAACTCATGAGATTGTATAAGCTAAGAAAACTCAAACAACATTTAATCCTCCAAAAATCAGAAATATCAGCTTGTATAGGGTTCATATTTTTAACTATATCATTTATTTTATTTTATTTTTAAATTTTATTTCATTGAGACAAGGTCTCACTTTGTAGTTCAGGCTAGTCCTGAGCTCAGCTCCAAACTCAGGGCAATCCTCCTGTCTCTGCCTCCCAAGTGCTGAGATTACAGGCGTGAACCACCACGCCCACCACTGTGGTATGTGGTACTGATTGCTGGAGGGCATGAGTCTCCATGCCCCGCATTGTTATATGTGGTTACCCGGGATTGAACCTGGGTCCTTGTGCTTTCAAGACAAGCTCCGGAACCACTGGGCTTGTCCACTTTGTCCCAGATCATTTATTTTTTGAAGGAAGAATTTTGACAAATTTGACCATTTAGATTATGAAAAATTAACAGTTCAAAATGCTATACATTGTTTCTAAGATGCTCATTTTTTAAATAATCATGTTTAAAAATCTAAATGAGTCTAATGAATATTTACAGTTCAAGGAGAATTATTTTTAAGGTGATATACAAGGCAATCATGCATGCTATAGATGATTAATTCTCATAGTATTTACCCAAGTGCTAAATGTTTCAGAATGTGAGATTTCTTGTAATAGAGGAAGGAGCTGGATTTATAATATGTAATTTTTCACTTTAAAAGTATAATGATCATACTAGAGCTTAATATACTTAGAATTTGAAATTCAGGAATTAAGTGTGGTGAGATTAGAATCAATGAACAAAATGATACAAACTACACACTGTAGTAAATGAGAAGATGGGCTCGATGATTGTATATGCACTTAGCATAATAAGTCATTCCAACTCCAAGGGTCATTGTTTGCTTTTTAGATTTGTAAAAACTTCAAAAACATGGCTCAGTGCATTTGCTTGTAGAGGAACCCATGGGAAGAAGTTAATGTAGCCTAGAAAGACAAGTCATGGAAAATATCTTCATGGTGTGGCATCAGATGAAAATAGCTTAAAATTCTAGCTAGTCTCAGAATTGTATAATCACTGCACATTACAGGTCTCTAGTTTTTCATGTGTCAAATGTGGAAAATATTTGTCCTGCAGGATGAATGCTAGCACTAAAAAGATACAGCAGAAAAGCACCCAGTACAGCGGCTGGGGATTTAGCTCAGTGGTTCCGGTGCCTGTCCTTCAAGCGCAAGGACCCAAGTTCAATCTCTGGAAATCATATACCATACTGGGTGTGGAGACTCACGCCCAGCAGCAGTCAGTACCTCATACCACAGTGTCGGGTGTGGTGGCTCACACCTGTAATCCCAGCACTCAGGAGGCAGAGGCAGGAGGATTGCTATGATGTGAGTTTGAGGCTGAGATCAAAGCCAGCCTGAACTACAAAGTGAGACCCTGTCTCAAAAAAATAAAAAAATAAAAATAAAGCCCAGCACAGTGCCTGGTAAATGACAGTCTCAGTGTATGTACTGCAGTGTGAGTGAGCAAGAATGACGGTGTGACATTGGTAATAGTGATCATTAATGGTCGCTGCATGGTGGAATTGTAAAGGAATTGGAATGGCAGAAGAAGACTTCACGCCTGGTCTGAGCCTTTGTCCCAGTGTACAACCCTGGCATAATAGTTTGTGATGCAATAGTTCAGATTTCTCAGTTAAGTAAACATCGAGCAAATAATTTGTAAGTGACATGTAAGAAGGTAATATATCATTTTGTTTCACAAAGACTATGATCAAACAATTATCTGGAGAATATGTAGGTAGTAAAGGCATGACTGTGCTATTACACAATTATATCTAAAACTTAAAATTATTAACTATAGCAAATTGTAATAACTTTTTTCCCTGTCTATAAAATTCTCAATTAGAAACATGCGGGACATTTTAGTTAAGACTGGAATGAGAAATTGGCAAAAAATAATAATTAAGACTTTAAAAGCATTTGGCCATCTGTTGTGTAATTGTGAGGATGATTGAAAACTGACTCCTCATTTGTTACGCTCACAATTACAGAACTCAAAGCCCTGGGGAAATATTCCACATAAATATATATCTCCAGGCAAAACTGTTAAAATAGATGAAAGGAAATGCAAAATAAATGATGAAATATTTGTGATTTATATTTTTCTTAAAGTTTCATCCACTAACATGGTTACTTGGTTACTTTGAAATGCAAATATTCTTTAAGGCTGAAAAAATGGGGTTGGGGAACCCCAATCTGCTGTTACCAGCACCTTCCTAGTATGTAATAACAGCTTATTGAGACACGCAAGATTTTTCCCTCAAAAGCCCTTTTCTTCCATTGTCTCCATGGCCCTCCTCTTCTGTGGAGTGGTTTGCTTTCCTTAGTTTATCTTTTCATGCTGATTTCTCCATTTTTTGTCATCTATTCATAAGAAAAATCAAAAGTCATTTTTCATAAATGTTTCATTCTGATTCTTCCCTTCAAGTATCCTTAAAAGGATTATATGTAACTTCACTTCATGTGTGACAAAGCATATTGCTTGCTTGGTCTGTTACGGAGTAGAAAACAGAGTAGAAAACAGAGTAGTGTGAATTCCAAGGTCCTGAGCCTTAGGACCTCGCTGTCTTCATCAGTGATATATGTATAGCAGCTTCCTTCGGGCTGATTGAAAGTTAACTTATTAGAACTTGAGGCACCTTCTGTCTTGAGAAGTACTGGACATTTCCAGATCCCCTCTGAGTGAGAGTGAAGATTCAAATCAGGAAAAAGATGCATGTGGGAGAAGACATCAGGATGCTCAAGTCTTTTGGTTGTGATTTGTCCTGAAATAACTAGTGTGATTTATTATGAGTATTTTGAAGGAGGTAATATGGAAGTAATGGAGAAAAGCTCTCAGTATTTTTTGGCATACTTCCTTGAGAACATTATGGACCAGTACTACCCAGTAGAGATTTTTATGGGATTGGAAAAATTCTTAATTAGTAATGCACAGTGCCACTAGCTACAGTCTGTGTCCACCAGCTGTGTGGCCACTTAATGTTAAGTGCTTCAAATGTGGTTAGTGTGATTTAGAAGCCAAAGTTTTGATAACTGTTTTGTGTTCATGTAGATCTGAATTGCCACTTGTGACGAGGACTGTCATACAGCACAGCATGGACAAGGATCAAGATAGGCATGTCACTAACTGGGCACAACAGACTCTAAGTTTGGATATAGTCTTAGAAGCATTGCAAACTACATTATGCAAATGAGACATAGTATGTGCGCAAAATTTTCTTCTGAGATTCTTTAATTTTTAAGGAGCAAGAATGAGTGCTAGCTGGGTATGGTGGCACACATCTGGAATCCCAGCGCTCAGAAGGCTGAGGCAGAAAGACCCCTGCAAAATCAAGGCCAGCCTGAGCTACATAGTGAGTTTAAGGACAGCCTGAAATGAATAGAAAGACCCTATCTTGCAAAAAAAAAAAAAAAAAAAAAAGAACCAGTACAAATTAATTTTGTGATACTTGAAGGTTTTGGTTTTATATCTTTTATTGTGCAGTTGCGAAGGGACTAACCTAGGAGCGCGAACCTCACCAAGGGATGAACAGAATGAAAATGAGTAACAGAATCAGGTTAAGATCTGGGGGCCCAGGGGACTCTTGTCTCCCTGTGACAGAACCCTGAATGACCAAGCACAGTTTGGCTTCATTCACTCAGACAGGGGCGTGAGCAATTCGGGTTCCACAGGATTCCTCTTCCCTCTTCCATCACATCGTCCCAGAAAACAAGAGAATGTCAGGGGCTTCGCGCTCACAGGTCCCATTTCTTCTACTGCTCCCCGAGGGCCCAGTGGGGTCTCAGGCTTCCCCTCTGGCCTCCACACAGTTGCTTACATGGTGCTGTGAGTTCAGTGGGTTCAGAAGTTTTTACTTTGAAGTATGAGCTCCTGTCTGTGTTCTGATGGACTTTGTAAGCAGTCCCGCTGTCTTCATGTGGTGACAGGGTTAACCCCAGCACCTCCTTCTTCCGCTCGGTTTATAAGAGCCAGAGTGGCAATCATGTCCGCACATGCCTTAATCCTAAGAGTCTGGGAGGCTGAGGTGGGAGGATCACATGTTTGACCCAGCCCTAGACAATTGACAGACTTAGCAAGACCCTATTTCAAAATATAGTTTTTTTAAAAGCAGACTGTCATATGTTTGACCCAGCCCTGGACAATTTACAGACTTAGCAAGACCCTATTTCAAAATATAGTTTTTTTAAAAGCAGACTGTCTTAATGTAGCTCAAGATAAAGGTCCTTGGTTCAGTACCCACTATAAACAATACAGAAATCAGCAGAAACAAGCTTTCTTTTCCCCAGTAGCGGTTTTGATAAATATCTGGGACTTTCTCGCTGGAACAGCTCGCAGAGTCAGTCACTTTTCTAACAAAATAAATCATACCGGGAGTGGAAGCGAGGAGGTGGGGTCCGCATCCATGTAGGATGAGGAGGTGTGGGTGGACTGCGCAGTGGTTCTCACAGACGCTGGAAGTGGGAGGGAACTTCTGACCAGCGTTCATCCTCCCGAGGGGAGACTTCCACTAGTAAGTATCTGTTCACAGCCTGTGCGGCTCTTCACACGCCCCGGGCCCACATCTGAATCGCCTGCACATCTGTCAAAAGCCGCCCTAAACATGGCAACTTATTTTTGTGGACTTGCCTATTTTTTTAAAAAAATATGTTAAATGTTTGCACATCAAAAGGGGGCTAAGAATGTTATTTATTTTACTGTTTTTATCTGTCTCTGGGAGACACACAAAGCACATTTTTCATCTTATTTTGCTCAGTTGTAGGGGATGTTGAGGATTGAACTCAGCCTTCGCAGGCCTTTGATTTTTTTATTTAGAGTTAGGGTCTCACTATATCACTAAATTATCCAGGCTGGGCTTGAACTTGTGGTCCATCTGCCTTAGCATCCCAGAATGCTGGGCATATGCCATCATGCCCAACATATTTCTTTTTTTTTTTTTTACCCTTTTTTGAGTGTATTGGTACATTTTAGATGATCACATTCATTAATGGGAATTTGTGTCGGTGCATGATGTATCTTGATTTTCATTTTATCCCTAAAGGAATTTCCACAGGCTTCTACATTTCCTGCTATTGAAATCTTTGACAGCTTAGCCCCTTTAACTTGTCCTCACTACCATCCTTAACCCCAATAATCACTGCCCCTCCATAATAATGTTTACCTGGTTGCTGGACTTAGGTTTTATTTTTCAAACTTCAGTAATGAAGATCTCAATATTTTATATATTGTACCTATGTATTTTAAAGTAATTTTAGGAAGACTAACTACTGTACAAAATATACACATAACTGAAAAAGCAAAATTCATAATAATATATCCCATATAATATATAGTATTTATTTAAAACATGCTAATAAAATACAACAGTTTTATATTAGATCCCTCATTTTGTGAGACATTGCAGTAGGAGATCCTTTCAGATATATGAAATGAATGCTAAATACGCCAGAGAAATGTACAGAGACATAATCATGACATAAATCATGTTTTGGAAATAAAGACTGTAATATCTAGAGAAACAATGAGTAAGAAAATGACTAATGATGTTGTGTTACCTCCTCATGCCCCACGATTCTTCACATTGTAAAGTAAGACTGAGACAAACTATTTGGCTATGATATTTGGTCAGGAACAAGGGAGTTCGCAATGGATTTGGGTATGACAACTAGGAGCAATAATACACATTTTTAATTATTTGTTAAATAATCATTGTGAAGGAAAATTGATATTAACTACCTATTAAATAAACATATGAAAAATAGGTCATTGTTGTAGATGCTATTGTAAGAATCCAGTTAGTAATTCTAGAAATACATCTAATTTTGAGCTGTTTTGTAGGCAGAAGAACAAGCCTAGAGCAGTTGAATCATTTGTTTTCATTATTTACCAGGGAAATATGTACAATTTTATGTGTAAAGACAGGAAATTTTGTTTCTCAACTTGAGCTCTCAAACCTTTTCACTTTGCTCGGAAATAACTGATATCTACTATCACTGAAAAAGACAGTTTGCTAAAATTAAAGTACTATGTTGCATCGTTGTGATAAAAGTAGAGCTGTAACAATTGTTGTTGTACTGTTTGCAAGTTAATTTCACTCCAGTACTAAATAATGTTCATGTTATTTCATGTTCATGATATTTGTTTAAAGGCCAACTCTAACAGATTTTCTTTATCAAAAGAAAATTAGTTGAAACCACAAACTTCTTTCCACATTTAAATGTTTAAATTTTTTTCAGAAAAATTATTCCAAAAGTTATATATCCTTTAAAATTGAATTTTCAAATGTTTGCCATAAACAAATAAAACTAATTTGTTGATTAGTGACAGAATTCTGAAAAAAAGTAAATGTAAAAGTAGTGCCAGCTTATAAAATTAGTTTGCAGGTTTTTTTAGACAAAATACTGTTTTGTTTTTTTTTTTATTAAATCTATGAGACTCTTTAGGGAAGTTGATAGTCCTGTGGACACATAACTAATATTCATATTCTAATTATATGTGATTTAAAATTTCATATAGAAGTATTTAAAAATTTTTATTGTTATTTACTTACCACATAGTTGTAAGGAAAAAATACACTTAAAAATTTATCCTTTATGTTTTTCATTACCGATACTTATACTTAATGTCTGATGACTTTTCTTTGGAATATTATCAGGCTAATGTTTATATTTATTGAAGAATTAATATGCTTACTAAAAATATGTAATTTCTTGAGTCATTCAGGAAATGAAACAGAGATCAAGATTAAAAATGCAAGGCAATTAGAAGAGAATTTACCTGTGTTTATCTTAAAATAATGATAAGGTGACAAAGGTAAGGGCCGAGCAGCAGCTCACGGATTTGGATGTCCATCACTGGGACATTGCCCTCCAACTTGGCACGTAGTTGCTTTTCTGCATTTTCACCCAGTAAATATTGTAGGAACAGAAGATGCAATAAAATCTGCCCTGTAGTTTTATCATTGCCTCCAGGGGTTCATATCAGTCTTCTAATCCAGAGTGTCCCAAAGTTGTGCCTTTCAGTCCACTTTGAATGAGACAGGAGAAGAGGGAAATAAGGACACATTTTTATTCAGCACTTACTCTGGCCAAAAGTGATGATCACGTAGGAAACAGAGAGAGGGTCAGGAGAGTGTTTGCTTCTGAGGCGCTCAGAGTCTGAGCCTCAGTTTCTGCTCAGGTCTCTCCTTCGTACAAGTTCTGTATTCTCCCCACAAGGAGGCTTTTAAGATGATGCTTCCATTTACACTCAAAATTCCTCCCTCTCTAAAAAATTGAAAGACATAAAATTTCATTTAAGTCAGCTACTTTCTGCTGTAGCTGTACATTTTTTTCTTACTTCTGTTGTCAAATTTTGAGCCGATTGCATTCCTAGGTATCTTATATGGTTCTGAATAATATTTATTGAACATTATTCCAAAATAATGCATATGCTCTACAGACCTGTATCATTTGGCACAGCTCTTTTGTCTCTTCTATAGTAGAATTGCCAAAGGACAACGAGGCCTCAAAAATATCCAGATCTGTGGATTTTTCTCAGACTTCCTTTTTCTTGTTCTCTTGTTTGGACCTCATCGGCCCCCACTTGCCTTTTGGGATTTGACTTTACCTGCTGCGCTTCCATGTGCCACCCTCTCTGTTGGCAAGGACGCGTCCCTCTTGTCTTGAGTCCATGACAGTGAAGTTCCTCAATGTGTCTTCTTCCATCCTTTTATTTTCTATATTCTGATTATCATCACCGTCTGCTATTCTACTTCTCCATTCTTATCAGTTATTTCTGGTGATGGAGTTTAGCCCAGCCTTTTCACTATACAGTGAAAAGATGAATCTGAAGAGTTGTCCTTTTTTTCATTTACATTATTTTATCTAAAGTGTAAACCCATGTGTCCAAATCTCAACTACGTTATTGACCCCAGGCTAATATTCCTAAAATGCCGTGCAGTTTAACCGAGCTAGAAGACGCTCTCCTGCTTTCCCCTCAGAGCCTCCTCCTCCTCCTCCTCCTCCTCCTCCTCGCTCCTTCCGTGCTCCCCTCAGCTTCTCTGTCATCTTTATCCACCTGTGCAGACTGTCAGCACATTAGCACCTCTTTCCCACTTGCTCTTCTCCTTGATTAGAGGAATCATCTTTCACGATATGTTTTCTTCCATAACACCCAGCATACGTCCCGCACAGAGGATGCACTCAGTAAATATTTGCGGAAAGGAGTGTTTCAGTCCTGTCTTCTTGTCTGATGTTTAGGACCTCATAAGAAATAGTGAGTTCTAATTAAAACCAACAAAATCAGAATTGGAGCGACATTTTTCCTACCCCTTGTTCAAATACAATATTTGAACCACTTGAAATAGAATAAACTGGTTAGAAAAACAGTGTTGTTCTTTGAGCCCCTACAGAACATAAATTCAGTGAAAATCTGTTCAAACCACAACTCTAATTAAAGGTTTTAGCTGCCAAATAATATGTTCTGGTTAAAGCCAAGCTAGTCTTATGGAGTGTTTCATGAATAGCAGCGCAAGCTTTATACTTTTTGCTGTTGATTTTCTCATGGGAAACTCATGTACAGGAGAGTGATACCTCCCTGTTGACTTTAACTTTTAGAAAGTTAGAGCATGATGAAATTGTACATAATTCTCCTCTAGTGAAAAGGAAATAGCATTTCAATGGTTTTCCTCAGTGTCTTATTGAGTTATGGCGGGGCACAATTATGTCTGTTAAACTGATTTAGCAGATGGAAGGTTACATTTTATATTTAGCTGATTAAGTTGTAAGAGACTAGAATTGTATCTCATAATGTAAAGATTGTACATAAAAGAAAATAATTATTTTAATACTATTTTGAAACTAATAGAGAATTTAAGCTAGTTTCCCCTCCTCTTTTATTTATTAAACTAAAAAATCTATTCCTGACGATAGGCTGTATCCAAGTATTTGGCTTTATAATTTAATATCTCAGTGCAAATGTTTAAATAAAGGAAAATATTTCTACTAAAGTTTTGAAAATTGCTTACAATATTTATTTAATTATTTGCAAAGTATTCTTAGTGTTTTAGATTCAAAATAATGATTCTTAATTATGTTTTTATGGAATTACACAGAAAATCTTCAAAGAAAAAAATAGCTTTTGTCTTTTTTCAAATAATTCTTTTTTGTTATGTTTTGTTTTTTGAGACAGGGTCTCGCTTTGTAGTTCAGGCTGGCCCTGAGCTCAGCCTCAAACTCACATCACAGCAATCCTCCTGCCTCTGCCTTTCACGTGCTGGGATTACAGGCATGAGCCACCATGCCCGGCACTGTAGTATGTGGTACTGATTGCTGCTGGGGTGAGTCTCCATGCCCAGTATGGTATGTGGCTATGGGGGATCGAACCCAGGTCCTTACGCTTGCAAGACAGGCGCTGGAACCACTGAGCCAAATCCATGGCGCCTCAAATAATTGTTTTTAGTGCTTTGTTTGTTTGTTTGCATTTTTTTTTTCCAGATAGTTTCTCACTGTGTAGTCCAGGCTGTCCTTGAACTCACTATGTAGCACAGGCTGGCCTCAAACACTCAGTGATCCTCCTGCCTCTGCCTCTGAGTGCTTGACGAGCACAAATAAATATTCTAAAAAAAATTTAGTGATAAAAATGATAAATATTAATTTTAAGTAAATTATTTTGCAGATATTTTTGCTAAGTGATGGGCATATACCATTGTTAATTTCTTTAAGATTCTACATCATTGCCTATAAATAGTTCAGTAAAAATATGGCACAGTAAAATTTGAGCTACTCAAATTGAAAATTCCCAACTTCTAAACAATGCCTCACTGAATGTGTTAATTAGCTCTATTGATTCTATATCAAGTTGCACAAATTATATTGGCTGCTGAGGGACATATTTATCATTGTATGCTTCTAGAAGTCTGAAGCCCAAAATACATCTCTGTGGGCTGGTGGCAAAGAGCCAGCTGTTCTGTGCTGTGGAGAGGCCAGTTTCCTTGCCTTCTCCAGCTGACGGGAGCCATCTGCATTCTCTGGCTGTGGGTCCTTTCCAACTTCAAAGCCAACGATGACCAGTTGGATTTTTCTTTTTTTCCCCTTTCTTAAAATTGTGGAAATAGGTACATTTTTTATACATATCATGATCATGCTCAACATTGACCATTTGTACCAGTATATGACATGACTTGATTCTCATTTTTTCCCATTCCCCTACCCACCTTACAGCCTCTACCCCCTATATACATAAGCTTTGTTTCCATTTTTTATTACCATCACAATTTTTTCTTTCCCTTCACTACTTATCCACCCCATTTCCCTTTGAATAGTTTATATTGTACAATATCTAATGTACATTTTAGAACTCATTTACATTTTCAGATTTTCATATTAGAGAAAAGATACGGTAAGCAGCATCATTTTGATACTGGCTGTCCCCTTTTAAAAAATATTTTAAAAGAGCCTTGTAATTACTTGAACCCCTTTTATTCAATACAGGATCAGCTGATGAGCAACCTTAGGCCTATTTTCAACAAGCCCTTTTATCATGTAATGCAACCTGTAGTCAGCCCTCCATATTCTCTGTTCCACAACTGCCCATTCAACCATGTATAAAAGATATTTTTTCTAAGAGCCCTTGTCCTGATCATACCAATTTGCCATTATTCCCTAAACAATATAGTATAAATATTTATGTAATATTCATACTGCTTCTGGTACTCCAAGTCAACTTAAAATGATCTAAAGTGCACAGAGCCAATGCATTGGTTGTATGCATATCCTCAGCCATGCCATACAAGGAATTTGAGTGTCCACAATTTATTTACCTATGACCGAGAAGTTTAAGTATACCTGAATCAGCCTATTCACACATTCTAATGTATAGAAAGAAAATGGACATCTCTGGAGTGGGCATTATCCTCCCTGTTCTTAGTGCTCAGAATTTTCAGAGGAATGACATCTTCTACAGAATAGTTTGACTTAATTAGTTTTTTGCCACATTATGTGAAATTTATTGGAGGTTTCATTGTGGTTGTTGTCTAGTTATTTCATGAAAATCAATTACATTGTACATATTAAACTGGCAGTATTTGTAGAAAAGCATTCTGGAGAAACCTGAATGAATCTAAAGGTAAAATTTCTCCTTCAAGTGAGTCTGAAGTAGATAGTGGTGTTAATTCATATATTATAAGGAAAAGTTATGGTAAAAATAATACAGTAAAGCTATTGATTCCATAGAGGCAAAAACTATAAACGAGGTGAAATTCAAACTTGCAAAAGAAAGTAAATAACAATAAATGCTCAGGTGACTTGAATGGGTTAGACACAGGTAAAGAGCAAGAAATAAGGTGGGATTGGGACGGGGTAAAGGACAAGCGCTGTTGGTGCTGCCTTGCTGAGCCCTGGTACCTGGTGTGTCTGAGGGTTTGGAAGCACCGGAGAGCTTACTGCTGGCACCTCAGGACATGCAACTTATAGTGGACAGTTCTAAGTGCTCTAAGTGGATGTTTACAAACACATGCACCTGACAAGAGTGGCATGACAGCTACCTAAACCAGGCTGAATAATGAGGTTGTCTAGAGAGACTGATGGAACTGCGAATATACAGTGACCTTGTCACGGGGTCTGGAAGTCATACAGGGCCCAAGTTCATCTTGCACACGTTACCTCCTCTGATTTCTGGCTCTGAAACCTTCTCCTTCTTGTCATGCCTGCTCTTTCAGTTCATTGAGTCCCTTCTCCAGTTACTGACGTTGTTCAGTTCCATCTTCCTTCATCCATAAAGCCCTTCATCTTTCCAAAATTTAAATTTGGCACTCCAACTCTCATATTTCAAAATCATTTAATGTCTCTAACATACAAGATAAGGCTCTTCCATACCAAGCACAGTATCGCTCGTGTCCTAATCTTTCCTACTTTCTCTATGTAACCACCACTTGAGAACCCTGAAAAGGATGAAATTTTAAGAGTGCTTTTTCTCATTCACATATGTCATTAAAATTAGTTTTCTCAGGGCTTCTTGTTCATCCTGAAATTTTCTTTAATAATTCATGATCATTTTTCCTTCTGTGAAACTTTATCTCCATTATGCCCTTTCTTTTTAATACACATATAATGTTCAAATATACCTACATATCACACATATATCATCATGAATATATACATCCATAGACATATATATGTATATATATATATACACACACACACACATACCTTGATCTCTTGCTGTCTGTGTGCATGTGTGTGTATAAAGAAAATTTCTCTATTGAGAGCCTTAAAGACAATATCTATAGATTATCTGGCCTGTAACACCTAGTATCTTCAGAGAACTCAGGCATTCAGTAAATTTCTTTTATAGAAATAAATATATGGATTAAAATAGGGGATTATATATCTATGAAAGGAACTATATTTCATGATATTTCCATTTAAAGTAGAGTAATATTTATACAGAAATGTTAAAAACAGTTGATATATTTTGAATTAGAGAAATTAAAGCAAACAAAACAATTAGCATATGAAGGTCTTACAGCTGTATGGGTCTGCATGGATGTCTTCCATTCAGAATGTGGTATTTGTGATACTTGCCAGAAAAATGAAATTCCTTTTGCATTCCACATCTGCTCTGTAAGACCTCTTCCCCTAGCATTCAAGAAATCATTAGAGGAGTTGAAGTGCAGGTAGGTATTGTCTGTGGAGCCCACCAGTGGTTGTGAGGTGATGGGAACAGAAAAGGCAACAGAAAACACACTGGGGACTAACTTTACTGTTCTCAGCACTGTCTGTGTCTGACTAACCACAGTGAGGCACTGGGAGCTGGAGCTGCGTCGCAGTGTTTGGAGAGCAGGAGGCGACAGTGGCAAGTATAAGGCTCCTTCCACAAGAAACTTAACTGTGAATTAAAGTACAAACTCAGGCAGTAGCTAATGGGATCTATACACATGGAAGGCTTATGTTATTTGAATGGGAAAGATCTAAGCATGTCTGTAGTATGAGGGGAAAGCCAGCAGGGAGAGGAGCTTGAAGATAAAAATTAAGTAGCTTTTATTAATATTTTATAACTTAGCTAAATATGGCCTGATAATTTGCTTTGATTTCCCCTTTTGTATTTCTTCTCCCAGCAACATATTTGGTCCTCTTTCCTTCAGTTTGCCAGCACTTTCTCTTAAATATAGTAAATTCTCTAAGGGATGTCTTTCTCTTTCTGTGTAATCTGTTAGTATCTCATTCAGCCCTAGGGCATCTCACTTCAAGGCAAATAAATCTTTATCTTAAAACCACAATTCTCTGTTTGAATCTATCACCTGACATTGACAAGAGTGTATTATCCATTCTTGCCAGTCCATTTGTACCTAGAAGAACAAAGCTCTCTCTATATATCTTATAGGAAGTGGCCTCAGCATTCCCAACACCTTTCACCCCCCCATACATTTATTTCTTTCAATAAACAGCAAATGGCTTTATTCCACATAATAGGTGCTACATAGGTGCTTTACAGTGAGACCTAACTGGACATTTTTCTGGTCTTTGTGAACCTTGCTACCTTTGTCTCTTCAATAGCTGTAAATTGAATTGAGCAAAAATTCAGAACCGTCTAAATAAGAGGTTTAATTTTACCTATATAATGTAAATATTTTGAGACTTATACATTCTATCATGATTCACAATGTTTAAAGTATCTTTACTTGTCTCAAATGGCAGCTTATACTTAAGGTGTAAAATTTTGGGGAAAATATCAATTTTTTTCCTCCATTTGTCCTAAAGTTTTAAAAACGCATTGTGTGGAGTGATGCTTTCATCCATTCACATGCAAAGCTGTTTTACAGGGCAGCCTGAGCCTTCTGAGATGGGCACTCTGGAGAGACACTGGTGAGGGAGAGGAAGTGGGGCTCCCCAGATGGGACTGTGCTCAGCCTGAGGGGACCGCGCGTCCGCAGTGGACCTGCCCTGTCCCACCAGCTGAGGCACCTGGGCAGCATCCCAATCAGAGCTAAGAGTCCTCACCTGTGGATCACATTCATTTGAAAATGAGAAGATGACATGTCATATATATATATATGTTTGGATGATGAAATGATTCACTGAGGTCCAACAACTCACCTAGGATCACAGTTAACCCATTAGAGTTACCATTGCAATCAGACTCAGATTTGATCGTGCTGCTCCTGTGTATATCTATAGAAGGTAATCTGTGTGTCTGAGTGTGTGTCATGACAGCTAGTACCCATGCACATCATCACACTCACAGACTTCTACTGAAATGACAAGTCTGGGCCTACTACTTGATTTTCCCCCCCCATCTCCCCCAGATCCTGAAGCTATTCAGTATCATGGAGATCAGTATGAGATGGAAGACTTGATGTTCATGGGCAATCTTCAAATACTTCATTTCCTTTTTTAAATTTTTCCCCTTGGGTTTTTTTTTTCCTAAGTGAGAAGAGCAAAGTGTTTTAGCTCTGTCCTTTTTAATATGGATCATTTTCACTTTAATGATAATTAGGTTTTAGGAGAATGATTATGGACTTGCACATAATTTTTTATGCAGGATTTTTATTTTAGCAGACAAATGCATTTACATAGGCACATACAAAAAAGCAAGCTGTCTGTTTATATGATTAACTGAGATATGGAGGAGTATGGGGTAAAAATAGAAAAGCAATTAATGCAACTAGCCATGAAATACATTCACATACAAACAGACCTTCTCCCTCACCAGTGATCTCCTCCTGGACTCTGAGGATTTCCATCCCATTAGTAACTCACTGGCATGGAAGTAGCCTTTGGGGAGATAAAAACATTAAAAAATGGAAGTAACCCTGAACTACAAACCGAGTCAGTACACTAGGCCATTTATTCTGCTTGGTTGTATATCGTGCTGTGCTTTGGTGTGTGGGCTTGTAATGTTAGGAGGGAGTTTATAGAGCATGGAAAGGACTAGATGATGGTTATCTATCATCCAGTCTCTCACTGTCACCAGGGAGATGCTAACATCTTTGGTGATGCAAAATAAATGTTGAAAGCCAGGCTAAAGCTTTTGCAGAACCATTGGGTAGAGACCTTCCCTCACGGAAATTGCATATTGTACAATAACATGCCTATGTTGCACCTTCTCCTTTATCAGTTATTTCTACTTTTTTAGAAACTCATGTTGACAATTTAGGAAGATAAAAATTCCACAATATTTCAAATGTCATCCTCCCTATCATAGGGAATTATGCTTTTCTGTGTATCTCCACCAACCCTAAGTTAACTAACTTAATCATCTTTAGAATTATGAATGGCTCATATGCTTTCAGCCATATGTGGAATCTTAAATATCTGAGTTCATGGAACCAGAGAGATTAATTGCAATCAGGGGTGAGAGAGGGGAGAAAATGAAAGGAGTCTGCTTAATGAGTACAAAGTCACAGCCAAATAAGAGTGATATCTGTTAGTGTTCTATTAGATAGAGGATGATTTTAGTTAACAATATTGTATGATTTAATCAACAAGTAGTGGAAAGGATCTTCAGTGTTCTCATCAAAAAGACACGATTAATGTTTGGATGTAGGATTGCATTAAGTATCATGAGTTGGTCAGCACAGAATGTATAGCATACTCAAACATCACACTCTTCCTATAAAATGCATAATTATTCTCTATCAAAAACTTTAAAATATAAATATGACAAGCATTAAAACATTTCTAAGTCAATTTCTAGAAATAAAATTTATGGAAATATTGAACATTTAGTACTTTTAACCACATAGAACACACCAATTTCTGATCATTTTTCCTTTTCCTCTACTCTACTTCATCTTTCTTGAGAATCTCTGATAGATATAATGATCTCCTTTAATCACCAAAGAGCAGTGCAGTTTTTAACAATGGCCAGTTACTATTTGCTCACCCCAGAGTTTTTTATACTTGGGTCTAAATAATTCTTTATCATGAAGGTGGCCTTGGGTATTCTGTGATGTTTGATAGCAGCCCTGACTTCTACACACTAGATCCTGATAGCCATTGACAACCAAAAATGTCTCCAGACAGTCCCAAATGTCCCTTATGAGCACCCTCTTCTCCATTTGAGAACCAATGGCTTATCTAATATTGGACAGTACTTCATTTGATTCACTGGTAAGTGCAAGTAGCATAGTATTGCATTAATAAGGGTTAGGGCTGGGACAGGCCTGTGCAGCTTGGGTCATAGACATTCATGAGAGACTACAGAAATGAGTAGGTTTAATGGAGTAATGGAGCAGGCTCCTCAGGAAGAAGTGAGCTCAAGAAGACACAGAGCCTTAGCCAATGGTAAGCACCTTAATGGAGAGAGAAGACCCTCTATCCTCATTGTCCTTTCACAACCAGCCCATCTTGCCAGTAAATTGAATCCAGATGAAGTCCAGTCACTCCTGCAAAGGCTTAGAATGAAGTTGCTCAAGGATCCAGCTGCCTGGGACTCAAACAAGGATGGAAAAATAAAACTGGTTAGGCAGATGGACAAAACCCAGATGAAACTGTCCTCCATTTTAACATGAAATATCAAGTGATTCATCCAGAGCCAAATGGCTAATATTTAGAGCAGGGATTTAAATGTATCTGGTCTGTTGGAATGAATTAATGATCAGTGAGACTGAATCATTTAAGGTTTTTTATTTTAGTGGGTAGAAGATACAAGACAAGAATCCAGTTCTTGTTCTGGTTCCTGTGCTTCTTTTGCTTACACTGACCACTAAAATAAATGTAAGACCTGCATATCCAGTCTTTTCTCACTTAGACAAACATAGATGTAGAAACTATCTGCCAGCCTTCAAAATCATTTCTTTATGAAAGGCTTATGGAATTCTGGGTTTCCTACAGAGCGTTTAAATGACATATGCTTTTTTCCCCGAGCTGTCGTCACATTTTTGTCTTGATTGCATACACTGAGCTCCAGCTGGTGCAATGTGTTAGGAGAAGGGGGAGGACAGGATTGAGAGTTGGAAGACTTGGAGCCCAGTCTTGGCTTGGGCAATCCTCACTATTTAACTTGCATCACTGTTGCTAATATGATAAGCTTCATAGACATTCGCTTCCCTTTCACATTCGCCCTGCTCTCTAGTTATTTTCAGGTATTTGATGGGGTGGACATGGCTCTGAAGTCGGAAGGGTATTCGAAGAATCAGGCTCACAAAGCACTTGAGTCTCACTGAAGAGTCTAAAGCAGGGAAGGGAGGCCAGGCCTACTGAACCTCACATCTTCTCACAGGATGTACGCTGCCGCCTCTACCTCTCCCAGTGCCTTTGGACATCGTTAATCAACTTACTCCCTCAGGACAGCCAGTGTGTAACATCTATTAGGTTTCATCATAAAATCATGCCCAGACCTAAGTCTGAGGATGTGTAACTTAGATCCGAGAATTATAGGCAAAGGATGCTAATATATTTAGTTAGCACTTAGAATCTCTCAGCTTATTTTTCTTTTGTCAGTTTTAGAAGAATATATTTAGTATTTATAGCTTTTCAGGATAAGATTGATTGATTTTTTTATTTTTTTTTTTTTGAGACAGGGTCTTGCTCTGTAGTTTAGGCTGGTCCTGAGCTCAGCCTCAAACTCACTTCACAGCAATCCTCCTGCCTCTGTCTCCCAAGTGCTGGGATTACAGGCGTGAGCCATCACGCCTGGCACTGTAGCATTTAGTTCTGATTGCTAGTGGGCATGAATGACCATGACAGACTTTGTTGCATGTGGTTACCGGGGATCGAACCTGGGCCCTTGTGCTTGCAAGGCAGGTATCAGAACCACTGAGCCAAATCCCCAGCCCTAAGATTGATATTTTTAAAGGGATTTTGCAATAAATGTATTCTGGTAAACAAATCCAAGTAGGTTAACATAATCACATTTTCTCTCTTTCATCCTGGGCCAGCCGGGTGTTAGTAATCAAGGTTCAGAGTTGAGTACCGTCATGTCTGGAAGACCTGGCAGAAGCCTGGTCTCTCTCCAGATGGCTCCTCCATTAACTCAAGGTGGGATCCCAGCAGGTGACACATTTCACCCGTCACTCTGAGATTCCAGTTCTCTGCCATGATGTCTTCCCGACCTCTTGATTTTCTACTTTTACATCAGCTTCAGGGCCGTGATTTTTATTTTTACACTTGATCTTAGCCAAAAGGCCGAGAAGCGATGATTTTTATTTTTTCAGTATTTGCTAGTATAAAATTAAGTTTACCACATAAAAAAGTGACTTGTTTTACTTTTTTGTTTCTGTCCTCAATTTTTTCCCCTTATATGTCACATAGCCAGTTACAAAAACCTATAGTGTAAAAGTGAGTATAGTGTCTAGTCCAACTAAGACGGGGGAGCAGTGTCTACCATATTTATATGAATATAGGCTGGACTTGCTGGGTACGTTCCCTTTGATCTCTGTAACCTTGGCCAAGTTACTACACTCTATAGTTTGGTTTCCTCATTATCATTATCACATTATGGTATCTATGCCATATAGAATGTCTTGATGATTAAACAAGTTAATCAGAATAAAATAGAATACATATGCATAGCAACCATGATAAACTGTTCATCATTGTCAACAATATCATTTCCTCTCTTAGCAAGATAATTATTGGATAGAGCCCCAAACCAGTTTCCAGACTTCTAGAGAATAATTATTTTAAAATTTAATAAATGATTAACTACAGAGCTTCATTATTTAGAATAGTTCACCCCCCAAATAGTAACTTGTACAAATCACATCCATGTATGTTTTGATACATACGACCTACTTTCGATCTCCCCCACCCCCCAGGACATGGACGGCTTTCCTTTCTGGCTGACGTTGCACTGAAGTGATCAGTGAGTCTCGGAAAGATCCATTCGTAGGGATTCTGAACATCTCGACACCCTTAGGCTTTGTTTTACTAGGGTTCTAGGTTTGAAACTACTGAAAAAGAATCATTCCAGAAGCCAAAATTAGATAGAAATTCTATGCTACAGAGGTGTCTTCTTATTATCAGAGGTCAGATCAGAGTCTCAGAAATCACATTAAGTTACTGTTTGAGAGGTTACTGAGTTTCATTCTTGAGAGAATTAAGAGGCCTGCTGATAAAGTATAATAAATCTTACTCTGACCCAAACATAATTAGTGATTACATGTCCCATTAATGATCCCAGTTTTGCTAGAAAAAGTAATTAGAAAATGTATTTTCACTCCTTTTTTATTTTCATATTTAGATTGTAAAAGAACTTTTCACATTTCATAAAAATGATTACTATATTTGTCTGTTTAATTAATTTAACATCAATGCCTTATTTACATGCTTGGGATTTTAATTTGAGAATGAAAAGGGACCAAGACAAGATTAGACTTTTTTTTTTTTAACGCAGGAGCAATTGGCTCTCTATTTTTTAATTTTTACCTATTTTCTTTGTCTCAATCCCCAGCCTCTGAGCCCAACTTGAAGGTGCGGTCCAGGTTAAAACAGAAAGTGGCAGAGAGGAGAAGCAGCCCCTTACTCAGGCGGAAGGATGGAAATGTTGTCACTTCATTCAAGAAGCGAATGTTTGAGGTGACAGGTAACTGAGGATGGGGCAGTCTCACGCTAATGAATGCTGGGAGTAGGGACAAAATTGTAGTCTAGACTAACTATACCTGGTGCATATTAAAAGTTATTGTGAGGATAAGTGATTTCTTGATAAAAAAATTTTGTTGGAAACCTACCAGTAGTTCAGTAAACCTTGCTATTCATTCACCAACTGTATTAAGCAGGAAATGAATGCAGGGAAAAACCCGGTGTGTCAGTTAAGGCAGAACTAGAGAACACCAAGGCTCACCTTTTTCTTTTTCAGAAGCAGGCAGTCCATTTTGAGAATGCCAACCAGGAGAACATAGCTTCTAATGAAATCTGATCAGAAATGAGCAGAGGGAGGTCCAAGAAGATCACTTCCCCCATGCTTACACATGAATGTGCAGAATACACCTGGGAGAATTAAACTGTGTGGGACAGCAAAACTTTGACTTCTCAACAAATTTACAGAACTCATAAATGACTTTACGTGTTTACTAGTGAACTGGGACTCATGGCAGGAGGGGAATATATTACTTTTTATGAAGGAGAAGAAACTGTCATTTTCACTAGTCTCCAATGGAAGAGTTCCTATTTTTTTTTAGCAGCCTGCGTGGGAGTGAGGTCAACAGTGGAAGAAATTCAACCTGATATCTTACAAACCCTCCCAGTCCCAGCTGTACCAGATCTGAAATGAGAGTGTGCCTAAGGACACATGAACCAAGATGTTCTAACAAGAGTATGGACGACTGTTTTCTGAGTACTCAGTCATAGCTGTGCCCTATTCCTGGTCATTTACTTTGGTTGCATCCACCAGGAAGTAGTGCCCCACCCAGGGAATTGTCCATCCTCAAACAAAATGGTGATGGTTGTACCCTACCCATGAGGTCCTTGGTCCTAGTTCCATAAGATCAGATCTTATCCTCAGTAGATTTTAAAAACATTATTTCTCTGTGTTTCTTTGACCATGACAGTGTCAACTTCAGGGGGACTTTTTAGGGGAATATTGTGAAAATGGAGATAAAAATGTCTATTTAAGTACAGAATAGTAATGCAATTTAAGATGTGACAGGTTTTAAAGGGATGTTTGTCCTCCTGCACAAATCTGATATGGATTAGTGTGCTTATATGAAAAATGGAAATTTTTTCCTTAAGGGATAAGTAATACTAAAGCAATGAACAATAGGTAAAATTATTTTACTACAGTTTACACTTATTTTCTATTTTCAGTATACTCAATAATTTATCATTTAAATTCTGTTTGAAAATATAGACTATTTCAAGAAATATCATTATATATTAAGTAAGTAAAAATGGTAAGTTTGCCTAAAGGAAGTCCTTAATAGAATTGGGCAGTGAAAATAAATCTATTTTGATTAATGCAAAAGAATAGCATGCTAACTGTGATGTAAATGGAGGGAGGTAGTTTTTTTAATTAGTGAAAATAGACTCCCACTAAAGGAAAAACTTGAAAAAATAAAGACATACATTGCTGTTTTTTTCTGCCTTGTAATCTCCATATTTATCTGTACCAATATTCTTAACTTGTTTTCTTTGTCATAACTTTTACTCCACTATCATTTTTTCCCTCTTTATAAATTACAGTGGTGGGGCCGGGGAGTTAGCTCAGTGGTTCCGGCGCCTGTCTTGCAAGTGCAAGGGCCCGGGTTCGATCCCCGGTAACCACATACAATACTGGGTGTGGAGACTCACACCCAGCAGCAATCAGTATCACATAGCACAGTGCCGGGCGTGGTGGCTCATGCCTGTAATCCCAGCACTCGGGAGGCAGAGGCAGGAGGATTGCTGTGATGTGAGTTTGAAGCTGAGCTCAGGGCCAGCCTGAGCTACAAAGTGAGACCCTGTCTCAAAAAAAAAAAAAAAAAATTAAAAAAATTAAAAAAAAAAATTACAGTGGAATTTAGCTAAGTGCCCAGGTGAATGATTAGTTCTCATTTTAAAATGTTACAATCTGCCAGGTTTACTTGTGTTTCTTTTTATTTAAATACTATGTTTTATTTCTTAATATGACACATTTAATGTAATACATGTAGAAATTACACTATATATATATATATATATATATATAAATACTCTATACAAAAATACTCTTCAATGAAAACTAGAGCAAAATTTCATGGAGAATGAATAGAAAACAATAGTTAATACACCATGTACTGTATTCTGAAAATGACTGAAATTTTACACAGAGTACAAGTTGTAGACACTGAAAGACTTTCTCTAGCAAAAGAAAAACAAAAGATAAAAGCCTAAATCTTTCTTTTTAATGAATATTTTTAAATTTTGCATCATAATGACTCCTTTTTTCACCTCTAGAAATCATAGATAGGTATTTGAAGAGAGGCTGGCCGGTGCCGGACACTGCTAGCCTGTGCACTGGTCCTGGGGGCGCTTTGGCAGAGTCTAACCGTTGTGCAGTCCTTACTCATAGTGTCTTTGGCATCTCTGCACGACGACGTACGGCTGTTTTCATCTGCATGCCTCCCATTTCTCTGCTAAGTTCCATCTCGTTTGAACCAGCTCTGTTTGTAGTTCAACTCTTAACGTTATCAGAATGCAGTCGGAAACTATCACAGTTACCCTGCAGTTAAATCGCTCTTACATCATCGTTTTGCCTCTTCATCTTTCGCTCAACTCCATTTTGTGCATTTACGCACGCGCTGTAACCTAATAGTTGAAATGTGAAAACCACTTAATATTTTCCTGTTTTTCACAATTCAGGTGTTTTGTGCTTCCACAAAACCTCATTGTTTTAGTATTCTAAGCATCATCTAATTCCTGGACCTGCAGTGCTTTCTGCCCTTGCTGCATCACACCCGTTTTTCCAAACTACTCTTCTTCAAACTCTAACACCACTCACTTTTCTGAGATTTTTTTAGTATTCCCAGAAAAGCTGTTGCTGCCTCCTCCAGATCTGTCCAGTGTGATGCAGTGACATCCTACAGTAAAATAATATTAAATAACATGTCATAAAATTTAAAATTGCTAAGAAAGAATGTTTAAGAAAATATTTTTAAAATATGAAAATGTGACATTAATGAGAAATCATATTTGAACATACTGCAAAGGCAAGTCAGAAAATAATTTCATATAAGAATTTTTTAAAGGCAAAAATATACAAGATAAAAGACAAACAGGAACAAGAACAGATTAATCAAAATATAAGTAATATACACAGTCAGAAGGGAAATGAGCAAGTTGTGTTTAAGTGCCTTATAATATGAATATTGATGAAAATGCTATAAGTACATAAGAGTATCAGAATTCTCTCATTACTTTCACATTCTTTCAGTCATGTTACATTTCTGTGTAGAGAAATACTTATAAGAATTGAGTTATATGTTGTTTATAAAAAAGGCAAGAAAGCACTATATAATCTCAAAATTGAGACTTCCTTTTCTTTGGGGAACAGATGATAATACAAGCTAGCCTTTGAGTTTATAAGCAGAGTTGAACATGCCATGGGGTAAATGGAAGAAATGGAGGATTAAAGAGCATATATGAGAAAGAGGAAGTGACTTGAGTTTCAGGAAGCACGAGAAGGGGAATGGTAGGTAATAGTAGGTCCATTTTGGAGCAGAGAGACACTGGGAGGAGTCATCTTAGCAAGAGGATTCTTCAGGCAAGAGTTTGGAAGAAAATTGTGAAAGACTATTGTGGTAACTCAGGAATATTAAGAGATACAAAATTTGATGAGAGAATCTCAAAGTTCACACGATGATTATAGTCAGATGTACATAGAAAGAGAATAAAGAACAAATTGAAAGGACCTAGCAGCTGGTTAGGATGAAGAAGGGAGCAAAGATTACTGTAAAGGTGGTGATAAAATACAGAGGCAAACAGGAAACACTTAATATTAGAATTCACTGAGATTAACACATGTATATTATGTAGTATTCCGGAAGAATTTAGGCTGAAATCTATGAGCACTAAAGGCAAGAAATATGAGTTTTGTGACAAAATTATGCCTAAACATGATATATAATGTTACAGGATTGAATGACTTTGGCAAAGGGTAGTAAAAAAAGGGGTAAGACCACCAATTTGTAAATGTGTTTAGGGACTGGTCAAAGGAGAAGTCAGAATGATAGGTAACAGATAATGTTATTGTAGGAGGAGTTAGGATGGTGAGAACTGGTTTTTGTCAGAAATTGTCACATTTGATGGCACTTGAGAGAACAGTTGCAGTTGATAATGAGGAACCCATATTGCTAGAGCTTGAATGAATGAGCAGGCATTGTGCGAGCACACTGCTGTCAAGAATTATTAATATGCTGTCACGTGGGGCACAAGTAGAGAAGGAGATATTAAGTAATTGATGAGCAAAATCCTGCAATGATAGAAGAGTTAGGGGTCAAAGTAAGTGTTCTGGAATTGGATATGAGAAAGAAAGAGCAATGACTTCCCTTTGAAGTGGGAACAGAGAGTGAACATAAAGTGATCTGAATTAGAAAAGGGGCTGTGATAGAAGTCAGATTAAAGTACTCCATCTCAGCAAGTACAAGGCAAGATCATTCATACAGAGTGAACAGGAGGACAGAAGGACACAGGTCTTAACAAGAGGTAGGTGAGGCAAATAGAAAAATTTAGAAATAAATGCACTGTAAAAGATAATAGAGGATTAAATACAGCTTAATAGATAGTTTCCCATGACTTGCTAAGGTGATTTTGCTAGTTATATTTCTAGGAATTAGAAATATCTGGGGTTTTTTGTACCGTGAATTGAACTCAGGGCCACACATTTGCCAGACAGGTACAATGCCCCTGAGCTACATCTCCAGCCTATAAATTTCTATTTTTAATTAGATGTTTTAAGAAATACATTATTTTTTCATAAATTGGAGCACTTATAAATTTTATAGTTGAAGAAAAAAGAGTTTAAATAAATATTTTATATTGTTATCTAATTTTTGCTTACAGGAACTCCTTGTTATGTTGGTGTTTAAATTTTTACATATTAAATAGGCAACTTTTCACCCTTTGGAAAATAATATGGATGAAGTTGAGGTTAAATAATTTGTACAAGATGGTCAGTGCAGTGTTGAGATTTTACTTTCTATTATTTTCTTCCTACAACTTGGACTCAGATGTGCTGTAAGAAAGTGTAGCGTAGGGCCAGGGATTTAGCTCAGTGGTTCTGGCACCTGCCTTGAAAGCTCAAGTTCTCAAGTTCAGTCCCTGGTACCGAAAGTGTAGATTAGTATATTGAAAGAGAGTCCTTTCCAGTTCAGTGCTCAAGGAGTTTGTCTTAGACAAAAAACAAATTGCTTTTGGTGTCATGTGTTGATAACTTGCTTTTTTTGATTTGTGCAGCTCATTACCTATCACTGTTTATTGGTTTTTTTTTTTTTTTGTACTGGAAGAATGAGTAAAAGCAGGCCTTTTCTTCTGTCCTCCTTCAACCCTAGCTTCTATTGGCCTGTCACTGGATACTTTTACCTCTCTAGAAACTATAGAATTCCATCTTGCATTTTTTCAGTAAGCACAAAGAGAAAAAAGAAGTATGAGTTTTGAAGCATTCCATAAATTTCCCTCACTCTTCCTGTTCAGTGAAACAGTGCATGCCATTCAGATAGATCTAAAATAAAGCAGCTTCCAATACTGTACATTACAGTAAGAAGTTTATCTGGATGCTTTCTGTACATACACTTGTATTTTGCAATATTTTGCAGAATCCTCAGTCAGCAGTGGTTCTCCAGGATCTGGTCCCAGTTCACCAAACAATGGGCCAACTGGAAATGTTACTGAAAATGAAACTTCAGTTCTGCCCCCTACTCCTCATACTGAGGTAAGAAAGACCCTTGTTAGTTTGGTTCTTTTAGAAATTGACTCTGTGAGTAACTGCTTAATACACAGTGACCTTGCAGAGTTAAAATTGACTCGATTTTATGTCTTAAAAGTAGGAAAAAAAAACAAGTGTTTATTAGCGATTGTGAATAGATATTAGATATGTTTCATAGTTTTATAGTACATGGAATTGAGTAAACACAGTCTTATTTACAAATAAGACAATGAAAGATGGTTGGATGATAATCAGGTATTTGAAAAATACTACAAGTAGTCCTCAAATAAAATATCCATGGTGATCCTGAGTATATGGTGCTGAGCATTTGAATGAATTAGTGATGCTGTTTGGTTATTGCTTAGTTTCATGGGAATAAACTCATCAAGTTCGTGCAAACCTCTCAGAAAAAGGTATAACAAGGTAGTTTTCTCCATTTGACCATAAGTGTAATGAAAAAGAACTGGAATGTAAAGAGCTCCATTGAGGAAACATTTATTGAGTCCCTGCTCTGTGTCAGTCATTTTGCCCAACAGTGACAGTGAGTGTAGTGACAGATAAATTGTGAGCTCATTTTTGAGGGATGGCATATTAAAGGAAATTACTTTAAAGTAACATCATTTGTTGTAATCAGAGCTTCAAGACAAAGAGGAAAGTAAAGGCAAGAAGCATCAGGACTTCGTATCATTTCAAAATTAAGCTAAGTAAAGCCAGGAGTGTGAACCTAGTGACTGTCACAGAACTTGCTGTCTGAAAGTTATGGACCACTCACCGGAAGCTTTAAATTTTCCTTCTGTCATTCTGATGCCTCCGCTGCTATGCCTTCCTCTGTGGCGGGAAAGTTGGTGTGATACCCTCATACACATAATGCCAACATAGTTCTTGCAATTTGTGGAGTCATAGTCTTTGGGCTAGTTGAGACTTAGAGATTCTTTATGCTTCAGCTTCCATGCTGTGTGACTGTCCAGCCTCTTTCAGATCACTTCTAACTATAGAATCTCACTCTCTTGACACAACTAACTTGATTTTAAGCAGTTATTTTGAACAACAGAAATATCTTCTAGGCGTTATGCCAAGATATCTATATTTGTTGCTGTATATATCAATTATATATACACATAAACACAAATGTTCATACATACAGTAAAGTATTGTATATTATAAAATCAAAATTAGTAGGCCAAAATTTAAATGAAGACAGAAACCCACAGGTTACCCCAGATCAACAAAGGGCAGATGCCAGAAGGTCACTTGCCTGGAAGACAGATGACACTTGAGCTTTGGCTTCCAGGGCCTCTCAGGATTGAGGAGACAGAAGATGGAACCTCGGGCTGAGCATGGAAGTGATCTAACAAGACCCTTCAGACATCAAGGTGGCTTCCTGGAGGCCCATAGTTATGGTCACTCACTGCTCAGTCTTGATGCAGAGTTGAGCAGAGGACAGATATGCTCTGCAGGAAGATATAATCACAGATTAGTCTTCCTATGACCTTTAAGACCAGATCACACAATCTTCAACTGTTTATTTGTGGCCCCATTTTTATAGCCTCCCAAGGTACACACAAAAAGCAAATGAGAATCCACTTCAGATGATTATATTTTCATTTTAGATTTCATAAGTTTTCCTCAGTTGATGTTTTAAGAGTCATGAGTAGCAAAGACGGATATTATTACTTACGACTATCTTTCAGCTGCTTTATTTTTTTTTCATTTTTCCCATTCCCATGCACCTTACAGATACTTTAATAATAATATTTCGAGCCTCTGTACTATCTCTGAGACCTTTGTCTGTATCTAGTTTCCTATTGTTTTTATGCCTCTCTTTCTCTATTTCATTATCCTCTCAAAAATATTATATTGGATGGAATAGAAGTTTGACAAGTATTTGTGACCAGAGACGAAAGTAGGGTTGTTGGACCACTTGTTTTAGGAATTGTCTTTGAGTTGGCACAATTGTATCTCAATATGAGTTATCTGCAATCCTTTGTTTCCAAGAAAACAACAATTTTTGTACCAAATATTAGGAAATAATGGATTTCCATCTTGTCTGAGTTCAAATAATGTCATTCTCAGAAATAAACACCTAAGTATTAGGGTTCCAGTGCATCTCTGGGTGTCTTTTGTACCCTTAGAAAATAAAAACTGACCTATTGCTGCTACATTGAACAGCATGTATGATTCTTAGAGATGCAGTCAGAACAAAGTTTCAAAATGCATTTACAGTTTCAGCATTTATTTTTTTTAGATGCAGAAAGAGCAAAGCAATGTTTAATCTGGGAATATAAAGTAAAAGTGTATTTTATAATGACGAGATAATGATGAACACAAAATTTGGCATCATCATTAACTTTTAGGAAGGAGAAAGGAGAAATATGATTTGATAATTACTGGAGAATAAGATATATATATATATATATCTGTATTTAACTAATATGATGTATATGATACATAATATCTATCTATATCTATATCTATATCTATCTATATATATATATATATCTTAATACAACATATAAGATCAACCAAAAATATACATTGGCATAATTGATAATAAATAGGTATAGTAAGACTTTTTAAAAATTCAAATCTTTTAGACTCTATTAAATTAAATGGAGTATTCTAGATTTTTGGGGGGGTATAAACTTAAAGGAATTTGATTATATTGTTTTAATCAGTTTTATATTCCCAAATCCTTCACTGTCACAAATTATCTGTCTAGGTGCCCTCTTTCTAGCTAATTGTAGAACATATTTTATCATTGTAGACCTTTCCTTCTACCCTACTATTAAAAAAAAAAAAAGAAAACAAAACAGAAGGAAATGTGATTTAATGGGGTTTAAAAGGGTAGAGGTATTTCTTCAGGTCAGTGACAGGACATTGGCCTCCAAAGCTGCAAAGACTAGTTCAAAAGCAAGCAGGGACTTAGCTCATAATGAATTAATTGTGTGCCTGAACTATGATCTGAAAGGCCAGGTGGGCAGACCTCTGTGCCCTGGTGGGAAGGCTCTCTGTGGCCCAGAACAAAAAATGCAACCCTGATGACTACCATGTGGTGTTCTGCTGCCCCGCCTTTACAGAGAGCTGTGGTGTAATTCATTCTGGATAGAGAGAGGCAGCAAAATTCAGATCGACTCTGTCAGCAGATTCACATCCTAGCTTTGTAATGCAAAATGCTTCCACCTAAACCAGAGACAGAAAACTATTTAAAGCCATACTCGATCAACCATCACTTAGAGCTTGGTATGATTTTTACAGATGTCTCCTAAGATTAGTAATAGAATGTGATTTCCTAGCAACAGAAAATTTTTTGCTACATATTATTAATATCATTATAGGCTCAAAATCTGGTACACACAATATCATTTCTGCAAACTTTGCTGAAACAGTATAGACATTTTTACTTTCAAATAATATAATACTGTGCATTTTAATGATCTCCCTATTCTGTGACCTGAAGGTAGAAAAACATCACCTGATTCTAACAGAGTCCCTGTAAAACACAGCATTCTATCCCTTTTGCTGCTTAGGAAACAGGAAAGGAAGGTTGTATCTTAAGTTCTTAAGCCCTAGGTGAGCAGAATCTCCACAATTTAGAAGTCCCATCTCCACTCTAATTTAGATAAAGAAGACACCGGGGATGAAGGAGAATGTCCTGGTAACCGAGACTCAGCCAACAGCCAGTGCTGTGGAGATGTACAGGTGCTCCCTTCCGAAGGCAGGCCCAAACCTGGCTGCTAGACATCAGCAGTGCTCAGGTTGCCACCCTCGCCCTGACCTGCTGATTCACGATCTAGTGAAAGGGTAGTGATACCTATGCCAACAAATTTGTTGCGAAACATCAGTGTTTGTAAGACGGTGATAAATCATGAAGTTTGCAACAGGTTCATTTTTGTTATTATCAGTGCTAAGTCCTAGTAGGGAAAACTCATTAGCTGGTTTGTCTTCAAGCCAGCGACTCTCATGTGAGACTGATTCTCCATCTGCTCTGACCATTTCTGTTCCATTTCTTCTATTTTTTACATATGCTCAGTCCCAGAACTCAGATTGCTGGAGCTACTTGCTTTACTCATTATTCAACTTGGTTGGGGAACTAAAACCTCAAGGGTTTCTGTTTCCAGCTGCAGTCAGAGATGTCTCTACCTATCTAGTTACTTTATTGTTAATATTGTAGGCCTGCGGGCTTAAATATATTTCCATGGATATCAGCACCATTACTTTCGAGTCAGTAGATTTATTTGATAGCTATTTTAACAGTAGCCAAGCTGCTGGTTTATTTCTAGTTGAACATTAGTGGCTGTCTCTGCTCTGCTATTTTTTTAAATATTTTTTTTCCAGCAGATACCAATGGTGTTTTTAAAAAGGATTCCAATAATAAAGCTAATTGTTCTAAAATCATCTGAAATGATTTGTCACTTATTTTGCCCCAATCTCACAGGACTCATCTGCCTGTTGTTTTATAATAGCTGTTATAACATTTGCTGTGAATGTTATGTGCCCTTCTCAGTGGGTATAAAGCTATGGTTGTAGATGGAAGCAAATATAATATATTTCTTGCCCCCTTGGAAAAGAGGTTTCTATGACAAGTTAATAATTTATTAAAATAATATGAATCAATAATGGAAGCAGGATCCTTAGCAAAACATAAATGCAAAGTTAAGGAAAACCTTTCAAATGTAAACCTTGCCAAATGTTTTATTTTCTTAAGGTCTCATATGTATTTTACAGTCAGACATTCTTGACTTTCCAGTAAAAATAAAAAAATTAGAGACTTTTCTTTTTAATTACATGGAGCTTTTACCTTTGTATCAGCTAATTGAAAGAGTAGAAAATAAACATAATCCTAAAGAATACTAGTACATCCATAGGTAAATATTGCATGATGAAGTAATTTTCTTCCTTTTTTTTTTCTCTAACCTGACTTCTTTTTATATAGCCTAGATTTGTAAATTTGAGGTTTCTTGGGGTCAAAGTTGGTTGGCTTTTATGAAGATGACTTCTTATTTGCCTTTCAGATAGATATAGTTGTTCCTAGGTAGAGGTAATGAGCAGCATTTGAGTCTTAGGCTGAAGGGTCTGATGTCCAGAGAAGGTGGGTGCCAGTGGTTAAGCTCAAGTGGAGAAAAATTTGGACAAGTGGAGACAAAATTAGAAAAATTTCAATCTCTCTCTCCCTACATGTACCTTTTCTTTTTCTAGACCTCATACATATTATAGCAGTTTTGAACATAAAGTGAAAATGCTACATCTCCTTATCCTAGGAGCCTCTTAAAATGTACATGATGCTAGTATATCACCAAGGGCTGTCAGTTGACTTCTTTTCCCATTACAAGTAAGAAAACCATTCATTTTCTTCCTCCCTTCATGCTCTCCTCTTTTCCTTCCTTGCTTGTTTCTTCCTGTATTTTTTTCCCACCTTCCATCTTCCTTGACTTCATGGGTTTTCATTCTTGTGTTTTTGTTTACATGGATTCTCAAACCATATGGATCTTTCTTTCCATCCATGTACCTTAGCAAATATAAATAGCACAGTCTTCATTTCTTTTATCGCAAAGCACTGGGTGCGGGTTTCTTCATATTTTTATGGATGCTTTTGGTGCTACTCTAGTTTATTCAGTCTCCTAGAAGATGTGCTTGTGGCTTCCAATCCCACTCATCACCAAAAGAATCCCTCAATTTACATTCATGGACATTCGGACAACTTCCTGAACCAACTTCTTGAAGTTGTGATTCTCAGTGGAGGAGTCACTGGGTCATGGTGACTGGTATGATGATTTTGGTTTAAAGCACTAAATTGTTTATCAGAATCACTATATTAATCCACTTTGAGTCTTTTAATTGAAATGAACAGCCTGTAAAGTTTCAATGGCAAAAGTTCAACCTGTGTATATTTCATTCATCTGAATTACAAATATATCCTACAAGGTAATACCACTTGATGTGATAAAAAGGAGATTAAATAAAATTCTGATAGGTCTTACTAAACATGAGCAGACCACCACCCCCCCCCCCCCCCCGCCCACAACCAGGCTCCATTGATGTTTTTCCTTTACATGCCATGCTCCTGGTGAAATACTAGTTACCTAGTTTTAAATTAACACCCTCCTGTTTGCCACCAGAGCATTTTAACTATACTATAACTATATTCATATCATAAGTCATTCCAGTTAGTTTTGTACTTTCTTGTGTAAAAAGAAGGTTAGCATGTGCATTTGTGAAGTGTGAGATATCTTTATATCTCTACTACTCAACACACCAATTTAACAACAGGAGTTCCTTATTAACTGTTTTGTGAGGGCTATGTGATAGCCAACCATATATTTCATATTTCCATTTTATTTAAGTACAGTACAAATATGCGAGTATGGAAACCTTTCAAATTAAAGCCGTCTTTCCCATGTTCTAAGCTGTGAAGTGTTGGCTTCTTAGTACTAATTAAGGACTGGATCATTCTCAAAATCTCTTCCTGCCAAAATCTGGTTTTGCCTAAAATCTGAGTGTCATGTCATGGAGCCTTGCAAGCGTCCTGGTCAGGATCCTCCGTTTTCTCAGTGGATGCTTCTCATCACCACCTGTGTGTTTTCCAGAGTGCAGAACACAGATGTGGGTTTTATGAAGATCTCAGCTTGGGTCAGATACCCTGCTCCTACCAAAAAGCCTCTCTGAAGAAACCTGAATATAAAGAAGACAGTTGGAAGCAAATGGTTCTGATTCTAAACACTGGCAGTCTCCTTCATCTCTCTGCCTATTTCCTCATCTTTATTCAAAGGAGCTAAATAAGCTAAGAAATGTTCAAATCACTGAAGTTTCTGTGCTATCATACTATTCCAATTAGTCTCTGTGGAAAGAACCAGCTATCCCCACAAGCATGCAGGACACCACACTTACCTTGTCCCCTCAGGAACTCCCTTTACAATGTATGGACCCTCACATCTATAAAGTCACAGGGGCTTCTTCTCACCCCCAGACCAGTTGGCTCCATGTTGCTTTCCTTGACTCCTCTCCCTAATTTGTAGGGCCTGAGTTTGTTCCCTTTTGTTCTTTCTTGTTTTTCTGGTTCCCACATCTCTACCAGTAGCTGCAGAGCACTGTGCACTGTGGCAGCAGAACCTCAGTTGCATTGCTGATCCTACTAAGAAGCAAAATTGCTTTGCTGTCATTCTTCCATTTCTGTATCTACAACATAGGTTTTAATGATAGCTTGAGAGTGTGCCCATCAAGAGCAGCTTACCCTCCAGGAACTACGAGGCATAGGGTTAAGTACTGAAAATCAGTATACCAGCACAGGCGGTGGAGTCACCTAATTTTTGTGTGAAACTCCAGGGTTCTGCGATTTCAGCATAGGAATTTCCCCCAGTCCTCCCACTTCAGTCAAAGCGAGTGTGAACAGCCTACACATGGCTCCAGTTACCACTTCGGAGAAGAAACCTACTTCTCATGTTAGCCGCTCAGCTTCCAGTGATGAGACTGGAGGATAGTATAGAATTTCTCTTCCGGAAACTAAGAGAATTTCTTTTGTGAGATCTGTGGTATTTTTTCTGGTGTCCTTTCTACAGGCTTTGTCAAATCTCAGTGCTATGAGAAGTATACACAAACTTGAGCAAGAGTTAAAGTGTTTGACTTTTCCACACCTACTTTCTCTTCTATGGATACAGTTGAACTAATGGCCTGTCCCTTTGTTTTGGATTACTCTCTGCTATCAGTAAGCTAGTGAGAATATTTTTTACTTCCTTAGACATTCTTTTTGGCTTTGTTCAGGTATATATTCTATGCTAATACTGATGTTAAAAGCTTACTTTTATAAGCAAACATAACTCTTGTAAAGAGCTCTGAAAATAAAGTTGCAGCATCACACAGTGTAATTTAAAATAATATAATTTAAAAATTTTTTCAATGCTATTCGTGCTTTGACACTAAGCAACGTAAATTTTGAAATATAATTAAGTCAGTGTAATATTAGGTACATTATAACTCTCAATTTTTGTGCATAAATTCCTGGCATGGTCATTTAACAAAAAACAAAATCTGAATTAGCTTGGAGTCTGTGTTACAATGAGAAATGTACACATTTAACTTTCTGCTTTTATTATGTTAAGGCGAGGACTCATCTCCAAACAGGCCTGTGCTTGCGATGATGTTTTGGAATAACATCCTGTGTTTGGTGGTGCATCACTCTTCAGTGACATTCTGAGCTTGCATTGTATTAGCACATGATATTTTCCCCAGTTAATTGATATCCCAGGTTTGTCCAGAGGAAAATCTACAGCTCCTCCAAACATGCTTGACAAGTTATTATATTTACTTTAGTCAAAGCCCGTGTGTGCAATATCCCTCTTGGAGGTGGTCTATTATTGGAGTCCCAGATGCTTTTTGTTTGGGAAGAAAGCAGTCACTGTGTCATACTGTTACATGGAGTATTCTTTTTCAGGGATGTTGTTCCCTTGGGGACCATATCAGGCCAGAGTTCCTTAGTCTAATAAGACCTTTGTAACTCTTATTGTATAAAAGTTCTGGGAGTGAAGCAAGAGTTAAACAGAAAATGTAATTCAAGCAACCGTATTAGGCCACATGTGGAAAAACGTGATTCTCAGTATTGATTTTTTTTTTTTTAATGTATTTGTTGTAAGAAGCACCGTGATGCCAAAACATTTGGAACATTTCAGTGTAAATGAAGCTATTGTCCTATGGGGGAACTTGTAACATTTTAAAATTTACTTTAGATTCTGAATATGAATGATCTAAAAAAAGCCACACAGAATTGTCTATTCATAAGCTTTTATATTAAAAGATGTGATTATTTTGTAATCCCCACATGGCCGTGTTTAAAGCTTCTTGTATGAGTTTCCTATCAGTAGAATGGCGTAAAGCTCAAATAAACATAATGGCTATGACAGTTTATACATGTTTGCTTCACTAGATTTAAAAAAGCACATAAATGCTCAACAAAACTAGCCAGTTTGCTTGTTATATTTTACAGTGGCTGATGAATATGTTGATTATATTCCATTAGGATGGGGCTTTAAAGATGAACTTTGTAAAATTAACATAGAAGGTTTGAATTCAGATTTTATAAATGAAGGTGAAATTTTTTATTTGATTTTTAAAATAACATTATAACTCTTGGATACAGAAGTCATAAAATAGAACTTAAATATAAGGTGTAATCAAAATGTGGTGAATGTTTATTATGTAATCCTGTTATTATGTAATTTTTTTAAAAAAATTATTACAATGAAAGACACTGCCATTCATCCCCTGAAAATATTCGGACTTTCTCTAAACACACTTATCCCACTGTTCTTGCCACTGTCTGAAGCAGTTCTAAATGTCAGTCTTTTTAGTTTTACTATTTTAGCTGCCTTGATGTCCTGAATCAATCCAAAACCTTTACCTTTTGTGGGCATTTTAGCTTTGAGGAAGAGCCAGAAAGTGCATGATGTCCAATCTGATAAACAAGGTAGACGAGGACATACTGGAATGTCTTCACAACACTGCCTTCCCATTGGATGGCACTGGGAAGCTGCAGTCAGCATGTATTTTAATGACATTTCATAAATACTCATGAAAGATGACTTCCAGGTCTGTGTCACAAAGGGATAAGAAGTTCCCTGTGATGAATGTGATAAGTGTGTTTCAAGCGAGAGGAAGTTGTTTGAACAGAATTAATGGCAATGTGCTTTTTAGTGTAATACGTTAATTAAAACATACTGTATTTTCTGATCAACCTTTGTATAACATAAATTCTATCTTGGTAATTGGAATATTGTCCAGTAAAATTGGTGAGATATTGATCTTTCAAGACCTTTTAATTTTTTTTTTTTAACAGCAACTGGTTTCACAGCAGCGCATTCTGATTCATGAAGATTCCATGAACCTGCTAAGTCTTTATACCTCTCCCTCTTTACCCAACATTACTTTGGGACTACCAGCAGGCCCATCACAGCTCAGTGTAAGTCACTGTCCTTGCTCAGCCTGGACCAGAGTGAAGATCTTTTCATGTGGAAACACTTCTATTTCTTGTATATTTAGATCCGAGACAGTCTTGTTAGCATCAGACTCTTCAGTATTTTCTACTCGCTACATTGTTCAAAGTTTAGTTTCAAATTAGAGAATTATATTGATTGGCATAATCACATATAAAAACAATCGACATTTCATAAGAGAAACTCCCCAGGTATATTGCTCCAAATAATAATCCGGGAAAAGAGATCGCCCTCGACATTTTTATAAAGATGAAATTGAGATTAAAAGAAGTTTAAAAGCTGAAGATCACAGAGCCAGTAAGTGACAGTCCTGGCACACACCTCAGGCTGGTGCTGCGTGTTACAGCCTGAAAACACAGCAGCGTATATTTGTAGACTTTGTTTTGTGAATGACTTTATTTATTAAAGATTCCATATCTGGAAAACCTAAGAACATTATTCCCAGGAGATTCACAGATTTAGTTAGTTTGAAAGTCCTAGCATATGAAATAGGATCTTTTGAAAGTAATTGTCCTACTAACAAAAGATAGCAATAATTATTTTATATGTGTTTCCCGAAAACTATGAATTTTAATTTTATAAGACTTGTAGGCTTTCCTCACAATAATGCATGTTTGCAAGGTTAGTAAATTATACATACACAGAGATCATGTGATAGATTAGGTTTAAAGGCAAATTTATTCTTGCCTTTTTCACTATTTGCCAATCTTTAGTAGCAAGTCCTGTACTGAGACCAGCATGTTAGATTTATAGATGTTTTCAGTGTATATTTTATCATAGCTGTTCTGTTTTTATACCTAGGTTTTAGTAGAGTATAATATTATGTTATATGATGCTATTATCTGGTACCAGTAAGGAGAAAACAAAATTTGGATGCTGTTTTATATCTCAGAATTAAAAAAGAAAGACTTAATAATCCTGACTTTCAGATGTGCATTTGAAATTTCACATGAAGTATTTATAAATAGTGGAAAAAGGAATGAAAGAAACTAAAATAAATCTTCACTTAAAAACATTTTTTCTTCCATTTTTTATCTTTCCCAATGATGAATATATATTAACCGAAATGTTCATGAGACATGAATAGATGTTTTGTTGCCACTACTTTTTGCATCTTCTCAGCCACTCCTCCTTGCTAACTCACTCATGCCCCACGTTTAATGTGGTCAGGGAACATTTTTTCCCAAAGGACCAAGTACTAAAGCCAGACCATTTAATGTTTCGATGGTAATACAATTTGGTGCCATTGGATGAATAAACCAGTGTGGTTTGGATTAAAGTCTCCTTTTTCTTTGCTTCCATTTTGGTGTGGATGAGGCCATCACAATTAATTTCTCAAGCTTAGTATTTTTCTGGCAAAAAGATCTCTAAGATTCAGTTTCCCCACGGAATAGTGGGAAATTTGAAGGAAAAGAGGCCAGGACCAGCCATCATTTCTAGATTAAACATTGCCTTGACTTGGTGACTCAGACAAGCCATTTACCTCTTTGTCCTTCAATTTCTACATCACTGAAAATTGCTTTGCTTCCCTCGTGCACAGCAATTTTGAAAGATGAAACATGAGTTTTGAAAAGAAACATGCCACATAATTTTTAGGTATTAGACTTCTGCTTTTGTAATACCAGGTTGACCACCATTCATTACATTTTTGGAATAGGATAATTCATTATTGCTGCTGATGATATAATTATTATTGCCTTATTACTATATTATCATGTATTTCAAGTTCTTAATAGCATTTTATTTGATACCTGGTTTCACATGTAGTTTCTTATACGAAAGTATCTGGGGTGTCATTTTTAATATTAGAGATATGAAGTTCTGTTTTGAATTAATTCAAAATAAACATTCAAATCAAATTTCTGGGCATTTGTACCTTCTTTCATTGACTTAATATACTTGTTTTAAAAATTGAACACTGGGAACTGAGAGCTCTGTGAAATTTTTGGGGAACACATTAAGGAGGGATGAGTAGTTTCTTTTGCTTGAAGCTCCAGTACCTGGACTACAGACCATTTTGTCTTAAGCTTTGTAATATAGACCTTAACTATCTGAATAAGCTTTACCTTTCCAACATACCTTTTACTTAAGCAATGTATTTTAAAATTTTGGAAGTAAGTTTATCATTCTTAAGCCTGCAATTAGCATCATTTTTAATAGACAGAAAAATCACATATGTTCACAGGTTAGAATATGATGCTTTGACATAAGCATATAATATGACCTAATCAAACTTAGTAACATTTTTCTTCATAAGAACATATCATGTCCATTCTGAGAGTAATTTTCAAGTATAAGAGGCATTGATAGTCACATAACAGTAATCACCAGGACATACACCAGAGCTGTTCAACTTGCTTTTTCTGCCTCGCTGAAATGTATATAACATGAATCTTTTAGTATTAGAAAAAAAAACCTTAACGTTTTTAAGTTCAGTGCAATGATATTCAAGTACTACATTATTCCCAATTCTTCTACCTAATTTTTATTTCTCTTTTGCTCATTAAGTTACTTTAAAATACACAGTGTTATCAACTTTTCTGACTCAGTCAGTGGGGAGGGTAGATTTTTGCTTTGGCCAAATTACAGTCTAAGAAAGTGACTTAGTGATGTAAGGACTGAGTAACTGATTGTGGATTAAAGGGAATGGACATCTTTATTATTTCTTGACATAGGCTTCGAATCCTCTCAAAGAAAAGCAGAAGTGTGAGACACAGACACTCAGGCAAGGTGTCCCTCTGCCCGGGCAGTACGGGGGCGGCATCCAGGCGTCGTCAAGCCACCCGCACGTGGCTTTGGAGGGGAAGCCCAGCAGCAGCCACCAGGCGCTCCTGCAGCACTTGTTACTGAAAGAACAAATGCGACAGCAAAAGCTTCTTGTGACCGGTAATGAATAATGACACCGCTCCTAAGTTTCCGTAGGACCTTAGCGTTATCGATGATCCAGCGCAGGGGCTCATTAACTCAAGAGCCCGGTGAGGATTCGCTCTGCCCTCCGAGGGTGTCTTTGACCCTGGGTTCTGGGCAGAGGTGGTGATTCTTACTTGTTCCTCCATATCCATGTGGTGGGAGTCAGGGGCGACGGCACCCCTGTAGGTCTCCATACATCCCACACCGGACCACTGATGAGTCACATCGTCAGACATGTCCTTGCTCGAGACCTTGCCATTTTTGTCTCCCAACACCCAACCAAGTGCTCATCAGATGTTTGCCTGACAAGTAGCTTCTGGTATTTTCTTAGAGTTCCGTGCGATTGTATCTGTGTGCGTAGATAAAAACGCAAGCCCTGATACACACGAACCTTTTTTTTTTCAGGTGGCGTTCCCTTACATCCACAGTCTCCCTTGGCGACAAAAGAGAGAATTTCACCTGGCATTCGAGGTACCCATAAATTGCCCCGCCACAGACCCCTGAATCGCACCCAGTCTGCGCCTTTGCCTCAGAGCACGCTGGCTCAGTTGGTCATTCAGCAGCAACACCAGCAGTTCTTGGAGAAGCAGAAACAATACCAGCAGCAGATTCACATGAACAAAGTAAGCCTCTGAGCCGAGTTAAAATGTCATAGTCATGGTTTAGAACCGGGGTTCTTTGCACTAACAGCGATGTGTAGGAGTGTTGGAGGTAGCCACGGTGCGAGAGTGCCCTCCCAGCACAGCCCTCCGGGCTCAAGCCATCATCAGGTCAAAAGCTTGTGCAGGTGAGCAGAAGTAGCACCAGCTTAGCTAATGAGGTATTTCTTAGCAACTTTGATGCATCCAGGTTACAGATGTCATTTGATGAGGCCCTTTTCCTTACAAGAAGCAATGGAAGCAGGTTTTGTTTTTTTGTTTTTTTGTTTTTTTCAGACAGGGTCTCGCTTTGTGGTTCAGGCTGGCCCTGAGCTCAGCCTCCAACTCACATCACAGCAATCCTCCTGCCTCTGCCTCCCCAGTGCTGGGATTACAGGCGTGAACCACCATGCCCAGCACTGTGGTATGTGGTACTGATTGCTGCAGGGCGTGAGTTTCCACGCCCAGTATGGTATGTGGTTACTGGGGATCGAACCCGGGTCCTTGAGCTTGCAAGACAGGTGCCCAAACCATTGAGCTAAATTCCTGGCCCCTGGAAGCAGTTTTTGAGAAACCTGCAACACTGTGTCGGTGGCCGTCTCAGTATGGCTGAGCTAGTTAGCAGCTGACCGTCGCATACCAGTTGCATCTTCAGCACTCCTTTGCTGAAGAGGCCCTAAAGAAATAGTGATTATAGTACAGAGATATCAGAGAGGATGATAAAGCATTTTCTGTGAATTTATAAGCAAAATGATCTTTCCCTCTCACTACCACACCTACAAGTATGCTCTAGAGAAATTTAAGTTGAAAAATGTTAGCCAGTTTACTTATAAATGGATGTCTACAACTTGGTCTAATATAAAATGCTTTATTTTATTTTGGTATAAAAAAACCAAACAAAACAAAGCAAAATCAACAGTCATGGGCAAAGGTTTAAGTATCTTTCTTACAGCAGCAGGAGAAGGGGGGGTTTCATGCTGTGCTGGCTTTATTGCAAATATGCTGGTTTTCCTGTTCTCTCTGGCCACCATCTGCACCAGAGCAGAGCTGTGGAGGGAGTATGGGCTCAGGACCACGGAGCTGAAGAGCAATTCTTTCAGCTCCGCCTCCTGCTGCCTGAAAAGACCGAGAGTCCGTGTGTGGGATCTGTGTGCTGGACAGGAGTGCTGGCTGTGACAACTACTTCTCCAGTCCTCTTTCCCTATACCTCACAGGTTTTTTTCACTGTCAGCAGATGAATGCTTATTTATTGTTCTAGCATTTATCTAAATTTTCTAATTAATTTGAATCCAATCGGTCTCATTTGGAGAGAACTAACCTTCTTCCCTGTCGGCCTGGTGCTTGTCGAGTATTCACACACTTGCTGTATTGTGATGGAAGATACTAAGAAGGATACTTTTTGCTTCCTAATCTTTTAATCTGGGGTTAGGTTTATTTACAAAACTAGTATTGGATTGTAGATTAACTTTTCTGCTTCCCTTGATTCTCTTTGTTCCAAATATGTGGATGTTTATATCATGCCGTGAGTGAATTAGGTAAACTGATTCCTTTGAAATTAAGGTTATAATGATTCCAGTAAATACCTTAAGAATATTTTAATATTTTGGAATCGTTTTATGGCCTAGAGTTTATGACCTGTTTCAGACTGCGGTTATGCAAATAGCAGAGTATCTCCTTTGGTATCACACTCAAAATTTGACAGACAGATGTTAACCTCAGTCAGGATAAAGCTAAGATGAAAAGCAGGCAAGGTATTTGCATCTGAGGGATGACAAAAGCAAATCTTATCAGAAACTTTCTCCCATGTGGAGCTGATTCCTTTGAATCTGTTAAGAATTCTTCTCAAAATTAGAAGCAAACCTATACTTTGGGGTACATGTTTGTACAGTGGTTTGATTATTAAATCTTGTCTTAATCAGGCAAAATGAAGACCAGAAAACTTCAAAGTATAAAGCTGATCTTTCTATGTTAACCCCTCTCAGCTTGGGTGTTTAGATTACTCGAGCAGATCTCCAGTTGGCTTTTCTCCAAGTATGTATTCCATATGTTTAATCAAGTGCCACATGTACACTAGGTAATTCTCCAGATTCTGAAAATATTTTACCTGCCCTCAATCATCTAAGGAAACAGAGTAGACTCTTATTAAAGAGAATATTGAACCTCTATCCTCTTTTGCAATATTCCTAATAGAGCCATTAAGAAGTGAACAGTAGCAATCCCTCTCCTGGAGGTAATGAAGGCATTTATTTCATATTTAGTCAGGGACTTCAATGCCAAGACATAAAAAGTCTCTCTACCATAATGCATTTAGTGTATATTCTAACCAGTTAGAATACTCATTAGTAAGAAATAACTGTGGGCATCTATTTATGTCATTATCTATTTATGTCATAATGCATGAAACTTTTAAATATGTACACACAAACCATACTTTACACCATAAAAACATGGTCATTGCTCACAAGATATTTCTAGTAGTAAGTACAGACACACATAAACATGTAGGGGTGTAAATAACATATTTAAATGTCTTATTTTTATTCTCTCAAAAATAAGATTTAGGCAAACAAAAAATGAAGTGAGAACAAAGAAATCAACACAGATGTATCTCTCAGTCAGTATCAGGTTAAGTGTGATTGGCTCTCCAATTATATTGACAAAATTTATAATGGCATGATTGAATTCTAGTGATTGTTAGAAGAGTTAGACACAAATCTGTACTTACTCTAGGAGAATAGTTTCACAGTGATTGACATTAATTTTTGAAGTATTTTCACCCTACTGTGTAATCCTGGTATGTTGTCAGTGTTACCAATCCTACCAGGTGATTTACCAACTTGTTGCCTTGTACATTAATGACCTAGGATATTTGTGTATTATTCATTTCCTTCAGTCTCAAGTAATTATTATTGTCTCATAATTTTGACTCAAGTGTTACAAGGCTTAGAAAATATATCCCTAAAGTGGCTTTTAGGTATGTTTTTATTGTTCCATCTGCTAATAAATATTATGGCAAGTTAGGGCAGATCATGTAGGGCTGGAGAGGAAACCTCGTCAGGATGATTTCTGTTGGCTTCTAAATATTCCATTTTCCCTCGAAGTGTGTTGAAAAGTTCAATCACAAGAAAACCAGGACTCACAATCCATTCCTTTGTTTTTTTTGAAACATCTTAAAAATTAGAAAATGTAACAGCTTTCTGTTGCCAACTCATGATATTTTTGTACCATGATAAATTTCATTTTGGTAAGCATTTTAAAAAAATGAAGAGTTCTTTTATACAAACACCAAAACTAGACTGTTGCTTTTGCCAATGTATTTTGATTTTTAGAAAAGTAGTTTCTAAGTTAGAATTTTCCCCAAAATACAAAGAGAAAACAAAAGAAGTGGAGTATTGAGACTCTTCCCCTGCACCCATTTCCTGTTTCAATTTTACCAGAGGGCTTTTTCCCAGTAAAAGAAAACTGTGATTGAATAAAATAAAACACACAGTTACTTGGCCATCCTCATGATTTTAAGGTAGAATTCTAACCACTTCCTGAAGAAAAAAAAAAAAATAGGACAAATTTCTAGTCACATCATTATCTCAATTAGATATGTTGAAATTTTCCAAAACATCTTCAGACATTTTTGTTGAGTGCTGTGACGTAAACCTCTGCCACTTCTCATCCATGAAAATATTATTCTTTGAATTATTTCTTCATTGTGATAATAATAGAATAGTATTAATTTGTGCCTAACCATTTCTATTCAGGTAGGATTTTAATATCTTTTTATGTATTTCTTTCTCGTATTCATTCCATCAAATCTGTGTAAGCAGACATTTTAAGATAACTTTCTTCGTTTAGAATCTACTTGACTGAAATACAAACTTGTGCCTCTGTCCAATCGCTATTGAATTCTTACTCTGCGGACACTTTCTGTGGCCCCCAGCACTCCGTGTGCTTGTGGAACTTACAGTGTTTGAAGCACAGGCTGAGTGAGGGACTAAAGTGAACCACAGTGCAGCGTGTTCAGTACTGAGGCAGAGGATGTGGCAAAGGAAATTGATTTCTCTGAGGAAATAGTACTTGGTTTTTATTTTGTTACCCCTATGAATATTTTGTCTTTTTTCTTTCTCATCCCTTCTCTTCTCTCTCTCTTCCTCTCTCTCTTTCTTCCTCCTCTCCCTCTCCTTTCCTGCTTTCTTTCCCTTTTTCTAATATACCCCATGATAAATACTTTATGCATTCCTATGACTGGACATCGGCCAACTCTTTTTTAAAAACACCCATAAATCATGAGATGATATCTTATATATGTCAAGGTTCAGTCTAGATATAAGTATTTATTATATATTTATTACTGTGAATACTTAGGCATTTTGACATGAGTACTATTTTATCATAATAAAAATATATCTGAGACAAGACCCGTACACGGGAGGCCAAGCAGATGTCCTGGACTACCCTTATTAAAACAGGTAAATGTTCTATTCTGACAAGCAAGTCAGAATATTATTATCTTCAACTCCTGGCTCTAAGCAAATGAGGAATGTTCATGAGGTTTTCTGAAAGAGAACCTGACCTTTTAGGCAACTAGTGTAGGCTTTAATAATGTAATTTTCTAACGTGGATGTTGCATATGCTCCATAACTCCTTTTGAGTCCTGCTCATCCCCTATTCCCAACCATTCTTTGCAGCAACCTAGGAAAATGTATTCTTGCATGTCTGCAGTCATATGTAAAGATAGCATGTTTATGTGTCTTTTCCTTACAAAATGTTTATGAATTTAGTTCTAATGTAGAGCTATTTTGTGCACTATTTTAAAAAATATTTTGCCAAGAAGACAAATTTTATGAATAACAGCTCTATGCATGTGTATGTTCCCAAAAGTTTGCATTTATTTGAAGTTATATTTCATATTAGCTCTATTTCAATAAACATAATTCTAGCCTGCATACTTGTAAACACATTAAACTTTAAAGCACAATTAGATAAAGACTACCAGGCTTTTGGGCTACATTTATTTCTCTTAGCATACCCCTTCCTTTCTTTTATGTCTTGTGCATTTCCTTAACACCTTCTCCATAGATACTTTCTAAATTTAAGTTCTACAAAGATTTCCTAAAATTTCCATATCATTTTCCTTGTATATCCCTTCAATCTTAGCAACTCCTTTTAAAATTTCAGGAATGTTAATTTTATAAGGCTTGTCTGAATTGAGCAACTTAACAGGGTGACTAGTTCTCAGAGCTGAAATTGCCACATATGCTGTTGTCTTTTCTCAACTGCTTGTGCTTATGAAGCAGTCTTGTTTCAATCACAAAGCAGAGATACAGAAGCTGTTCCTAACTGATTTCTGTTCAGTTCAGAAGCATCAAACTCTCAAGTTAAAACTAGGCAGATAAGTAATAGGAAGATCCTGTTATTATTCTATTGTTATTCTATCTTGGGTTGGACTTGCCATGAGGAAGAAGCCCCTTTCCCTCCCCTGCCTCCAGCTCTCCTGCCATCCCTTCCTTCCAGTTACTCACGTGGCTGGCTGTCGCTGCACATGGCCTTGACCTAGGGCCACTCAGGTCTCTTGCTGGACTCTGAAGGTTTTTGAAAGGTTCACTGTGCGTACAGTGCAGACAGGCCATGTTTAGTTCCCTTCTTGCATGTTGCCACATTGCTCTTTTTTTCTTTCCAGATTAGACAAGCATCTCAAGGAGTCCTGAGCAAGCCTGAACTGGGAAATTTGCTGACTCCAGTAGGTTTAACTGAAATACCAATGTTAGCATCCCATCGCCGGATGGCTGGAAAATGCCTTGTTTTAAGGTTTGAGAACTGGAGGAGTAGAAACTTGAACAGGGCTTTCATTTAGGAAGGTAGGCATTACTGTTGTCAGGATTAATTTCTCTCTATCCATTTGACAGCTTGTTTCCATACAGAGCCTTTTAATCACCAATTTAGGATTACATTTTGCCCATTAGACGGATAGTATGTTCAAAAACTTTAGCAAGCGTTGAAAGCCCATCTTAGTTTTATAAAAGTAAAAAGCCTCCTAGATTATTTATCTATCTATAAAGGTTTATAAAAGAATCTTTGACTGTATTCTTAAATAGGTGCTATTTTGATATGATTAGCCCAATGTAAATAGATCCTTGTAAGTATGGAGTTGTCTTTTAAAAATTCACTAATGCTACAGTACCAACTTACATCAGCACAGAGAATTTATATAGAAGCATTTCACTGTATAATTACCAGTGGATGGTTTATAATATACAGAAAATGGCTTGTTGTTTCATTATTAGACATGATGAAACCCTGTGTTTAGAAAAGAAGCTAAATGACCATTTATTTCAGTGGATTAATATGTAGCATTCATAAACATTCCCTGTGCTGCTTCTACAACTTGAAGACCAAGGGGAAGAACTCAATTTTTCTTGTTCACTCTGTACTGTTGATCTAGTCAGAGGCAATTTTATTGAATGAGAAAAAACAATGGTTGGATGTGACTGTGAGGTTAAAAAAAACTAGAGGAAAGAAAAGTGTCTCGGGAGGCAAAGCATGTCAATCGATGTAGATTCCAAGCAGTTCAAAGGAAGGAGGAAGATAAATAATTTAGTGTTTCAGACCTTGACAAATAGTTTCATTTGACAGACTGACATAATTAAATATTTTTAATAAATTTTTTAATAGTTTTAAGTGATCTATTGACCCCAAAACCACCAATGGGTGAAATATCTTTGGTAAATCTTTTCATAGCTTTAAGTTCCTGGTTTTATTTTTTTCTCTATATTTCAGCTGCTTATCAAAGGTGAAGGATTATGTGACCTAGATTAATCATCTGGTCTAAACTATTCCTATTTCATCATCAAAAGTTGCACCCAGACCTAAAAATGACTGAACTCACCCTGTGGTAGTAATTCCCATACTAGTATCATAATTTTATTGACTAACAATAAAAATGTACATGTACAAATAATTTCCTGGCATAGAGTAAGTAGCTGTGTTTTACAGAGATTTATCTGTTAATAGCCATTATGCTGTATATCACAAATGAAAATTAAGATGATATGTTCTTTTCCTTGAGTATCTGATAGGCCTTTGAACAGATATGTTAATCAAAGATGGTTGTATTGATTGCACAGCTGTGTGACCTGCAAAATCTACAATCCTTGGTAGACCTTGCAAGAACCGTTGCTGAGGTCTTACACAATTACTTATTAGTTTTGCAACTTTGGCTAAGGTATTTGTCTAATTAGCAAATGTCAGAGGCTCATAGCGAGGATTACACTGGAGGATGTATGTGAAAGTGCTTTACAAATATGATAAGTACTGTGGGAATCACAGTTGTATGTTCTTATGTAGACTGGTTCTATTTTCCTTGTTTCATTAATAAAATGATTGCCCGGAAGTACTAGAACATTCCCAAGGCACATATTTCTCTCTTGTCTCAGTGGTGCATTAGGTTGCTTTGTTGTGAACCTTCCCACCATGCTCTGTCCCAGTGTTCTCATGTGTCTCTCTATTCATCAGGAAGCCAACTTGGTTTTTCATTAGGACAGCATTATAGTTAGTGATGGAATTTTTTATTGAAGTATAATTTCTGTGCAGTATAATGTGTTCCTTTTCCTACATGGTTCATTGAGTTTTGACAAAGACATGTGACCATGTAAGGACCACAGTGGAGACACAGGATGTGGCATCAAGTCCCCGGGCCCTTTCTGTTGCTCCCTTTCTAGCCAGTTTATACCCTATCCCCAATTTCTGGCAAAGTGTGACTTGTTGAATCAAAGAAACATAAAACAAATCACAAGTATGGAGAAGGGTATATTTTGAGCACACAGATGTCAACTCAAACTGGTCTAAATCATGGAATATCCAACAGGAAGGTAACTATGTGATCTGTCTCAAAGGCTGTAGGCCAGCACACTGTGAACCAGATTCACTCCATAGGACTGCTCTCTTTGACCTGCTCAGTGCTCTAAAAAAGCTTTCAAATTATTACCAAGTCCTTCAAAATAGAAAAATTCCATATAAAAGTATGAACTGGGATAGATCTCTGAAAAACTGAACTGTCTGGGCACAGTAGACTCCCATTTCCCTGTGTAATTAACATTAATTAACAGTTCTGTATAGAACTTCACCTCCAAGTGTTCTATCCCCTCATTGGAGGCTGTTTCGGCTCCACTTTTCCCTCTGCAGGGGGTGCCTTCATTGCACATCCAAACTAAAGTGAATGCCTGGTCCTCACCCCTTACACATCATTTCCTGACACACACACATCAGGTTTCACTCTTTTGCTTCTTTTTGTCTCCATCACTCAATGCTGGCATCTTGCTTGATTGATCATTCTCTTCCCAAGGCCTTCAGTATAGTTTAAAAAAAATTTTTTAATGAATAAAGCATTACATGGATAATCTTTTTTCATTGTGAAGGAGATTCTGAGTCTCCTTTTCAAAGAGAAATTTTTTAGTTATTAAAATATTAGGAAGTTGTTAGAGCCATGGATATTTTAAATATAGACATTATTTTGGACAGTTATTCAGAGTTAAAAATATAAGAAAGTTTTGTTAAAAATTCTGTTGGGCTTGTGTGGTAGTACATGCCTATAATACCAACTACATTAGAGACTGACGCAGGAGGATTGTAAGTTCTTGGTCAGTCTAGAAAACCTTACCCAGAAGTTGCCTCAAAATTTAAAGGAGTTTGGGATTGGACCATAGCTCAGTGATAGAGTGCTTGCCTACCATGTGTGAGACCCTAGGCTCAACCTCCAGTATCGACAAAAAGTAAAAAAGAAACTCACTTAGTTTTTTGATTAATGTCATACCCCTTCAATATTGGTAAGAAAGTATGTTTGTTAGTTGAGACTGGTAATTATGTAAATAATGAACAAATATTTGAAAAATCTTTCTTCTGTTACTTAATTATGTTTCCTCTGATTATTTCCCTGAAATACACAGAAGTAAATGACATGCTATATTTTGGCATAAGGTTGGAGTTCTCTGCTAAGCAGACCTCTTCATTTGAAAGCCCTCCAAGTTCTGTGTTGTTCTGAGAACAGTTGGTACATACCTAATGTATTTGTGCATTGAGACAGAATTTTATCATTATTTTAAAATCTAGTTTCCTTGGAGCTTAAAGAAAAGGCTGTGCTCCAAAGGAGAATATTAACATTTTTTTGAAAGAAAAAAAACAAAAAAAACAAACTTGTGCTAATTGCCATTGCTCAAATAAAATCTATCCTAAAACTTGGGGCAGAGTGAAGTGCTCAGTGTTGTTAAGGGTCCTTTTGGATAGTTAAATTAACACTGTCTAACACCTTACTTACTGGTTCATTGGATAGTGTCAGAAGATCAGATGTCTATCAGAAACAGATGTGCTCTACCTTGTCGAGTTCTTAATATATCTGAAGATATCTGTGGAGATGTTAAGGATTTCTGTGGGAAAACTTTACAGGAATTTGAAAATATATTCAGAAGCCCATATGCTTATATTGACTTGTAGACATATATTAATGTAACACTCAAACAGATGAGCTTAAAAGTGCTGATATGTAAAGACTGAGCAGCATTAACAATGCTTAATTAATTTTGCACCAATTGCCAACAGAATATATATTTATCAGAGAATCTAAAACACTGAAAATATAGATTTATTTGACCCCTAATAGAGATAGGTGAAAACTAAAAGAATTTAGAAGTGGTACTTGGAGGTTAAAAGTTTGGATCATTTACCTTACTGTCTGGAAAACAGTATCTGTGTGGATATGCATTAGTGTACAGGGTCTCTGTCCCAGAATAGTCACAAGCTGCCTGCAGAGTCCTAGAGTCCAAGCGCTGTGGCTGTACGGTAGCATCAGAAATGCAGACAGACACACTGACAGATGAGTCAGAGCACAGATAAAAGGGAAGGGAGAAGCTGTGCAGCCTCTGTCTTCATCCCAGCTGGGGTCCATACCATAGTAACTCACCTGGTGTCAGGCAAGTTGTGCATGGTTTGCTTTACAAATAGGGCCTCAGCAAAGATCTGCACAGGCCTGCACATTTATCTGTCACACAGATGCTGTGTCTTCTGTTTTCTAGCCAGGAAGGCAACCACTGTACTTTGCTGGAGGATCACCTCCAGATGTCCAACCAAAGCGAGGCTCTGCTACCCCACTGAGAGTAAGCAGACATCTCCTTGCTGCATCTGGGGCCTCTCAGCAGCAGGACATATTAGAACAGGGTTAGCCACACCATCTTTGTCATGGCCCTATGCGTGGTGCGAAGGCACACAGAAAACAACAGAATCTGAATACTTGCAAATAGCACCAAGTAACTTTTCATTTTAAAAATCTAAAGTCAAAGTTGGCAGACAGAGTTTCTCTGCAACTTTGTTTGTAGATTTGCCCTGCTGATGTTAATTGCTAATTTTTCCATTCTAGTAGATTTGAGTGTTTAACCAAAACCAGCTTTAGTCACATACCTAAAATAAGAAAAGAAATGTGGGCTAACTCTGTGCATTTATATTTTGCAAAATTGGCCATCCTAATATTTATCCATTTGATATTTTGTGAATCTTCAAAAGAGCACCTTTTTACTCCAGAACAGATCAAAGGGGGATAGTAACTGGCTATGTAGACATTTTCCTTGTTTCATAGCGTAGATGGAAAATACAAAAGCTCCAAACCCAGTCTGGGCAACTTAACAAGATTTTCTCTCAAAAAAGGAGGGATAAGTTTGGGGATGTAGCTCAGTACAAAGGCCCTGGGTTCAATCCTTAGTAGAAAAAACAAAACAAAACAAAAAACCACATGCAAAGCTTTATTATTAAGCATTAAGTTTTCAGATACTTACAAAGCTTAAGATAGATGTCATACAAAATATTATCATTATTTTTAAATCTAGTTACCCACAGAGGGTGTGAATCTAACAACTCTGCAGCACTATAGCCCCAGCATGTGTAGCTCATTCTGCTGCTTGGGTCTGGTTGGTGTTTGAGGTCTCCAGGCCTATTTGTCCTGTTAAGAAAATACCAAGTTCATGCCTCCATGAAATTTATAGTGAGGGATTTAACCATAACTATATACTGCTAGACAATAATAGGGACAATGAAGAAGATATGTGAGTTAGACATTTATAGAAGTAAAATCTGAGAAGGAGCTAAATAAATAGATATATATGAGGAATGCAGGCATGGTGGTAACACACTCAGGAGCCTGAGGCAGGAGGAGTGCAAATTCAGTCAGTCTGGCCAACTTAGTGAGACCCTGTCTTAAAAAAAAAATAAAAAGGATTAAGAATGTAGCTCATTGTGAAGATCCTGCGTTCAATCCCCAGCACTAGGAGAAATAGCAGCAGCAACAACAACAACAGCAATAGCAATAGCTGTAGTAGTAAAGGGAGCACAGCACATACCAAGGCCCTGTGGAAGTGTCTGTCTGGCCTGCTTATATTCATAGGACAGGCAGAGGCCAGTGTGAGCAAAGCATGTCATTGAGAACAAAAATATAACTATGAGGCTCGGTGGGGCTAGTCATACATCTGTATAATTTGTAAAGATTTGGATTTTATTTTAAGCCTAAGGTTTGGACATTTATAACAGCATAATAGGAAGCCATTGAAATACTGCATGTAAAGAACCTGTGTTACCTCATTATATTTTGGGGGAAAAAAGTGCTATATTAAGAGAACAAGTGGCTGGAGTGTTATAGTCAAGAAGGGTAAGAATTGAGCCCAAATTCTTGGCAATTTTGATGATTCAAGGAGAAAATGATGGCGATTAGGACAATGACAGTGGCAGTGGAAATGGACAACTGTGCACAGATGCAGGCTCTTTTGGGGAGGTGGGATTGCAAAGGGTTCTTCTAAGAGGTAGAAGACAAAAATGAGAAAGAAACAAGGAGAAAGCCTGGTCAGTCCCAGCAGATATTTTAGAGCTGTCAATAATAAAAGAGCCCATTACAGCACAAGTTCCGTATATTTGCCACCACTATTATTGGCTCATGCAATTGGGTGATGATGTTTAATGAGAAAGATTAGATAGTGACTACATTTGCGTGAGGTGAGAATAAAGATTATCTTTGAGCTTCTGAAATTCATGATACTTTTTAGATTTTTGCATATAAGCATTTAGTAAGAAGCTAAATAAGCAAATTGAAAGTTTGGGAGAGATTAAAATTATCTATATTAATTCAGTTTTAACATAGCTGCTTCAGTAGAAGAGGCAAAGTAGAAAGATATCAAAATTCTAATTTCTGCTCTTTTATAAATATCTTTGTATTTTGCAGTCTTCAGTATGACTTGTTGTCTCTTGAACATGAGATTCCCTCTTTATAAAATAAGGGTTTTAAGAATGTTATTAGACATTTTTCAACTCCAGCATTTCATATCTATATGACTTCCACTCATAAACTTCTTTTTTTGTGTCAAGAAACATTTCATTTAGAAATCATTCAGGAATTCTGTTCTTGGCAAAAGGTTATTCTGCTATTGGACTTTATTAGCAAGTGATCACAGCAGTGTTCATTCCGGCTGTTTCCCTTTCTGATTTCCTTTAGCACATCAGAAGTGGAGACAAAGCCAACACAAGTAACTAGAACCAGTTGAATTATTACTGTATTGTATGTGGAAAATTGTCTATGTCATGTGCGTCACAATGGCATGTACATGTCCCTGTCAGTGAGGAGGGAAACATGGGCCAAGTTTGACTCACCAGCTAAACGAGGTGATTTCAGTATGGTTCACTGAACTCCGAAATACATTAACAGATCAGATTTCAGAAAGTGTCAGCTAAAATGTACATACATATTCACAGTGAACACTCAGGATTTGGTGCCTATTTGTGATTTTCTTTTACTTTCTCATTAATAATGGTACATTATAGTAAATTTGCATCCATTTGTCTGGTCTTTGACTGCACCATTGTAGTCAATTTCTTACTTTCCAAGGTATGTATTATATTCTTGTTCTCCTTAAGTGCCCTTCATGGAAACATTAATATCTTATGTAAATATCTTATGTAAATGGTCACTGGATTTTTCATCTGTGCATTCAATCTTGACTTTGGTGAGAGCTTTTGATCAAATGGTGTGAATTAAAATCTAGTTGGGCACAGATCCTAAGTATAATGAGAAGAGAGATGAACAATGAAAGAAGATATAACTGACCATATTCCAATGAAGACACCCCGGAAGAGAGGAAGTACGTGACATGGGACAGAATGAATGACTGCAGAAGCAGACAGTGCCCAGGGTGTAGTGGAAAGTTTGAGTGAGAAAGGACTGCAGACTTATCCTCCTTTGTAATAGTGAGAAAGTTGGACTGGCACAGCTTGGTAAGCGCCATGTTGGCAGGATGCTGAGTTTCTCCTCTGATGCTTTTGTTTCCTTAGTGAGTTTTCAGGGAGTGAGTGAGAGATGAGGAAGTCAGAGTCTGAGCAGAGAGAGGGACTGGGCATCCTGGATGAGGGCGTGACAGCCAGCTGAGTAGAGAATCGGAGGAGATTCCACAGTGGCTGGATGGAGGACCCTCAGAGGGTGTGAATCTAACAACTCTGCAGCACTGTAGCCTCAGCATGTGTAGCTCATTCTGCTCCTTGGGGGTTTGGTTGGGTTTGGAGGTCTTCAGGCCTACTTGTTCAGTTAAGTCCATATCAAGGAAGGCGAGGGAGTTGACAGCATTGTAAGTGCACCCTTGTCTAGCAAGGGCAGCGAGAAGTCAGAACAGGTCTTGGAGGATATCCTAGCACTGAAATAGCTGGGACCGAAAGTCCTGAGAGTAAGCCTGAACAAAAGAAGAGTTTTTGAAGTAGAGGTAGGGGGGAATATACAGTTACTAATACAGTTCAGGCTACTGCAAAGTCATGCTGTTGGGGCTAACACAGAGTGGAAGGCAAGATGATTGGTGGGGAGAAGGTCAAGGAATGCGAGGCCAGAAAAAAAGTGACAGCAAGAACCAACCTTTCCTCCATGCAGTGCGTGGAGCTCCCTCTTAGCTTCTGGAAGCTCCCTATGTCAAACACCCAGAAGCTTCTGGAGTTTGTCACTGTCCAGTACACGGGGACATCAGACAGCATGGCGTGGGCACTGGTCATGTGCTTGCAAACTTCCATGAGGGGTTTGGTTGACTCCGGGGTAACACTGACTCTGCACTGAGGAGTAGGCTCACCATAACCTTTCAGTTAAGCTATGGGGGCATAAGGGAGTTTGCATCACTCAGCGAGCATTTGGCTGGATGAACTGCAATCATTCTGGAGATAGTTCCTCTGGAAACTCTTTAGTTCCCTTTACCTTTCTCACATAAATCCCTTCCCCGCCAAAAAAAAATCCCTTAACCTGGTCTTAGAAGTACACAGATTATGTGGTGGGGGTAAAGGTGATCAGCCTGATATGTGTTTGTCACCAAGCTCCTGGTATTCCAGCAAAAACTAGGACTTTTTAAAATTCTGGCTTATTTTCTATAATCTTGCATATTCTTTCTCTCAAAACCAATTCGATGGATCCTGACAGCTGTATTATTGAAATTCAGGGCCATGGCCTGGCCTCTTTTCTCCAGCACAGTGATATGCAAACTATTGAGTATTCAGGCAGGAATCACAGATTCATGTTAAGCACTGGGACAGAAGTACAAAAACAGTTTCTTAGAATATGTTTCACAGCATCAGGTGCAGGACTGAGGGATCAACTCCTTCCCTGGCTGCCCAGGAGTGAGAGGAGTTAGGTTATCAGTGTGAAGGAATCAACACTGAAGTTTGTTTTGTTCATTTTGATATGAGTATGCATTAGTTTGTGTTCTCTTAGCCTGATCACGTTTGACTTAGATTTGGAGATATTTAGGTCTCCTGTATGTTTTATCCTAAATTACATTTTATTTCTGTAAATTCTTATTCTCCCCCCAAATAATAATCCATACTATTAATCTCTTCAACATCATGTTCTTGGTATTTCAGTCTGAAAATGTCACTGAGCCCCTTGTCCAACCCAGTATCCTCACATATTTTGCCTTCTGCCAAAGATGCCCCCACTCTCTTTCCGCCTTACCTCTCCTGTCTCATACACATTTAGCTAACTCCTCTGCATACTTCCTGTGCATGCACCGGCCTAAACACTCTCCTTCAGGAGAGCTTCCCTAGCCACGACCATCTCCACTACTGCGCCATACAAGAAGTGCTGTATAACAGCCTGTGTTTCTTTGTCATCCTTATAGAAATGAAGAGAAGTAGCTAACATGGTAGCACATACTTTAATCCAAGCACTTGGAGGCCCGAGACCAGAGACTCACTATGTATTTGAGTCTGGGTTACATACTGAGTTCAAGGCCAGACTAAACCATGTAGTGAGACAAAACAAAATAAAAATCAAGTGTATCTGTTTGATCGCTTTATGTCCTACCAAACTCCATGGTCCAAGGAGGCAGGACAGTGGCCATTTCTCCAGTGCATAGCATGCTGTCATGAACATATTTCCAACTCACTAGTTGTTCAATAAATGCATAAAAACTCCCAAAGTACTTGCAAGGAAATTAAAGGTGTCCATCTGCTAGTATCTTCAGGACTAGTTGAAATTTTATGTGGATAGGAAGAGGTCCATAAACTTAAGAAAGTTTTCCTTCAAAGTTCAAGTGCTTATATATTCAAGTTTTAAAGCATAGGTTTTTAAAACCTAACTATATGGAGTAGGAGGTAAATTTAAATGTTATACAGAAAAATTTGCATTCCTCATTTTGCTGGTGATAGTCTAAGTGTGCTTCTAGTTGCTGTAATTAACATGTTGCTTATACAGGCACAGACAGTAGAAAGTTCTAACCCTCCTTGGAAATAATAGTTTCATTACAGATGAGTCAGTGAGACAGTTGTGGGATTTTTAAAAAGGCTTATGTGAAATGAAATCAATTGAGCCTCTTTCCCATCTGTTGAACTTTTGTAATATGGCATTTTCATTATTAAGTCAGGTGTGCTCAGTAGATGTCTTTAAAATGATTAAATAGGCCAGGAATTTAGCTCAAGTGGTACCACACCTACCTGGGAAACAGTAGGGCCTGAGTTCGATCCCCGTACCGCCAAAAAACAAAAAAAAATTAAAATGATTAAACAGTTAATCTGGGTGATTCTGAAGATAAACTATAATTTAGTATATAAAACAAAATGCCTAATAATTTTCAGATTAAAAGACAGTTCCATACTTCTTTCCTCTTTTTAAATTTCGTTAGGATCTGTTCATAAAACATTTTAGTGTTGTCAAGAGATTTTATGATCATGCACCTTCTTGAAGGTCAGAATTTCAAAGTGAATATTTCTAAGCTTCATGAGTATAATCAAAAAAGGTATTTCATCAGTTGACAGTAATTTGACTATATGAGTACTGGAAAAGAAGGTAGACGTGAAAGACTATTAGCACTTAAGCTTTCATAGCAGATAATATTTGCTGAAAAATGAGATGGAGGAAGTTTCACCTTTCTTTCTTTCTTTCTTTCTTTCTCTCTCTCTCTCTCTCTCTCTTTCTTTCTTTTTTTTGAGAAAATACTAGGCCAGAATTTGCTTCCATGATAGTGATTCAGCAAGACTTGTCCTAGTGATAGTTTTATGGTTTCCATGGATTTAGTTACCCTCTCACCCACCTTTGCTATAACTTCCTAAGTGCTGTAGACTGTTGGCCATTGGGAAAACAAAAGCTTGAAGACTCCATTCCGTGCCTGCCCCACAAGAACCACGTGGGAGCAATGGGGCTGCTTTCAGGTTACTTGCACGGCTTGTTGCACGCACGTTTCGTTCTGAAATTGATGGACCGTGATTAGAAATCAGTGTGCTGAAGTGCGAGTTATTAGAAATCAAAGTATGATTTGCTTTTCTGTTGCCATCAAAAGCTATTGACTTTTGAACTCCTGAACACTCTCTTCTAGCTGCTCTCGAAATCTATTGAACAACTGAAGCAACCGGGCAGGCATCTTGAGGAAGCAGAGGAAGAGCTTCAGGGGGACCAGGCGATGCAGGAAGACAGAGCTCCCTCTAGTGGCAACAGCACTAAGAGCGACAGCAGTGCTTGTGCGGATGACACACTGGGACAAGTTGGGGCTGTGAAGGTCAAGGAGGAACCAGTGGACAGTGACGAAGATGCTCAGATCCAGGAAATGGAATCTGGGGAGCAGGCTGCTTTTATGCAACAGGTAATAGGCAAAGATTTAGCTCCAGGATTTGTAATTAAAGTCATTATCTGAACGTAAAGTGCACTGCAGGTTTTGGTAAACTTCCTATTGGTTTGTATGTCCGGATGACTGATTTTAGTGTCTGAGGATTCTAACAGAAACAGGTAAATGTGTATGTCTATACAGAGATCTGTCTATAGTGATCTCTAAATAGATAGAGAAGTTTCATTGAAACTCCACTGGTTAGAAAAAAAATACCTGTACACTAAAATTGTGCTATATGATGTCCAAGTCATTACTAGGCTTTAAGTCCATCCCAAGATCTGATACACCAGTTACTTCTAAGGAAAACTAACTCACTAGTACCTTGAGTTTATCTGTTGAGATCAGTGACTGCCAGATTTAGTCTCCCAGTCTGATCAATGAAACATTCTGTTCATTTCTGATGTTTTGAACATGTAGAATTCAATTTTCACACCACTGTACATAACGTACCATACTACAGTCTTGAACACTGTTAAAGGTAGTCTGCCCCTTCCTTCCTCTCTCTTTTTTATTAAGTAGAGACATTCTGGTCCCCATGCCAGTAGTCCTAGGTTATTGTGTACATTGCAATTGAAAGTGTTAGGAATACAGGTGGTTTAAATACAGAGATACAAATTGGAGTACTGTTTTAAACATTGCGTTATGTTTTACATGGCACTGCGGATTTTACTTTTATCTCATGTAATTTGATGATTTTGTCTATTGAAAAAGACCAGATGAAGCAGATGCAAACGTTGGTGAGAAGTAATTTGCAGAAATGAGGTCCAATTAGATACTGTATAGTATCTACAATTGTAGAAAACACAGTAACAGTGTGATTATCATGTGATATCAAGTGAAAAATCAGTTTTAAAAGATGTAACATATTTTAAATCATTCTCATTAGAATCTCTTACCTGTTAATTCCACGGTGGCATGGAATATGCCGTATCGTTTGGCAAAAAGAAATTAAAGTTGGTCTTATGAAAAGATTTTACTTGTACATAATGCACCTTCAGAAGGTTTATATCCTTTGATGCTATAAAATACAAACATCTTTGAAAGCAACAGAAGACAATGTTTATTTAAGTCAGTTCTTTGTCAGGTTCCCGCTGTTCTCCTACAGAAAAGTGATTCTGTGAGGCTGAGCAGGAAATGCCTTGTGGAAACAGGAAGTCCAAGTGATTCATGTACTGAGGAATGTTGGAAAAAAATCTGAGGAGAGTGTTTTACTCTTTCTGTTTTTAAAGGGCACTCTATGAATTGATTTATTGTCTAAGAAAATAACACCACAAGTAGGGAAATTGTTACGGAAGCTTTTCACTGGAACATTTCCTTCATATTCCCTTTTGATATGTTTACCTTGTTTTATAGGTTTACTTTTGTTAAGCTGGTTAAAGGTTCGTTGTATTAAGACCCCTTTAATATGGATAATCCAAATTGACCTAGAATCTTTGTGAGGTTTTTTTTCTATTAAAATATTTATATTTCTAAATTTGAGGTACTTTAACATGTAGTATCCTATTTCAAAGGAGATATAGCAGTTTTGCCAAATGTAGACATTGTTCAACTGTATGTTATTGGCGCGTATTGTTTACATTTTGCTGTGACATTTAAAAATATTTCTTTAAAAATGTTACTGCTAAAGATACATTATCCTTTTTTTAAAAAAAGCCTTCATTCAAATTAAATTAGCATAACTAGAAGTTAGAAAGTTTAAAACTTTTCCATATAATGAATGTCCTTCTGATAATTTGACAAATAGCTATAATAGGCAACACTCCCTGTCACCAACATATTTTGGTTAGTATATTTCTTCATATTAAAATGACTTTTTGTCAGTTGTTTTGCATTATAAAAATATGGCATGCCTAAGATAAAATTGTATATTTTTCCATCTCATAAATATTCATTTTCTTCAAAGTCTTTTTTCCAATCTCATAAAAAAAGGGATAGTGCATCTTTTAAAATACATTTTATTTGGGGAGGAACATGTGGCTGAGCAGACTTTTGTATAATATTACTTCAAAGATATGTAATCACAAACAAAAACCTATTTTTTATATGTCATTTGAGAGAGCTTCATCAGTACAGTTGGTGGACATTAATTGTTTGAATATGATAGCCTCTGAATTTAATCAAGAAACTACCTGGAACCAGTGAAAGGAAAGCTGGACTTAAATAATCTTACAGCTAATTGATAAATGTCTCTTTTAAAATCTACTGTATTTATTATAATTTACACCCTTGATGGTGATGACCTCTTGTTTTGTGTTGTAAATATATTGTTTGTATGTTCCCTTCTTGCCTTCTGTTATAAGTCTCTTCCTTTCTCAAATAAAGTTTTTTTTAAAAGATCCCCTTTCATACATTTGGCTTTGTGTAAACTTGATATATTTAATCGAATTTGAAACTTGTATTCATATACCAAAATATATTGCCACTTTTTGTTGAAACAAGAGAATAAAGATATTTTGAGCAGTTCTAATACCATTAAATAATACATTCAACAATAGTGAACTAAACTCTACATCAGCCAATAGCAAGTAGAAAACACGTAAAAATTGTTTCATTCTCCTTTTCCCAGTGTGAATGATATTATCCTTGGTATTTAAATTAAAATGTCAACTTCTAAATATAAAATTTTAGATAAATAGATATCAGTTCTTAAGTCTACTCAATTTAAAAAAATTTTTAAATGCTTAACATAATCCCTTGAATGTAACAAGCACTCCATAAATATTAAATGAATAACTCCAATATCATAATAATTGTTTATTACAGTGAGATCCTGAACTGCAAGTGTAAAATAACAGTGAATAAATTTAAAGAGAAAATGGTAGTTAAATGATTTCCCCTTTTTCTGGTGACAGTTGTTATAATACTAGTGTGGAGATCTAAGAGCCCCCTCTGGTAAAGGGAACTGTATCATCCACAGCACGCGGGTGAGGGCGCTACCTGCCTCCTTTTCCAATCCATTATCAACAAACCACCCATCGAAGCTTTACAACGTGCTCCTGTATATTTAGATTTTAGGCTAAAAATTGTTCTTTATGTTTCTCCATTCACCCAATATAACCGTTAATGGTGTCATATGAATTAATGTTACTCTAAGCCATGCCAGTGTTGCATTAACATAAGATATATGGAGATATAAGTATTGAATATTATATAATGGGTTATCTTTTCCATAATGCCGTAAACTGAATTATATGGTTAACATTCTGAAAATATCATTAATGCTAGGCATAATTTCCTGAAAATGCCTTTGGACTATAAATTAATAGATCAACTCAGTAGTAGAATGCCTGAAAATAGGGGTTGAAAGAATCAAATAGCGGTTTTATAGTAAATGTCTTATTTCTGAGGTGATATGCAAAGTGACTCAGTTAACAAAGAGCATTGATTGAAGGTTAGAAACCATTCTCCAGAAAAATAATTTTCACCAAGGTTTGGTGTAGTCGTCAGTTTTCCTCATCAGCAGGAAAAAGACATGTTCTCATTGGTGAAGGTGGTTGCTGAAGTATGTGCTGCTACTTTTCATTGATCTTAAGGAGTGGTCTTTGTGAATATTTAGATTTATTATATATTGAAATATATTTATATTGTTTCCCAAAGTGTGTTAAAAAGTAATTTGGACAGCATATATTTTTCAAATCTCATACTTTCTTGCCTACAGATAAAAATTTTTGAATTTAGCATTTCTTTGTGACTTTTTCAATGACAGGAGCGTACACTTATAGTAAGGCAGGCGGTGTACATAGTGCAGATGCAGGAGAGGGTTGAGGTCTCTGCTTGTACCCAGCTATGGATGGAAACTTGGAGGTGCGAGGTGAGGAGTTTGGGGCCATCATCCCATATGTCATTGATATTTTCTCCATCCAGTTTTAAAGGGGGACATACCAGAAGGTCATCACAGGGAAATTAAAGGGCTACTGAGACTGTGACTTTTCAGTCAGGCTGAGACATAAAGAGATTTCTATTCCTATTTCTCAACTTCCTTTTATAATAACTTCTTAGAGGACGATAAACTGTTCACAATAACTCTTAACTGTTGTGTACCCGGAGTGTAGCAAGTATCGTTGTAAGCACTTCATATCTGTTACCCTCCTCCGTCCCCATGGACCGACCCACTAGCTAAGTCCACCATCCCCTCAGAGGTAGGTATTACCTGTTAGGCCAGCACAGAGCTGAGCTCACTTGAGCACAGAGAACTAAGGGTTAGGGTCACCCAGACAGTGGCAGACGAGCTGTAACTTAACCCAGGATCTCTGGCACCAGCCTTCAGGTCCTCAACTTTTCTGACTACACTCTGTGCAGCACTTCTAGGTATCCACCGTAATTGCTTCTGTTCTCTCTACTCGATGGATAATACTTCTCTACCCTCCCTTCCTTCATTCTCTCCCGCCTATTAGCATTTACAAACTTGCTTTGGATCAATTATCTCTTTAGTCGCTACTCTAAATGATAGGATTAGGAGTCTTTACTGCTAATTCACAGATGACGATTTTAACTCTCCCGTGTGAGGTGTTCAGCCATTTTGGGTCATGAAAACCTGTGAGTTTCTTATTTCTGACCAAACCATTGCCGATGGAGCAAGTCAATGACCTCACTAGTGGTTGGCTCTGTGGGGGAAGGTGGGGGAAAGCGAGGAGCTGGGGTAGGAGAGAGGATACCAGCCGCTTCGTGCCTTCCTGCCTCAGCCCAGGCCTAGAACCCAGTTTCTGAATAGGAAACTTTTTAAACATTTAAACCTATCAAGGATGCACTTGGTAATCATTTTGACTAAAATAGTCTGTACAAAAATGTTGTGAAGGTGAAAAATTCAGTCATTTGTCCAGTTCCAGATATTCTACATGGTTTTTTGAATCAGAAGGTGCATAAAAGCCCATTTAAGGCCCCCTTAGGTTGTGCCCTTGTCCCTGTAGATTCTTATCTTGTCCTGAAAGAGATCTGGTTTCTACACTTTTCAAATTCTTTGAGTAAGTCTGATTCAAAAAGTTGTGGAGATGGTCCAGGGTCCTGTGAAATATGGCCTTATTTTTAACAGTTTTTACCAATGATCTTCAGATTTTCTGATTCATAGTTTTAAAACTGCATTCTCTCATATCTACTGTATATTTTTCTCGGTGTTTTCTGCATTTCAACTCAAGTGTAGATTATTCTCCTATATTTACTACTATCCAGTTGATAGTATTTATCCTTTCTGCCCATTTTCTCCTTTATTTTAAATAATAACTTATTTCTAAAGCTCTCACTGGCCAAGACATAGCAAATTATTTTTGTTACAGTTTTTGTCCTGTTGTGCTTCTTTTTGTGGAGATAAGTTCATGTAACATAAAATTTAGAATTTAGCTCTATGAAAGTGTACAGTTGAGAAATTTCTAGCACATTTGTAATGCTGTGTAGTTCTCAAAACTGGCAACTTTAGCCATTTTCATCCTCTGCTATGGAGCAGTCACTCCCTATATCCTGCCCCTGACCCCTGACAACTGCAGACCTGCTTCCTGTCTGTATGGACTTGGCCTGTCTGGTGTGCGCATCACATATACATGAAGTGATATATAAATTTATGTGGCCTTTTGTCTCAGGCTTCTTACCTTTTGCACAAGATTTCAAAGTTCATCTCTGTGGTTGTAGATCACAGTCATTCCTTACTTCTTGCGGCTGAGTAATATTCCATTGTGTGGATCTGCTGTATCTCATTTCTCAGTGCATCAGTAGAGGGACACTTGAATGATCCTTGTTTTTGACTATTATAGGTGCTGCTACTGTAAAGGGCTTGAAATATGTAGACTCCTATAGAAGTGTCTGTTTTTCTTTCTCTTGAGTATGTCTTTGGGTGTGGAATTGCTGAACTAGAGGGAACCATGAGGAGCCACCAAACTGTTCTGCCCACAGCTGAGCTGCTTTCTTTCCCCTGGCAGTGTATGAGAGTCCCAGCTTCGCATCCTGCCTGACCCTTACTCCAACCCTTCCCGATGGCAGCCATATTGGTGGGTGTGAAGTGCTATCTTTTCTTGCTTGGATTTCTGTTTCACTAAGAGCTAATAATATTGAGTGTATATGAGCTCATTTACTTATTGGATATTTGTATAGTTTCCCTAGAAAATGTCTGTTCTTTACCCATTTTTCAAATTGCTTTATTTGTCTCTTTGTGACTGAGTTATAAGAGTTTATAAATACATTTTTATTATTAAACCCTTAGCGGATATATGTGTAACAAATATATTCTCCAATTTTGTGGAGTGTTTGTCATAATAATGTTTTTTAACAAACAAAATTTTTTAAATGTTGCTGAACTCCAGTGTACCTATTTTTCTATTAATTGTTTGCACTTTGGTTCTGTATTTAAGAAATCATCGCCGAGCCCAAGATCCAAAGATTTCTGTCTGTGCTGTGATCGGTAAAAGGATCACTAACTTTTAGGTCTTTGACTGACTTTGAGTCATACACTGTACAATACTGTAAAAATAATTTTCTCCCATGTACTTGAGTTACTCTTCAAAAGACGTGATCTTCATGACTATTGGGTTCCCTTTTCTTTCATGCACAATCTTTATTTTTCTTATTTCTGGTTAATTTTGGTCTTGCTTTTCTGCCATTCCTACTGTGACATTTGTTGCTTTCTAGCATTTGATATAGCTTCTTTTTTTAATGCCCAAATCTTATTTAAATGCAATCTTGATATTTGTTATAGTCGATATAAACTGAGTGAAAAATTAGTTTATTTTTCTTTAAGGAATGCCTTTTATACTCTTAAAAAACTAAATCAGTTAATTTGCTTCATATATGTGGTTTTAGGATTCTGCACTATTCCTTCTTACTTATGTCTGCTTTGAACTCAGATTTCATGTTCACTAATGTTCATGTTATTGCTTTGATCTTTCAGCCTCTATTAATAGAATTTCTGTAAAGAATCCTAGAATTGCACTGGTGAAGCTGGTAGCAACATAGAGCTATTGAGCGTTTCGAATGTGGCTGGTGAGAACTGAGATATGCCCTCATGCAAACCACACCCCAGATTCCAAAGATATTGTATAGAAATATATTTATGTTTCATTAAGAATGAGGTCTATTGATTAGCTATTAAAATAAAAACTATTTTAAATATGCGAGGTTATTGACTATGATTAAAATTAATCTTGATTTTGTGTTTGAAAAATGTGGCCAGTATGAAATTTAAGATTATATATATGACTTGTATTTATGGCTCACCTATTTTTATTTATATTTTATATTTCTGCTGTAGATCTTCATCTCATTTTATATTTTGATGATTTATAGATCTCATCACATCATTTTGGAAACATGAGAGCTATAAATCCTGAATCAGTGCATGCTTCCTCTGGCCAGAATCCTTCTATTTCACTTAGTCTGGCAGGCATAAAATGTGAGTGTTAACGAGATCTGAGACATTGTAATAGTTAAAAGGCTTAAAGGTCTTTGGGCTTTGTATTAAAGACAACCTTGTCTATCAGTATTGGTTGTATCAATATCAGTTGTAAGGACAATTCTCTAACTCACTCACTTTCATCTCTAAAATATGCACGCACACACACACACAAACACACACACATGGCTTTTACATTTTTGCTGGTGAAACTACCACTTATAAACAGTTGGGAAAGACGACCCTGTAGCTGTCCTTGACTCTTCTCTCCTTTAGCTCATAGTGGTACTTGGTCTTGCTATTTCCAATTCCAGACCATCTCATCTCATTACTTTCTCCTTGGATCTGCTTTTTTCCATCTTGACTCTAATTAGTACTAAATTTGTGCTTTGATAATTGTTCTTGCCTCCTTCTACCAGTGTGATAGTCATACAAAGTCACCTAACGTACTATGAAATATCATCACCATGCCCTTGCCTGGTGCAAAAAACAGTAGTTTCTTCTGAACTGCTTTATCCCAAAGCTGTCTGGGAGTTGGAGTCCTCATAGCTCACCCGTGCTCCACCCTGCACTCTTCTCCCCTGCACCAGCTTCTTCCTCTGAGTCACGAGCCTTCTTGCCTTTACGGCTGGAGAGATATGTTGTCCTCCTTTTTTCTAGTGCCATCCACAGAGCCTATGACATGCTAAATTAAATGAGATTGATTGATTTCTGGTTTTCATTTTTCTTATTCAGTTTAAATAGCTAAAAACCCTTATATTTTATACTATGCTACACACTCACTTTTATTTTCTGTGTGAAATAGAAATTATTTTTTACTTACTGACTGTTTCTTATTTTTTGCCCTCATTATTAATATTTTCTTTAGACCAACTCCAATACAAATAACTACTATTTTATTTTTGTTTTCATCCACTTAAAAATAATGGAAAAATTTTTAATGAATCACTTGTTTCATATTACTCACCACTGTATTATCTTTTCATAATTTATCTACTTTATCATTAACTGTTCTATTGTAATATCTGGCACATATTTTTAGATAAAAATGCAGTATCATAATATTCATAGCCTCTGTTAATTTTTCTACTTCCATGTATTGTGAAAATGTCTAAAAATTGGAGTTTGGAAAGAACAAAATAACCCATATCAGATCCTAATATTTCTCAAAGAGTGAATCAGAGTCATGTTTATGCACATTTAAGTAAAGAAAGCCATTGAAAATTGATGGTTGTTTTAACAATGTACACATCCAGCCCTGAATAGTGGCATCTTGCGTTCTCCTCAAGATCTGTGCGTGGAGCTGTCCCATCTACCTAACCTCCTGCCACTTCAATCGTGACTCTCCAATGTGACTGCAGGAGTTCTACCTCAGCTTCCTCACCGGCTGGCAATCCGCATGGACCAAATTACTAAATCCCACCAAGCCTAATTTACACCTTGGTGAACTATATGCTTATAATTATTATTGAAAACATTTAATTCTCGTCCCATTAGCAATCACCCAGGAGGCGATACTCAGAAAACTGTTGCTGCATGGTAGCCTAAAGGTCCTACAAGGGATTCTGTTGTCTCATTGCATTGAGTTCTGCTTTTCTTGGAGATAGCATGAACAATAATTTTTCTGTTTGTTTTCTAACAACTGCTCTGTGAAGCAGCCCCTCCCCAGACACATTCCCTGGACTTCCTCTGATATTTCTACTTTAGAAAATGGAAGAATTTAGGAGAAAAAATATGGAGAGGACTTCTTGTTTAAGTAATTTGTTTTCTGATTTTGAATAGCTATGATTCTTACTTCTATCACTTTAACTTACCATGATAGAAAAATAAGTGGACTTTAACTTGTGTATGTAGCTTATTAAATGTGTGTTAGTCGTGTAGGTAGTGCTAACAATTTCCTCTTTTCTTTCTGTTTTGTGAATTAAAGTACAGTTAACATTCAGTCTTCAGTGGGTTTTTACTTTGTTACTTGAATGGTCTGATAGACACATGTGAAAATATACAGGATGATTCTTTTACTTTCATTACTTGTGTGCACATCTTGTTCATCCTTATAGATTTTACACCCTTATATGTGGCAGTTGTGCTGCTATTCTACATCCTTCTTGATGTGGAAGAGATAACTACTCCCAAGCTCTCCCAAGCTCTCCCAAGATAACTCCCAAGATAGCTACTCCCAGCTCTCCCAAGAACACACATTGTTTTAGTTTTTCAGGTCCTGGATTTGCTTCATGATGATTTGAATTAAAGTTTAAAACGAGCTTTGTATTTGGGTTCCTAAACTTACTAAATCTTACTAGCTGGTAGCCTACTTTTCATGAGTCTAACTTACCATCTGAATGGTTCGGTGAATTTTAACAAATGTACCATGGCAATGTACAGGTAGAATATTGCACCACACCCAAGAATTCTCCCTGCTCTCTTTGATCCAGCCCCTACTGCCCCTCTCACCCAGCCCTGGGCACCATTAATCTATTTTCTGTTGCTATTCATTATTAGTAATTTTTCTAGAATTTTATTTATATGAATCATTAAAAGAAGTACCTCCTCAGCATCTTCGGTCTTGTTGTTTTCTCAGTGAGAAAATGCACATATGATCCGAACTTTGGTGCTTTTATTGCTGATTAGTGTTCTGCTGCACGGCTGTATCACAGACTTCTATGCAGCCATCTATTGGTAGAAATTTATATTATTTTCAGGTAGGAAAAATCAAGAACAAAGCTGCTATAAATATTATATGCATATATTTTGTCGACATGTATTTCTTTTGAGTATGTAGTTACCTAGGAGTAGAATGATTCAGTTGAATGCCAAATGTACAATGAATTTTATAAGAAACTACTACATTGTTTGTAATTGGTTATTATTATACAGTCATATCAACAATGTGTGAGGATTTTTGTAACTGTACATCCTTAGCAATGCTTGATGTTGTCTATTTTGCTTTTTATTTTATGCATTCAATGGATGTTAGTAGAGTCTGTGATTTTAATTTCCATTTTCCTAATGTCTTATGATGTTGAGCATCTTTTTATGTGTCTTTTGACCACTTATATTCCTTTTCCATAAATTGTTAATTTAGCTAAATGGCGTATTTTATTTGGAATATCTTATTGGCGATGTCTTTGTTTTTATATTGATATTTTGGATGGAACCCATATGTCTTTCTGACTCTTTGTCTCTTTGGGTCTCTGTCTCTCTCATATCTCATATCTATCTATCTTGTATAATTTGTCATATTTTGAAGAGCAGAGAACAATATTTCAATTTTGATCTGTACCATTCTGTCAAGTTTTCATCTATGGCTAGTACTTTAGCTCTACCAAAGGATTAACTTGTGTTTTCTTCTTCTAATTTAGTTTTTATAAATCAGGCAAAAGTGATTTTGAATGAATTTTCTTATGACTTGAAAATAAATAGAAATCATCTTCTTACATGGATGTCTAAATTTTCAGTACAATTTTAACTCATTTCATTGAATTCTAATATTTTTATAGGCAACTGAAATTATATGTGTGAGAAAATATCTGAACTCTTGTATTCCATTGATCTCTCTCTATGCCTAATTTCATAAAAATACCACAGAATCTTGACAAGTGTTGGTGTAAACCTGCCTTTTTTCCTGTACTTAGGATTTTTCCTGTTTTCTTGATGTTGCGGGAACTCATTTGCTGAAATGAACTTTTGTTTGTGATTTTTAAAGTTTTATTCAACTCCTCAGATCTGTGAGTTTGCGCTTCTTAGAATTTTAGAAAATGTCACAAATTGTGATTTTAAATATGTTCTCTGCCTAATATTTTTTTTTAATTTCAGAACTACAGTTATAGAGTAGACTTCTTCATGTTTTCTCACAAGTCTCTAAGTTTCTGTATTTTTCCATGTTCTTTTTTCTGTGTTAAAATTTGTCTACTGCTGCTGATTACATCTTTTATTTTTAGTGGATACATTTTTGTTAATCATGTGCAGTAAATTTTTCCTTTAAAACATTGTATTTTTCACATTGACAAATTTCCTTTGATTTTTTTCTGTATTTTCCATTTACCTACCTTAATATTTATATTTTCTTTAATTCCTTGAGCATAGTTGTACCATATATTTTAAATACCATTTTTGTCTCTTCCATTTCCAGGTCTGGTTCTATGCTTACTTTTCTTTTGATTATCATTCATATTTTCTTGCACATTCTAATGTGTCCTAAACATTAAATGCTAGATCATGTAAATCTGGGTAGTTTCTGTGAAGAATATTGATGACTTGAGATGTTCCAGGCTTTTTTTCAGCTTTCTTAGCACAATCAGTCCTAACTGTTCCTCGTGGTGTAGCTTCTCCCTGACTTGTGAGTTTTCTGGGGTGCTACTGACTACTCTGCATGTTAGAAGGCCCCAGGAAGTCATCGGTCTTAGCCTGGCTTCCTGAGTAGCAGTGAGGACCAGGAAGCATGGGATGTAGTGAAGGTGCAAATACCTGTGCAGCTAGTTGGAGGAACATGTTGCTTCAGCTCAGTGTTTGGTCTCTCTTCACTGAAGAAGCTGGGTAATAATTGGTTCCTCCAAGTCATTTCGCTAGCATCACTTTGCCCTCATAGTATCTCAGACTTTGAATGTCTTAGATTTTGGTCCTCTTCTATTTGGCTATGCATTTCAAATACATATGGAGGGGAAATGAGCATTAATAGTTGCTTGTACAAGTGCACGATCTGAACAGAAACTGTCAACCTATGTGTTTTTGATGAAATGTATGAATTATGAGGAATAAACCGTGAAAATAATAACACTACCTAGTTCTCAAAAACTCTTTCAAATCCCAATTTAGGCAGCACTGATTCATTTTCTGCCTTTTTATAAATAATATTGACCCCTTGAATCCAATGTGTTTTATAGTTAGCATTTTTGTTATAGTTTATTAGATTGTGGTCTGTGAATTTAACCCACTTTTTATACAGTAAATAATAAATCTAATAAAAAATCTTGTGACTAGTATGAGAAAGTATAGATAATAGGTTATTTGTAATATTTGCATCCTGACTACCATAATTGCACTTTTTATTTTTAAAAAGAGTGCCATTTAGAATGTGTGCTATAGTACATGTTGAATATTATTTTTAACAACTTTATTTAGATACACTTTATGTGGCATGCAAGGCCCCTAATTACACTATTTGATCCAGTAGTTCCTAGTAGGGTAACAGAGTTGTCGTCACCACTATTGATGGTGGGACATTGCCACTATATAAAAACAAAATTTCACAGCCATTACAATCACTGCTCACATCTGTCTCTCATTCCATGCCCACCTTTCCTCTTCTCTGCTCGTGTCCTGGTTATCATTTATCTACTCTCTCTCTCTCTCTCTCTGTACCTATTCTGGACCTCATTGAATGGTGTATTTCTCTTGTTTATCTGTAATTATATATATTTTTTATCACTATCTCCTCATCTCTCCAAGGCCTCTGGTAAATATCACTTTACTCCCATGAGATCAGCATTTTAAGGTTACACATATGAAAACTGTAATAGCACAAATACCATGGATCTAGCATAAAAAGCCACAAAAACTAATGAAATAGAATAAATCTGTGTATGAAAACCCAGCTGATTTTTTTGCACACATCAGAGAAAGAATATTATTTCAATAAGTATTTTGAGAAATTTGAATATCCTTATGCAGGATAATGAACCTATAGATTTATCCTCTAAAACAGTTCTAAATAGGTGATTTAAATGTAAAACCCAAAGCTATATGATTACTGGAAGAAAACATGGTAGGAAAAATACTCTACATAAGTCTGTGCAATGATTTTCTTGAATATCACTTTTTAAAAGAAGCAAAAAAACAAAAATAAATGAGATTTAATGAAACTATAAAGCTCTGTATATTAAAGGAAGAATTCAACAAAGAGAAGAGATAGTTTACAGAAGGGCAGAAAATATTTCCAAATTGTATATCTGATAAGAAGTTAATATTCAAAATAATTGAGGAAATCAGTACCGAAAAAGAAATCCTGACTAGCAAATGAGCCAACGTTTCTCAAAAATATGAGAATAGATATTTCTCAGAAGAAAATATACAGTGACCAACAGGTAGATGAGAAGATGTTCAGCATGAGGAAATACAAATCAAAACCACAATGAGATGGCATTTCACACTTCTTAAAAAATGGCTGTTTTTAAAAAGATAATGATAAGTATCAAGAATGTGGAAGAAAGGGGACCTGCTGCTCTGTAGGTGGGAATTCACTTTTGTACAGCCATCAATGAAAAACAATGTGGAGATTCCACAAACTTTCGAACCTTAGCTACCTTAGGAGTCAGCAGTCCTACTACTGAATATGCATCCAAAATGCTATCAGTGTGTAGGAGATGTCTGTGCTCTCCACTGAATTGGGATACTGTTTGCAGTAGCTTGGGTACAGAATGGGCAGGTGTATTCTTTTATCCATTCAGACGAGTGGATACAAGTGGCATGAGCTGTGTTCAGCAGGAAGCACTACTCTGCCATTAAAAAGAACAGAATCTTGCCATTTGTGACAGCACGGATGACCTTGGGTAACATTATACAAAGTGGGATAAGCCAGGAACAGACAGACAAACACGAGGCCATCTCATTTATGTGGAACCTAAAAAGATGTATCTTATAAATTAAAGTTTTTGTTTTAGCAGACAAGCCGTGATCTACAATAAGTCTACATTTTCTGTGTCATTAATTTAAAATTACCTTGCAATCTTCTCTAATTCAGGATCCTTCTTAAGCAGTTTCCTTGTCTTTATTTTTCTACCAAGATACTTCATCATTGGCTTCCTTAGTCTGACAATTATTATTTCTTAATTCTTGTTTTTCATGTTGGAAATGAATGTATGAAAACCATGATTACTAAAATTTAGTATCCTATTAGTATCGATCCATACAAATCTACAAGCATGAAGTCAGACATGTGTTGAAAATAATGTCTTAAATAAAAGCCTAGAACTGTAATGCCAGAGAACGGTATTCCATGAGGTTAGAAATTGTAGGGAGCCTAGAAGAATGTCTCCGAAGACTCCAAAGCTTTCTATGCTTTCTTGATCTTCATTTGAGTAATGGGAAGAAAGTGTGAAAAATTGGTTAAAAAAAACAAATGAAAAAGTTTTTTAAGCTTTTATTCAGAAGTATAGAGATTTTTATTTTGTGTAGAAATATAATTGCAAGAACCAGGATCTTGGCTTGTGTGTTCGTGAAACTTGGGTCGTGAGTTCTTTTTCATCCTCTTTAATTGCCATAGACTTTTAGATGAATCTAAAGTGAATTAGGAAGTTTTTAGACATTTAGCGTTAAAGTCAGTCTTCAGGAAGGGTATGTGGACATGTGACTTTGGATTCTTGGATGATGTGTTGATACTGTATATTTTTTAATGGTTACACTTTTCCTTTACTAGCATAAAAGATTTACTGTTACAGTTTGTGTGTGGCCAGGCAGTGGCATATGGAAAAGCTGTTTCCTGCTATTTAATTTAATTAGCCCAATCACGTGCCAGCCTTCGGGCATGTCACTCTGAACCTCTGAGACTCTTTGTCTGTCACAGAGATGGACAATATCATGGCTTTGTTTGGTCCTGGGGATGCTGTGGATAAATCCACTGAAATGCTGACTGTTTGTTTAACCAAATCTTTGCATTTTTACCATTTGGCTTTGATTTTCTTTTACAAAAAAAGATGACATTTTGGCCTTAAGCAAGTTGAAAAGAGCAATTGCTCTCTGTGGTTTACTGAAGGGCTGAGAATATCATGATCATCTAATCAGAAATTTTTAGTTTCTTATTATTTTGTTAGCAGAAAAAGCATTTATTATGCATCATTTTAACCTCAACTTAGCTGACAAACTATTTTAATTCAAATGTTCTTTGTTGGTGTGTGTGTGTGTGTGTGTGTGTGTGTGTGTGTGTGTGTGTATGTGTATGATTTTCTTCATCTTGCTAAACCACTAAAACTTTCACTGAATTTGTTGTTCAGGAAGAAAATATATTGTGTTCTTTTGTTTGGCTTTATTTTGGGGTGAAAAAATTCAAATTTTGTTTTGTTTTCATAATATTGCTCCCAATATTTTAGACTTTATTTTAATGCAGCCTTTAATGCCCCTATAATGAATATAATCAATTTTAAAAATTCTCTTTAATCATATTTAAATTAGTAAAATTTGTGAATATTTGAAAAGAAATAGATTTGAAGATATGAACTGCAACCAAGGAGCTTAATTTGCAGTGAGGACTGTTACCTAAATTACCAACAGGATTAACAGGAACTTAGTGAGTCAGACTTTCCAAAGTGATAAACATATTCGAGTCACTAGATTTGAAATTAGGTATGAAATTCTCATCATCAATTGAAGGCTCATGCATGATTGAGAATGTCAGGGTGAACCGCTGCTAGGCAGCATGCTGCACTGGGAAAGCTGGCTCACAGCACACTGCACCTCTAGTCGGTGTGTGCCTGGGCCCAGGTGCCTGGGCGCAGGCTGCCTTCTGACTTTGCTGGACAGAGCGACTGTCTCAGAGGAAGTAGTAGACTTTGTCTAAGTGAATAGAACCACTGCTTCGTGTTTTTTAACAGCAGCAACAACAAAAAAGCTGTAATAAGTTTTTTTTAGTGCATTATTGACAGATTTCACTGTGATAGAATTTACAATGTTTTTTCCCTCTGATTGTTTTTTAATAAAAAAAGTGGTTAAGGAAAAATATCAAAATTTCAAAAGGAAAATCTTTTAACCAACAATATTTTACAACAATTGCAATAAAAATACAATACATTATATGTGTAAAAATACATATGCATTTATAATAATGTCATAATAATAACTGCCACATAAGAAGAATAAGTCTTAGCAGGCCTATGACTTGTGTGGATTTTTCATTTTAAGGGCAAGTAAGTCATCGACCACAAGATGAGCAGTGTGCTTTTTTCCTTCGAATGCTCTTCATGATCAGTTTTGCTGTGCACTTGAGTTAGCAGTCACTGGACCTATTTTCAATTCATTATATTCTTTAGTTCTTTATGTGTAATTAATTTTTCATTTTAATTTATTTTACACAGGTGTTTTAAATGTGATTTTTAAGAGATGCACTTTTCCACACGTGCGCTCAAAAATCTTGCAAACATGGATTTTAGAATCAAGTGATAATCTGCTTAAAAAATTGATGCACTGGTAACATTTTGACAGTTAATATGTTTTAAATACTGAGAAGCCCTCATACTTTCTTAAAATTGTACTTATGGCAGAAATAACTCATTTTTTCCTAATCCACTATTCAGTATTAGTTTTTTGTTCAAAATATTCTAAACATTACTGATGTTTGAAATGAAATTAATCAAGGAATAATAATTAATTTAATAGTGGAGATTTTCTGCAGAAATTTTAAGTATTCATTGGCTAGCTTGGACATGTTAGAATAAAGATATCAAAATGATATGACTTTTTCTGCATAAAAAAGTAACTTAATGAAATGTTAATTTTCAAATAAAAACTAACTACAAATTCAAGTAAATATTTAGGGAGGGCACGCCTTACTAAGAGTCCTTCATATTTATGAAAATATACATATATATATATATATATACCTAAATTAAGATGATTTTCAATAAATATTGATTCATATTTTCTTTAAATATCACCATAATATTTCATTTTATATATGCTTACACCTATATCACTATATGAAAAATTGGCTGGCAGGCTTTATCTAATTTTTATTGTAGTTTAGCCTAATAAGCAGTGATAGTAGAGACCAGTTCAATAATTGGTCTCTGCACAGCTATCCTATGCCTGAGACTGGTTCCAGTGCCTGTGAAAGAATGCCTCACGTAGGTGAAAGTCTCTCAAGTGACAGGTAAACAAATGACAAAAACACAGTCTCATTTGAAACACCATGATAAACAGAAATGTTAAGCATAGAACCTGCATGTATTCTTCATAGTCCCTGCGCTGTGATCAAAACCTGCATGCCCAGTCCATATTCTTTCCCATAAGCATTACTACTTTTGAGCAGAACTGGAGTTCAGCAAAGGTTTTGATTTTGTCCCATATCTTCCCCAAAACTGAAAATAGGAAAGTCTTTCGATTCCAACACTGTAGTTGTATGTCCTCTGTTGTCCCCTCAATGGCTTCGAGAAATCACTTCCACTGATAATAATTACAGTAGTGTCTGTTCCACATAATGTAAAAACATCTGTTTTTTATAAGGGAATCAATATGGATTTTGTGTATTTATACTCAGAGGATGGTACTAATGGCAAAAATTAAATTTTTAATTATGTAATTTCAACTCTTCTTGCTAATAAATTAGAAGCACCAAAATGTGAGATATCAAGTTTTAAAAATGTAATTCATGCTAACATGCTTCCATTTGTAGAACTTTTTGAATATTCAAATTTTATTTATACTAGCATAAGTGAGCAAATAAGATATGAGGATCAGAAGACAAATATTTGACCAATTTTTGGTAATCAAAGTCAACACCATCGGATGTTACTAATGGATCATTGATTAATGAACCAACTAGCGCCTTCAGTTGCTTTAAAGAAATCTTTTATGGTTTCAGCTCTAGCACACTGTCTAATTTTGAAATAATCCATGTTGTAATTTTAAATGTAAGAAAAGAGTTTTTACAAATGAAGATACAGAATTATTATTCTTCAATGCCTTGGGAATCTCATTTCCTACCTCAAAAGACAATTGACTTGTAAAGTAATCACATACACACAAACACATATAAACTCTTTATATTGGATGTGTATCATATATACACATCCATATAGATTTATATGTATATTTATAAGCCATCTGTTCCTTTTGCACATTCTTCTTGATGATCTCATGGAAAATTTCCCCCACCAAATTGTGTCCTAAGGCCAATTATCTAGCTGTTTAATCATCCTCTTGATTTTAAACATTTGAACTTTGAAATAGTTCCTTCTGCAATGTGCGCCTTTCCATTCAGTTTAATGTGGTTTGCTTTTCCACGTTTCTTTTCCTCCTTATGGTCTTACCACTTTTTTGTTGTTGTTGAATAAAGTATGATTGAGTCTCTTTGAAGATAATTTATGAAGCCAGAGTCTGTGCTCCACCCTCACTGTGGTCTCCCACAACTGCTAGGAAGCTGCACTGGGGTCCACGGAAATAAAGAGATCCTGGCGAGCAGCAGTTGTCCCATTCCTGGTGTTTTGCTTGAAAGTTCGCAGGATGAATGTCACTGTGCACTGAGCTGCGTCTTCTATCATGCTCATCCCTCAAGTGTCCCTCAGCCACTTACCAGAGGGAGCCCACCTTTCTGACCATCTTGATGTAGGAAATTGAGAAGGAAGGGTCAAAGGAGGCCATCTTTCTAGTCCTGCAGGTTTTCTAGGTGGTGTGTGCTTCTGTTTCTTCTTTTGTGAACTGAAAATTACTCCTCACCTTCCTCGGTCACCCAGCCCAGTGTACAAGAAGAGGATTCACCCAAAGCTTTATTGACAGCTGTCAGTCAGACACACTAATACGGAATAACAATCTTAGTTTCTAAATTTCTGGCCTGTTTTTGCTTTATGTTAATATGATTTCCTTCATAATTCAAACTGGTTCAAATTTTTAAAAAGCTTATTGAATGCTTTTTAAATGTCAAGTGAATGCTAATTTACTATTTTGGAGATGGAATTGGCAAATAGATTTCCTCCTAAAGGGAGGGAGAAGTGAGAAACATACTTTGCTAACAGGTTTTGATGTTTCTCAGGAGTGAAAATAACTCAGCTAAATTAGTCATAAAATATATGCAAAAATAGCATGTGCCAGTATTTAAAGTTTTACAGAAAGTGCTATTAAAAATAGTATATAAAGACCAAATTTTATTAATGGCAGACATGTTCAATGATGACAAAAATAACAGAACAGGTAGTATATGCTGAGAGCTAGTTAATTAGCCAACACCACATGTAATGCTTTATATGGGCCATTTTTACTCATCATCAGTTATTTACAATGGAGGCTTCAGAGAGTGAAGGAGTTGTCTATGTTCTTTCATTGGGAAAAGCAAATGGCAGAGCTCAGATTTCAGGTCCAGTCCAAATCCAGAGAGGCTGATGGACCGTTCAGAGTCTATAGCCAACTCAGAATCATGCTGCTCTGGGGACAGAGGCCTGACTCAGGAACTGTTGCCCAAGAACTCAAAGTACAGTTCTTTTAGTTTTAAATCAGAAAGCCATTTACTATTTGCTAGATTTCAACCAAATTTCTTTTACTCCTGGTGATTATTTTGATAAGCATATGTTAGTACTGGGAGGAAGCAACAGCCAAAGTGAAAAAGGAAGTTGTGTTCGGCAGGAAGTCATTGTATAAGTGGCTTTTCAGGGGTGGCCTTGATGTTTTCCTTCATATTAAAGACACTCTGTGACACTTTTAATTATTCTTATAGCTCCAGTTCACAAATCTTACATCTTGTAGTCATGGCTTAGAAGATTGCAAAATGTTACTTATGAAATTCCCAACTTCTCAGTGCTTACTTTTCATACTCAATACAGAATATATTATATGTCTTCGAAGTTTTATTTAAATAGATATTCATTCTCTTTGTATCTATTAACAAACACTAATGTAAGCATATAACGACAGTTGGTTTAACTTTCCATAACCTTCCCAGGTCACTGTACAGAATTAACTCTATAAACATTTATATAAAACATTTCTTATACTTACAAACATTACGTTTGAAAGAATGATTGGAATCCTCCATCTTTTATATGTAACAATCCTCTGAACACAATTAAATTAAGTCAAAATAAGTCTTCCTTTCTTCAAGAACTGCTGATCAGCCATCTATAATGTGCTGGGTACTGATGTCGAGCATCATTGTCCTTGGCTCCCTTAAACTAATAAGAACAGGATAAATCACATGTCTAGCTACTTACTGTGTGACTGAAGCATGATACTACATAATCAGTACAGATATAGATAGTAATACTTTAAGGGCTTATATTTTTATAACTGGTAAATTGTGCATTGTCCAGTGCTTTGTGAGCTAATATAAATATTTGATATACATATATGCTTTCCAATCCTATAAAAATTTTTCATGTAGCTTTGTTACTCTGATTTCTACATGTACATATTTCCTAGGGCTGTAAATTTTGTGGTGCAGGCAATAAGTACACCAGTATATAGCACAGTTGGTTTAAATAGATACTGTATAAACATTCTACTCTCTGATCATGCAAATTTCTTTTATGAAAATTTGATTTCACAATTAAACTAGTTAAAGACTCATGAAATGGCAGATATTTCATAACATGTGAAAAGTTTTGAAGTTATAACCAATACTATATAGAACTCCCATTGACAGAAAAATGTCTGTATTGAATTAACACCTATACAAGATTACATTTGAGTATTTTATATTCTTTCATTTTTTTCACAAATTCAAGCTTCTTTCTGCAATATAGTCAATATTTGGGGAACTTTGATATTCAACATGGAATAAATCTTTTCAGTGTACAGAGAACAGAGCTAAGGAGGTGACCTCAAAGCCCGAGCGTTAATTTATCGCCTAGGATTGTCTGACTCAGATAGGAATTCAGAAAGGAAAGGAGAAGGTAGGCTGTGCATGTTTGCAGAGTTTCACAGCCATTTGGATGGACCTATTTTTTTTTTTTTTTTTTAGGTTTTTTGAGACAGGGTCTCGCTTTTTGTGGTTCAGGCTGGCCCTGAGCTCAGCCTCCAACTCACATCACAATAATCCTCCTGCCTCTGCCTCCCGAGTGCTGGGATTACAGGCATGAGCCACCACGCCCGGCACTGTGGTATGTGGTACTGGTTGCTGCTGGGTGTGGGTCTCCACACCCAGTATTGTTATGTGGTTACCGGGGAATCGAACCCGGGCCCTTGCGCTTGCAAGACAGGCGCCGAAACCACTGAGCTAACTCCCCGGCCCCCTGGATGGACCTATTTTATCATGTTTCCACACAAGGAAAATATTTCCCTCCTTTGACTGTTGAGGTGTGGTCTTTTGTAATAAAGATCAAGTTAGTCTTTATCCTAGAATCGTCCACATCATCAGTATAAAGTCCAGCTAGGGACCCTTTTCACTTTATTGTTTTTCCATAATGTAATATATAGAGAGGTGACTATCAGGTTTCTCTTTATAAGCTAATTAAAAACATAGAAAGCCTGTGTACTTTAAAAATTGAATAAAAATGATGATATCTACATGAGCTTATAGAGATGTGTGTTTGAGTGTGTATACTTATTTGGAGTAATATATTTCTACTCATCATTTTGATATTACTTCATTATTCTCCGTTTGTCATCAACAAAGGGAAGAAAAACATAGTATTTCAAAGCAACAGCATGAAGGATGCTATTCTCAGACAGCAGAGAAAGTGAGTGTTGTTGTACACACATCAATACATCTGTTTAGTCTTGTCTCAGTTTGACCAATATCGCAGAGAATGCTTCTATGAACTTCTAAATAATGAATGTGCTATTAGTGGTGTGTTTCTATACAAATTTTTATGAATAATGAGCAAAGATACAAAAATAATGTGCTTGACTAGAATCTAGTGGCAGTTTCTGTTCAAATGTTTTAGAAATATTCTCCATATGGAACCAATATGCCCCATATACTGCAGATAAAAGCCGATTTAAGAAAATTTTCTTCTGTATTATCTCTAATGGTTTTCAGTTTCCTTAGTTTGATACAGAATTCTGGCTCCATTTATAGTTGCACATCAGTTAGTCCTGTTTTCTTCTTTGAAATCACCTCTTCCAAAACCCAGTTACCCAACTCATATATCCTTTCACATAGGGAGTAATTGATTAGAAAACTATATCTACTGCTTCTACTGAAAAACTAGCAAGAGTGCACATTCAAGGGAAATGTCTTTTAGTTTATCTTTAAATTGGAGCAGGGCAAAGGTCATTAGCCAAAAGGAAGTCAAAATGACAAGGACTCCAGTGGTTGCAAAGAAAGGTTAATAAAAGTAAATATCTTTCTGTGAGACACAGGCACCATTTTTAGCTACCTGGAACAAATCATTTTCCAGTGAAATAAATTAAAACATTACTGATTTAGAAAAAGTAAAGAAATTCAATTATCGTCTATTTTTAAAGTACCTTAATTTTACTGCTTTCTCCATCTATATTTTCTCATGTAAACAACTAGTAAGTAGGATCAAATTAATAGATACAGTTTACAAAAGACTCGCATTGATAAATAACTTGCAGATACCATTGATACATAAAAATTGGTTTCTAGAGCTTAACCTCACCTCCAGGAAAAAAAATCTATCCCTTGGATTTTTGTAAATTTTCTCTCCTGAATAGTAAATCCCAAATCAATGCATTTTTCTCTCATATTGTGGGATAAACAACGTCTACACTACTAAGATACAAAGGGTAAAGATTTCAGGTGCTGTGGCCTCAATTTAAAATTTTCAAAATTCAGAAATTCCACTGACTTTCCTCACAGCTTATGGCTGAGAAACAGTGTCACAAGGGTCAATGGTAATTGCTTCAAAGGGCCTGAATGATCCGAGAAGAATGAAACAAATAGCAACAAGGAGGAAAAATAATTATAGCCAGCAGCATCTCATCAGGAATTTTCAGAAATACACTGAAGTTTATCTTGACCAAGAAAATTCTCTTCATTAACAGTTCCCGATGGGCCTAGAGGCTTTCACAGTGAAGGGGAAACTTTTGTCAATTTATAGTTTAATGGCAATGTTGCTTCTACCCAGTTTTATATGCAACCGCGGTAACAGTAAGGACTAGTGCTTAGCATGACAGATTTATGGTTCATGTTGTGTGTATAGCCATTAGGACTCTGAGCAGCCTAGTTTTCATTTGATTTAAACAGGATATTGTTGGTTAGGTTGGTGGTATATTTTTTCTGTGGCTATCGTTGGCTGAAACCAAGCACTTTGGTTGAACATGTTAATTCTATCTAGGGAGAAGAATAGTTCAAAGTTTCTAAATTATATTAAGGGATCACATTCTTACATATATCAGAAGGGAGAACACAAATTTCATCATGGTATGTATAAAACATGCTTCTGTGGGTAATTTTATACCATGAGTCAAGATTTATTGACAGTAAACAGTGGTATTTCATGAGATGGTCAGAGGACCCTTGAGAAAAGCTAAGAGGCAATGACTGTCGCATGTGGCTTCACATTTGATAAGCTGGTTCGGTTCCAGACATCGCATTGCTGCCTGCTTCCCTGCCTTTCTGCAGAAGCCTCCTTATCAGATGGGACCTGAGAAGCCTTTATTCGTGCTTCATACGCCTGAATGCTAGATGTGAAGTACATTAAAAGCCTTTGAGTAAAGATCATGAAACAAAGTTACGCTAGTATGCCAAGACATGTAGGCAGCAATTTACATTCATGAATCTATCCCACAACTGTTCATAGATTGTATGACAAGAGGATTAGGGCATCTTATTTTGTTTTGGTACCAGAAACTGTATTTTTAGACTTTGACTCTTTTGCACATTGAAGCTAAAAAGCTCTGTGTGGACAGAACTTCTCAGCCACTTTCTCACGGGGAACAGTTCTCTTCAGACAAGTCTTTAATGTTCTTATTCTTGACCTACCTAGAATGTTTTCATTTCCTTGTTGCTGTGCTGAAAGTGAGAAGCAGTCTCCTTTCTGTTCTCACCTAAGTCAAATGGCAAAAGTACCCCTCATCTTTAAAAATGTGGTTGTTGTAAAACTTCTGCATTAATTTTTCTTATAGAAGATAAAAATTGTAACTTAGAAAAATATTTTAAAATGGAACAAAGACAGGATACAGTAATGTTGCAAAGAAGACATACAGGGTGTAACTAGAGTGTTTCAGACTGTCCATTGTTTTTATTAGAAGCTCTCTAAAGTATGCTGATCGAATTTGCCCCTCTTCACTCATAGACAAAAGCACACTTGTTTATGATCTTAAATCATGCGATTATAGTTTTCCACTAAGGAATTCTAGAGAAAACTAAAACAGCCATCAATATTTTCAGGTATTTATTTAACACATAATTATTTCTGAATGACTCTCATGAAATTCTTCCATCCTGGAGAGAATTCTGAACAAACATTAATTTTATTTGGTTTATAAGATTCAAACAGAATAGCAGGTCTTTTCTCACCTATGTATCAAACCTAGATGATTAATGATGGAGAAAAAGCAACTAAAACAGTACATTTGAGGAATATGAGACATGGCAAGAGAGACCCATTTTTACACTTACTTTCTGCCTGAGAGGGTTGGCTATCATTTGTTTCCTGGTATAAAAAATATTCACTGTAATTTAAATGTTGAATATTTCTCAACAAAAGTGATTCAGAAGTTTGAATACATGGTTTTTGTGGGTCACTTTGCATTGCTCTTTTTTTTTACCTTATATACATTTTACTACCAAAGACTGGAAGGATTGTCATGAGCAATGTGATACTAAATTTTATGTTGCTTTTTCCAATGGCTATTAATATCTCATTACTGTGAGATGAAGAGGTTGCTCCAGTGATTGACTTGTCAGTTAAAAAAAAGAAAATAAAGACCACCTTCTACATAATTATTGACCACCTACTGTTCTTTAGGTAATAATCTTAGGGTTATTTCCAAATTTATCATTGGTTAATATTTTAACATTGATGCATTCTTTATCTGACTCTATGTAATAGCGGCCAGCCTTCAGAATGTCAAAGTGAGCATGGAATGTGTCCTTGTTTTCAAACTAAGTGGAACTGAAGGTTATAGTAGTCAAAGATCACATCATCAGCATTGCCAGGCAAGAGAGTTTCCATAGATCTCAGTTAAATAACATGACATAGATGTACCAGAGGGGCTATGCAGTTTCCTCAGCCAGCACATGAGGGAAAGAGTGTGGGGCCTACAGCGAGTATGCTTGTATTTGAGTCCTGGCTCTGAAACCAGGCCTGTCCTTATCTCTTTAAGCTCCAAAGTTCAAGCTCCTCATCAAGCCGATGGGGTTTCTAACCCCTGTCTCCAAGGCAGTGGTGAGCAAGCTTTAGAAAGACAGCATCCATGTTTCATGTTGTCTTGTGGAGGCAGCTCTCCATGGGAGAAGTGCAGGCAGGAAAGGAACGAAGCATCACAGAGAGGCTGGATGGCTTCGGAGTACTTTCCACATGTGCACCTAGAAACATCACGCCAGAGAGATGTTCTCCCAGCTCCTGAGTTTGGGAATCACATTTTATGTAAGACTCATGGAGACAGCCAGTGCACTTCAGCAAATTATTGGTTCCAAGAAGCCCCGCAGCTGAGGAATTTATGTACATTGTTTAACCAGACCCCTCAAAAATAACTTTTAAAATGTGTTACTGCTCTGCAGGAAACTTTTTGAAACACTAACCTAAATCACTGGTAGTAAGATTTTAAGGTTTTAATTCTTCACATTTTAGTCTTTAAGTGAGAAAATTAAGGTGAATTGTATAAATCATAACTAATTGTCTTTCCTAAACATTGTTTTTTTTTTGGTGGCAGGAAAGGAAAGAAGCATTGAGTCTAAGTCCATTCATCTTGGACTTGCTTAGTATTCCTTGTTGGTCTTTCTTAACAGAGATTTTGTGACTCAGGCAAACATGCAGACCTGGGTAGGGTGTCATACTTTGTCAGCATGGTGTGACTGGTTATTTCCCAGTCTTGTACATGAACAGGACTCTGAAAACATACAGAGGTGACAGTCTGGCAACTTTTGCCAGCAGTTTATAAAAAAGGTGTTCATTTAAACTTTATCTTAGAAGGGAAAAAGCATGTCTTGGTACTGATTAATAGCAAATTGATTTTGTTGTTCTGCCAATTCTTGAGAGAAAACTCCTACTTTATCATTAGATGTTTTCAGTGAAAGACAACAGTCATGTTCAGTAGCTAGTGATAAATACTTTTCTGAGTGTGACGTTATTTATATGTATATTAAGTACTTTTAGATTTTTAGTTTCTTGATAAGATTTACATAGCATGAACAATGAACTTTAAATAATATCTGGGCATTCAAACTAGAACATGTAAAATAGTAAAGTCCTGAGACCCATAAGAAACAGTAAATTGAGATAATATCATATTAGGAACCCATATTTGTCATGAGGGAGATGAACAAATCAGACAAAAATATCTTTATTTCTGCTTCACTAGTCTATTGCAATATTTTTCTATCCTTTTTTGTTTCTTGACCTATATTTACTAAAATTAGCTACATTCTTTTATCATTATATACAAAAGACACCTTTGGAAGGAAAGGTTACATTGAATATTTTTAAATTATTGAGTAAACATAATACTTGTTTCTATCTCAAGGTCAGTATAATTGTATAGAATGAATGTGGTGTGTTGGTTTTAAAGAAATATTCAAAATCAGGGAAAATGATTGGTAAATAATTTAATGTTAAAAATACCTAAAAAATATTTCCTACAAAGGAGAGAAGAGGGGAGGGGAGGGGAAAAGATCCAGCAGCAGCACACGTGGAGCAAGCGTCCAGCAGGGGCTGCTCACAGAGCAGGAAGGCTGGGACCTGGAGCCTTGTGTTTCAGGACTTCTTGAGAGGGATTTCAAGGCCAACTCAAATGTCGTTAGTTGAAATAAACTCCCTGTTTACTCCAGAAATGACCTACCCTCTGATATTACCCTAATAAAATAGAGTGTATAAAATTAGAGAATCACTGAATGAATCATTTGCATCTTGTCATCTGCCTTAAAATGACATTTTACAAACCACATTTCATACATTGCTATGCATTAGTCAGGGGAACCCATAACTGCTTTTCCAAACAGAATCAAAGTGTAGTTAAATTGTTTTTAAACACAGATTTAGAGAATGAAATTGAGGGTAGTAAACTAGTAGCCAACTAAAGCAAAACAGCCTGGAATGTTGGTTACCGATTGCACACAGAGGATCCAAGCAAAACATTTTGAATTGCTAGTACTGTAATAAATTATAGTTTTCACGTTTGTATTTGCAAGTGAAAACAGCACTAAGTCAAGCTTGTGAAATAAAGACTAAATGGTAGCATTTTAAATTCACCCACACCTGTGCTGACCGGGGAAACCTGCTGTATTGGACAGTAACTTGGAGAACTGGTGCTGAGCTGGGCAGATACACTGTGGCCAATATACAGCTGTAGAAGGGAGAAAGTGACAGAGGGGGACAAAGGGTTAATGGTCCCAGAGAATCTGTTAGGATTTCTCCACTCCCTCACACAAAGACCAGGACCACATTCAACTAACACCCAAGGGGTTATCTCATTTTTTTCCCAGGGTTAATTTTCCCTGTTTAACATAATGAGATAAATTGCTGAATGAAGCTGGTGCCCTGGGAGTGTTCAGAGGGCAAGAAATGGTCAGAAGCTGGTGTATCTCCAGACTTCATTAGTCTACTAGATAACCCGGGAGGGGCGCCCAATTGCCTAAAGGAATGAGAGACTTCTAAGGGCTGAGAGTCAGGCCTACACCACTGCATCATGGGCTTCTGTTTCAGAGGGAGATTCCAAATCCCCTGGGTGGAGCAGGACTCTCTTGGGCTAGAGGATGGGCTGATTTATATCTGAGTGGTGTCCTGGAGTGGATCTGCCCTGCTGACTCCCTTGATCTTGACATCCGTCACTTTAGAGTCAAGATAATGAAAACTGCATTAAAAAGGCTCTACCAGTTTGTGCAAATAGAACTTTATCTTCAAAGAGGGAAATGTCCTTAGGAGAATTTCTTTGCTATTTAAAAGCATTAATAAAAGAAAATGTGCTTGATATTTCTTCCTTTCTACTCATTTTCTCTAATTTACATAGACACAGAGTGAAGTTTTAAAAAAACCCTAATTTAGGGTTTAGATGATTTGTGTCAAGAAGTCAAATTATATTTAGTTTGAAATTTGCCACGCTGAATTAGCAAAAAACATAGATGATGCTTAAGCATTATTTTAAACAGGTGAAACTACAGATTTCAGGATTTTGGGGAGCTCGATCCCTGGAACCAGGATGACTGGAAGAAACTCAGTTGTATAGTCGAACAAGTGTCTCTTTCTGTGATAGAGTAAAAGGCATAGGAACATTCATTATCAATTACATGTGTAGCTTGGGATGTCCCTCACATTAGGGAAGCATCATGTCATGGTTGTCCATGTATTCCACAGAGAGGGAATATGAGGTAATGCACACAGTGGAAGTGTTCGAATATTGTGAGAGTCTTGCATTCTCCTATCTTTTCTGCTATCCTATTTATTTATGGACATTTAATTGTGACCAAGGATGAGGACTGTGTTTGCACAACACAATCCGTATTTACCCAGCATTTTAGCATATTGATTTAAAGGAGTAAAGGATTCTTTTAGTACAGCATGGTGACACTTTCAACATGTGACCCACGTGGGACTGAGTGAACAGGCGCGAAAGAATGAGCAGATAGTTTACTTGGTAATCTCTGATGTTTTCAGAATGTTGCAAAGGTGAGAGATACAGAATTTGTCTTGACCTTGATGTCAGGTTTGTGTTTCTTGGCATTCTAAATTTAGAATGAATAGGAGGTTTATGTCCATCCAACAGAAACTTATCCTCACCTGAACTCCAGTAGCAACCAAAAAAAAAAAAAGAGAGAGAGAGACAGCAATAGGGTTGTCCTATTTTTGTAAGAAAAGGCTATACCTGCAAAATAACATGCTTTAGTCTTGTCTCACATTTTTATTGCTAGTATTTTGAATATAATGAAGCTAGTTAATAAAGTATTTTCAATAAATATTCTGTATGACTCTTTTGCCAACTGCGCTCAAATCCTCTTCCTATTCTATGAAAGTTAAATTTTGTAATATTTTTGTATAACTATGCATCAAATACAGAGTTAAAATGTGATAAGATGCTTTTACTTTGAATATAATTTTATCTTTTCCTTAGTATTTTAGATAGTGACTATTAACTGTAACCCAAAATGATAACTTATTTAAACCTAGAAGGTTTTATTTCTAGTTAATCATTAAAATACATCAGCTATGATATTACAAATTATTTTAAAATTATCACAGAATATAAAATATTATAGCTGCATAATAATACAGTATATACATATAGTTTTCTAATTCTGAGTTACATGTGTTATAATTATTATATAGCAAAACACTGTCACATTGCTATCATATAAAGACTAATGATTAGTAGGAGGTCATCCTTTCATATCATTACTTGAATTACAAATTTGGTAGCTGTGCAGTGTACAGGTGGTAGTCGCAGTGTTGAGCAATCACTTGAAATATGTGGTATGGAGTTGCAAGCGAAGGAATAGAAACAGTAGCAAATGTTACATATTCATGGCACATCTTCAACCTTGGGTAATAGGTTCAATGTGGAGGTATCTGTTGGAGTTACTTTTCTTCCCTAAAACAAGCCAATACAAGTGTTTGAAGAGAAATGAATAAAAGTAATTAGGGTATTCTTGTGCTAGTGAAGATACAAAGTCAAGTTCTTTGGGTTGAGCTAAGAGTGAAAGATGCCTGAGGAATCCATCTGACATCCCAGCTACTTTACTTGGAAGGCACTCCTTCTAAAGGTGAGCTAGCGGTCTCCATTCAGCAGCCCATAAACAGCAGAGCAAACTCTAGGGTGTTGTCCAGGAAGAAGTCTGTCAGGGCCAGGCCAAACCCTTAGGAGACAGTACCATTAGCTGTCCTTACATTGTTTTTTAAAGGCCTGTGTGTTTTCCTTTTTTATATTTTATTCAAAACTGCATCATTTTGGCAGGAAAATTTGACAAAAATTTAAAAATGGTGAAAATCATCCATACTCCCACCAGCCAGGGCTGACCACTATTAACATTATTACTTTTCCTTCCAGAGTATTTACCCTAGAAAAACTATCTTTCTGTTTGCAAAGATAGTAAATATTTCTTCCAGTGGGCAATGTTTAGGTAAAGTATTATCCCTCTATAATACCTTTTGACTACAGCATTATTGATATTATGACTATTTTCAAGTTTTAAGCTTGCTGACAGTGATATTGCTAAGCTGCTGAAATGGTGATCAGCTGTCCCTTGAGTCTCCAAGACATGCTCAGTCTTCACAAGACCTGTGAGGAAATTTCTCTCAAGGATCTGGGCAGGAACCAAGAGTTCAGAATTCCAGCATTCCTTTTTCTGGTCCAGAAAGGAAGTAAACAAATTCTTTTTCTAAAGCTCTTTCCCTCCAAGATTTTCATTTCAGTGTTGAATGTCTCATGGAGAGTTGGCCAATATTCAAGCTTTGTCTTAAAAGGAGAATTTTGATAGTGGTCATAAAATTGTGTGCAGATCCATTTCAAATGATTCATGAATCTGTGATATCATGAGTAGTACTAAAATTAGACTGAGAGGTACATGAACAAAGATTATGTGATAAGTAGTATATGAGAGTGCAAGAAAAATTATCTGTGAATTACAACTGTAATTTATAACCTTGGGAGTATTTTACTAAAATACGCTAAAAGTACTTTTTGATCAGAATTTAACAGAAGCTCAATGAGTTGATTATGGAAGCCCTGTGCTCCTTCCCTTCCCCTCTGCTGAATGCTTAAGTAAACTTTACTTTTCAAGTTGAAAGGGCTATTCTAAAATTTCTCATTCTTAATGCTCTAAAATGCCCAGGTTCACAAAATTAAATTACTCCTTTTTTTATCTGTTTGAGATCAGCTTTGCTTCCTCCTTTACTTTCTGTTTACTTTCCTGCAGTAGCTGACATCAAAATGTTTTCTGGAATGCTAGGACTAAATAAGTTATGCTTAACTCAATATCTAATACAAATAGCCCTGGGGAACGTCAGCGACACAATCATAAAAGCTATAGTTTCTTTTAATAGCTTGCCACACTTTGCTGATATAGTATTTCTCTAATCACCAATCTTTATGTGCCTTCCTGACCTTGGAGCTTTCTGACCAAATGGCTTCGTGGTATCAAAGGACTATGTCATTGGAAGAGTGAATGGCTTTCATTTTTCCCCTTGAAACTTCCGGTTCTTGGCATCTGTAAAGAATTACTCTGAGTGGTGTTTTGCTGCCTTGCGGCCATTGCCCTGTCCAATGGAAGTGACTTTTCCCAGAAAGGTCACAGTGGTCACTTATAGGTGGATATTGCATTCAGAGAGGAGGCAACTCTGATTTCTCTAATTCTTCTCTGTTAAAACATTAACTATGCTTGCATCACGTTAGTTACTAAAAATTCAAGACATATTTTGTTTGCAAAATAGTTCTGTGAGAAAGAGCATACTCTGTCAAGTAGTAAGACTGAATGGTTGACTGCATAATTCATAAAATCATCCTAGTTTGGGAGAAAAATAAGCTTCCCATGTATACCTTATAAAAGAAATCACTTTTTGACGGTGCACATGAATTCATCTCCATAAGCTGACAGCAAATCAAAGTGCTGCACACCAAACTGTGGCCCGGTCACTCTGGAGTCTCGGGTCCACTGTGTCTGTCCATGACTCTGTCAGTGAGCTGGGCAGCCAGCGAGTCCACACTCTGATTCATGTCTTCTTTTAAAACTATATTTCTCAACATATGTATATTCTGTTTCCTGCCCAAGCAATCGTATGGGAAATGTATGCATATATTTCTAAGATACTGGCTTTGATTGGAGGTTTGGCGACAGAATTATCAGACATTCCTGAGATTCAGTTGAGTTGTTTTAAATAGTTTCTTATCTTTGCTCTTCTTTAGATTCTTTAAAGAGAGAGTGGTAGGGTAAAGGTGTAGGTATATGTAGACATAAGAACACTAGCAAGGCTGGTGAGGCAATTTAATATGTTTCTCTGAAGATATTCTTGGTATAAGTGTGTATTTTTAAAAAGAGAGTGTAGAACATAATCACAAAATTTAGTAGTACCTATATACCATGCAAGTTCATCTATATATTTGTACAAAATCAGAATATATTTTTACTACTGTGATGAACACCCCACCCATTTACACATGCAAATGTACACTGCCTAGAATTTGATCTAAATGTCTTTATTCTCCTCTAATTGGTTCTGAGATTATTATAGTGAGGCGTCTCTCAATGATGCTAGTTTATGCTAATTTATTTTGTATTTCATATATTTTTTAATACTACTGGAGATTAAAACTAGAAAAAAATTCTCATCATTCAATAAGATCTTCTATTTTGGAATTTTTAAATTTGGTCTTTACTCATTTAAAATATAATGAATTCTTATAAAACTGAATTTATACTAGATGTACAGTCTTGTAACTTTTTTCTCTTTGTATATTATCATTAGCTATGTTCCTGACAGTCCTCAGAACCATACTTTTGTAGGCTATCTAAAAAATTTTAAAGGGATAGCTTTTAAAGAAAATATAGGTCGCAGATGATAACTGTAAAATGAGAGCCTCACATTGAAAGGCACATTAACTTTTTTTTCAGAAGTGTCTTCTTTTGGGAGAAATAACTAGTTTGAAAGTTTTGAAGTCTTAGGACAATTAGGGAATCTGAATGTTTCCTTGTACCATTAATTGTGTGTGGGGGAGAGGAGGTTGTTTGAAGTCATGGACTTTGCTGATGAAACACACCGACATCGCACGAATAGGCTCTGTCATCTATGCTGTCCTCTGATAACCCCCAAAGCCTTCTCACTGTCTCTGGTGCCTTAGATGTGAAGAGCGGTGACAGTGGCATTGCCATCCTAGGATTCAGTTCCCTGAAGACCACAGAGGTGCTGATCTGTCCGTCAAGATGCGGTCAAGAGGGAGAGGCTCTTTCTCACCTCGGTGTGTAACAGTTTATCATCACCCCATGCTTTAGCTGGCTTTCTCATAATTTTTTTTGGGGGGGATGACATTGAGCTGCCTGTCTTTTGCTGTGTAACAAACCAGTCTGAAACATACTAGCTGAAAACAATAAGCACGCCTGATTTCCCATCCGTTTTCTCATTAGCTGGTGGTCCACTTTGGGTGGCTCTTTCTCACGTGGCTGGAATGTTCGCAACAAGTGTGGGGGCCACTGCCTATGTGGTGCTTGTCCTCCAGGCAGTGGACACTGCTGTGATCACGAAGTGTGACATGAGGGTTTCTAGAAGGCAGAGGAGGCCATACATGCTGGCGGGCACTCGTCCAGTGTCTGCTTCGATCGTTCCTGTCATTCTTTCTTTGTTCAGAGACATCCTATGGTCAATCTCAAAGTCAGTATTTAGGGGATGACTTACGTCACGTTTGCAGAAAGAAGTTGCTACATATACCTTCACCTTTCTAGTTTCTGAAATCAATTTAAATTATGTAGGTAAAGCACCAAGTTTTCAAGTTATAATAGCTATAAACTTCAGTTTTCAGTTAAATTTATATTAGGGTCAATAAACTTTACTATATTGAAAGTTGTTTATGAAAAGAACCTCACCATAATATTTCCCCCTTTAGAAGCAAACACAATGAAATGAAGCAAGGAAAAACTCTATGAAATAGATTTTTCTCTGTTTTAATAATATTTTTCTAATTATTTGACATATTTATGAGAATGATGAATGCATGTGTTTTATACAACTGTGGTCTGTGATGCCAAAAAGACATTTAAATTCTCATATTTGTCTCATTACACCATCTGTTTAAAATTAAAACAACTTATCACACTCCAGAAACTCAAGTGATTATCTGATGCAGTTTCAGATGAAGACGATTTCTTTTTCTTTGTTTTCTTTTTCCTTTTTTCAGTACCAGGGATCGAACTAAGGACCTTGTGCTTGCCAGGCAGGTGTGACACCACTGAGCTACATCCACAACCTGGCGGAAGTTTCTTTAGGATATTGTTATTTGTATTAGTCCCTCTTAGGTGTGTGATGCTACACATACAGTATAGGTTTTTCAAAATAGAAAAAAATATATAATGTTTCAAAATTTTATTCTTAGAATTGATTGTAAATATTTTCTCATCAAAGGAAGATAGAACTCTAGATAATATGCAGATACAGGGATTCGTTAAAAAGCCTGTTCATATCTGAAATAGATAGGACACATCCGTTGTATAATCAAAGACCTCCCAGTTTCGAAGTGTCTGCGGTAGCATAGTTAGGGACTCTCATGCCTCCATCTGGGAAGAGTGAGGAGGAAGGAGCACGAATACTGGAGATAGACATGGTTAGAATGCTGGCTCTGTTAATCACTGTTAGCTTGAAGAAAATCCTCCAGTTTTCTGTGTTTCCATAGGGATGATGTGGAGTTAAATAAGGCGGCAATACTAAGGGAGTAGAGAAACTCTCAGTGAATGTATTTGCTTTCCTTTCCCTTCCATACTGTTTCTTACTGTTTGACTTCTAGAACCAACTATTAAAAGCCCTTGAGATTTTTCTAAGAAGTTGTGTGTGAGGCCCTGTTTGAAAGAAAGGAGGGAGATGCAGCGTGGTTCTGGTTGGGACCAAGAATTACTGGCCCAGGTCACTGGCACCAGCTCCGGGCCCGTCTTCTCCCTAGTTTTCCTGTGTCTGTCTCTTGAGGGACCTACAAAATTTCCTTGTGTCCTGACAACACCATTTCTCTCACCCTACTGCTTGTTATTATTCCAAGAAAAAGGCACTGCTCCAGGGCCATAATGAAGACTTAAGGTACAAAAACCAAAACCTTGTATGAGTTTATGGACATGAAGTTGCATGTAGCCCTTTCAGAAAATGATGGAGGAGGAGGATGGAAGCCCGCGCCCGTCCACTCTGCACTGTTCTGGGGCGTTATGTCTTGGACTTCAATTTAACTTTTCACTAATCGTTTGATGACTTAATTTTTCAGTGGGTTACAATCAAAAAATGTGTCAGGACAACCATGATGCTAACCTGAGAGAACACAGAGACAAGCTAATTAGGACTAGAGAGGTGAGAGGGAGGGAAGGGTGTGTCTGGGTAATGTCCCAGGGCCAAGTCCCCACATAGGAGGTGGCAGGTTGGAAATCTGCACTGTAACAAACCTGGAAGGGATCAAGGACGACTCCACAGAACAATTAGAATTAACATTTTCCTCTGACGTTTAGCAAAATCTTTGTTCACATTTTTACTGCTTGTAACTGACGCTGTGGTTTTGTCCCCAGATTTTGGAGGTTGTTGCTTAACTTCACGCATCAGTTGTAAGGCCTATACATCCTGCTATAAGAATAAAGCAACTGGGACTTTTCAGTCCTCCTATTCCACAGGAATTCTATGCTTGTTCCACTCGAATGACAATGACATGTTGTGAAATCCACACATATTATGTGAGTCCTAAATATACTCCATTGATATAAGAATTCAAGAAAATAGTAAATATTTTCTTAAATAATATCTGTTTGAATGACCTTCAGCACTTAGTTAATTTTTAAGGTTTTATCCTTTGCTCAAAACTCTAAATCCTAGTCAAAAATTAGAGTTTTATTATTTCCTTCAAAAGAAACACAACTATAACTTTGTAATGTTTATTCTATATAGAACAGTATTTCAAATATATTCCATTTTTGAACAGAAACACTGGGGAAACCATAATATTAAAAATATTGTAATATTTACTAAGGTGTAATATAACTATATTCCTGATTTCCTGATTCCATCTAATCTTTAAGGATAGTTATATATCAGAAAATGTAGTTCCTCTCAAATAATTAACTTTTTAAATTAAATTATATACATCAAAATGCATCAATATGGACAAAAGCTCCTTGATGGATTGCTGATGGAGAAAATTAATAACTGACTTTTGAGACAAAATCTATTAGAAAAATAATTCACATTCTCTCTGAATCTCTCATCTACTTTTCTATTAGAAGCACAAACTAGCATATTTTCTATTGTATGTTTTAATATTATCTGTTTGATTTAGACCTAGTGAATTAATGTATGACCTATTGTAGCATATTTACAGAGAAATACAACAGAGCAAAAAACAGAGAGACATCATTAGCAGAAAGGCAGAAAACAAAAGGAAAAAAATTGTGATATATTTCCTCTCTTCCAAATACTCTGGGCATTGTGGCCTTTTTATCTTCCATGAGGAGCAATGAGAGGGTGACAAGGGAGTCATTTCTGAGTAATTTCCCTTTTCTCCCACAACACAGGTACATAGTCTGTTGCTAATTTTAGCTACTTTTGTTGATGTTTCCCCAGCATGATCCCAGGCCAAACCCTGACCTTGTCTAGCATTAATCAGTGTAGCATACCTGCCACTTTTGGGTTGGAGGAGGGTGATGTAGAAAAAAACAGAGTCAAAACAGTTCTGCAAAGTGGAGAGGGTACCCAGTCCTACCATGCAAGTGTCATCTGTTAGATCTCAGGGACCCAAAAGCATCTTTTGCTGTAATTAGAGCACAGAGATACCTGGGCACTGACTGACCTGCTCCTAAACATGGCCTTGATAAGGTTTAACTTGGCCTATGTGATGAAAGAGATTCTTACAATAAGCTGCCTTTTCTTTTGCTCATATATTTCTTCTATTACTTGTTGACTTTGGAGGATTCTTGTCTTTGCTGGTTAGAAATACTTAAAGTAGTGTGGGTTTCTTCTTACCCTTTGTGACTTAAAGTTTCACCAGTCTTTCATTTAAACAGTCCATTTTATAATTCATTTTCTCTTCAAAATATTAAGCAATGTTTCTGCCCTCTTAACAGAATCAGTATGTTTATAATCTCCTCGGGTGACTGACACCTTCCCATTAGCAATCACATCCTTGGATAACAACTGGATATTCTCAAGCCACATTCTTATCTACTCCTTCCTCAGAATTTTATTCTTTTTAGGCCTTCAAAAATGGGACAAACATGGGATTTGGAGCAATGTTAAAGCCAAAGACTCAAAAGTTATCAGTGGTTTCAATTCCTGAGAAAAACTAAGTTTGACTTTCAATATACGAGGCACAGGAGAGGGGTTTTTGCATTTACACAGACTGGATAATAGTAAAAGTTTAACTCCATATAATCTATCTACCCCTAGTAGGAAAATATTAAATCAAAGTCTAATAAGTTAAGATACAAGGGAATAGGTCAGTAAAGCATTTATTGCCACTGGTTGAATTTTGACATTTTAGTGGAAATAAAATATTTTATTTTATTGGTACAAAGAGATGGTATTAGATCAGTGTGCTGCAACAGAAATATAATACCAACTCTATAAGTGATTTTAGATTCTCTAGTAGTCATCTTAAATAATCAAAATAAACAAATGAAGTTATTTTGGTAATGTATTTTTATTGAAAAAATATGTTTTATCCAATATATCCAACATATTGTCGCAGTTCATGACAAAATAATCTAGTTAGATCCTGTGTGTAAGAATGTTAGATGAGTATTGATTGACTGACCTGGAGAACTGACTCCTCCAATGTGCTAATCTCTGTTGTGGATATGAGTGAGGGCACATTTCAGGCCTCAGCACCCTCAGCATCCAAAAGGCCAGCCCACTCATACTTCGTTGTGAGTCTTCCACTTGTTTTATGGCATTCTGCCCTCTACCTACTAGAAGTTATAGTACCTCTTCCTTATCACCATACGGATTTGGATAACAACAACAGCAATAAAAATTTCCCTTGGAGTACACAATTCTGCCCCCAGCTTACCTCAATGAGACGGAATATCAGGCTTGATTCCATCTATTTATTCACATCTACTAACTACATGGGTCTACATCTGCCATCCAGGTAATAATGAAACATTTATAATCATGTTTATGAATTGAATAGTTTAGAATGTTTTAGACTTCTGGACAGTATGATGTATTATACTGGAACGAAACATACACATATTCTCTCAGGAGCTAATTTACTGCTGTAATTGAAAGGAATAATCTTGTGGATGTCTGTGTAGACTTGAGTCCTTGAAGACTTAGTGTGTCTAAGACTTAGTATGTCACACGAAGCCCCTGGTTTGTCTCTCGTGACTTGAAGACACCTCATCTCACTTGCACAGCAGCCCAGACCTGGCCCTTTGTTCACATGTGGGAAAATGTGTGTTGCTTCTAAAAACCTCCCTTTTCTATTTTCTTTCTTTGAGTAGCAGTGTAATTTCCAAATAGCCACAGCAGAATCTAGTATTTCACTTGTGTAATTGTTTCTGTTTACATGTTAATTGTAAATCTGAGCATTTTTTTCAGGCAAAATGAAAGCTCTCCAAAGTTAAGGATGTCACTGATTTTTAATACCTACTCTAGATCAGGAGAATTTATTTGTAATATAATGTTTAGTTAATACTTGACAAAGCTGAATAATTTGCTTTAAAAAGTGCTTAGTTGCACAAATTTGTACTATTTCCCAGTTTTGCCTTGTATTCATCCCATACTTTATTTGGCTTCACTGATGTGCAAGACTAGCATGTATAATAGACAAAAAATGTTGAATGCACAGGTCCTACCCTTGAAAAAATCTCAATCTGACATTATTGCTCTCAACTTGAGAAGTTCTTTCTCTGGTGGACGTTCAGTAACTATTTATAAACATTTCAAAATTATTTTTGCAATTAGTGTGGGTTTCTACTGACATCTAGTGAGTTGTAATGAAGGATAGAACAACATCTTACAAAATATAAGATAGGTCCCTACAGCAAGAAATTATTTGTCCTAGAATTTTAATGTTGCTTCTACAGAGTCAGGATGAGAGCAAGGAGGCCAATAGCTTACTAGAAAGTGATGCAGGACAGGAGAGCACTAAGATTCCATGATGGCTTACAAAAGGAAAAATGATTCAGGTGTGTGACTGTGAGGCAGAGGCAGTTCCCAAGGAGCCACCAGAGTCTTGGTTTGCAGCCCGGGAACCAGCAGTGTGGACCAGAGCGTGAGGAATTGGTTACCCCAGCAAGAGAGCAGGGAAGTAGTGCCACGAGCTAGGAGGGAAGCTCCAGGGAAGCCAAGTGTCCAGTGTACAACTAAATGGAAAGCCTGCAGAGGAGATGAGGAGAGTCAGCAGGTAGACGGCAAGGAAAGCCATGCCATGGAAGATGGTTTCAGGGAGAGGACTGCCAGCTATGAGCAAGATTAGCACTGAAAGGGATCTTTCACATTGGGTTAGACATCTTTGGCAACCTCAGGGAGCCAAATCTCAGCCAAAAGAGGTCTTAGACATGACAGAAGATCGATTATCCTAGGCAGAGCAGAGAATGGGAAGCCAGGACAAGGAAGAGTTTGTCTTTGGGAAGTATGCTTGTGATTTTTTGTAGTAGTGAAAAATTGGACATCGCCTAACAGTTTAATGAAGAATGCATTTCAGTTGTTATAAATGTACTGAGACAAGGCATAGTCATGAAGAGATATGTTTCAGAGGGAGGGACTTCAGACTGTGGGAAAATGATCACAGTGCATGAAAAGACTAACATGCAAACTCTGATAAGGTATGATACCCCATGTTTTTATAGTAGGAAAAGGAAAGCTAAAAATTCCAAAATATTACATGTGAAACATTGTCATTCCTGTGTAGTACATATTATGGACTCTTAGCCCTTTTTATTTTGAATATTAATCTCCACATGTTCTAATAGCATGTATAGATTTTAAAATCAAAACGAAAGAAAACAAAAAGCTTGGTTGAGAAAGAACAGAGAAAGTTTTGGCAGTAACCTGAAGGGAACATAGGGGAGAGGAGTGTGTGTGTGTGTGTGTGTGTGTGTGTGTGTGTGTGTGTGTGTGTGTGTGTGTGTGTGTGTGTGTTTGAGTTGGAAGCGACCAGAGCATTTTTGTACGTTGAGGGGAAAGAGTTGTGCAGCGTGAGAGGTTGAAGATACAGGCCGGTGGTGATTGATGGAGCACCTCCCCAAGGGAGCCCGAGGGATGGAATCCAGCTCACAGGTGGTGGGATTAGCCCTGGCTAGGAGGAGAGACATCACTTCAACTGAAAAATGAGGAAAAGAGGTAAGGATGGATGCGGTGCTGATAAGAGTGTAGAGGAGGGGCAGGAAGTGGAGGGAGTCGCTGTCTGTTGGCCTCTGTTTCCTTTGTGAAGTAGAAGGTGAGGTCATTTGCTGAGTGGGGTCAAGGGTTTACGGAGAATGATGGGGACTGGGGAGGGCTGCTGAAGAAAAAAAGGGAGGAAGGAGACTGGGGACACGTACATTGCCCAGCTGCGTTGAGACGCCATCTTGGCTGAAGACTATTTTTAACACAGGGCATTGATTTTATAGATGCGTGGCTATCTCTAGCAGCAGGTTGCAGTATTAGTTTAAAAATAAAGCCAATAGCAACCTGATCATCCGGCTGCAGATTTTTCAGAAAGAGTGAGACCGAGAAGAAGGGCCTCTGGTGGCACCTGCACACATACTGTTTTCAGTGCCGGAGGTGATAAGGGGTAGAATTAATGCTGGAAGGGAACAGAGTTGATGCTGCAAGAGGATTTAAGAGCGTGGAAGCCACATGAGATCTGAAAGCTTATGTGATACGAAAGAGAGAGTGAGAGAATTTAATAATGAGAAGCTCAGGCTCGGACGGGTTACAGAGGAAATAAGTTTCTAAGGAAGGGAATGCTATGGAGTTGAACATTCAGGGCAGCTGGTGTCTCCGCCAAGACCTTGTTAGTGCAGCCATGAGACAGCAAAAGCACAGCTGTTGGTAGGATGTGGTACACAGAAGCACTTAAAAACACACACACAATCACAACTGTATAGATTGTTTTTCCTGCTTCACTTTCTCTCTCTCTCCACACACACACACACACACACACACACACACACACACACACACACACACACACACTGCAATACAAAAGTACCATGAATATTTACAAGACTAGTTCTCTAACCCCTGAGATGTGGAGCCCAGTAAATGTTTAAATTCAAAAAAATCATTACAGCAAAAGACACATTCCATTTTATCCCCATCAAAATACCACCTCTTGCTTTTAACATTGTTCTTGTCGCTTTTCGAAGCAGTTCTACAAGTGTTTTTTTTTTTTTTTTTCCTTTAATTGCATTGCTGTGGCCACCTCAGGATCCTGAACTGATTCAAAACATTTGTCTTTCAAGCTCATCTCGAGTCTGGAGGACAGTCAGAAGTCCCACAGTGCCACATCTGGTGAATAAGATGGATGGGGACACACTATAGTGTTTTTACAAGCCTAGTTTTTCACTGAATAGAATTCAGCAGCAGCATTCACAGTATTTTTAATCACACCTCATAAAGTCATGGAAGAAGACCTCCATCACTGCTAAGTGACAAAGGTGATGGGCTGTATAAAATGGACTTTGTATGTACAGTCAGGTCTCCTATTTCTGGGTTGGCATTCATGGATTCAACCAATGTATACTCAAACTCGTATAGGAAAATGGGTTGCTCACCTTCTGCCTGTCTTGGGGGCTCAAACGGCCTCAGAAGTTCTCAGCAGAGATCAGTCCTATTTGCTGTTCTTCATTTCCTGTCATTCTAATCTCTTCTCTTGGTTCTCACCAGAATTCCTCCTCTTTCCTTTAGTAAAAACAATCAACCAGACAAATGCAAATCCAGCTCTGATGTCCAGGGGACACAACAGCCTGGTGGGCAGGAGGGAGGGTGCGTGGCCGGCCTTCATCCCCACTGGCTGTGCTTCATCTGTTTAGCCTACAACCCGTGTTTCAGTGTCAGTTCAGCTAAAATGAGGTGCAAGCACTGCTTTTTTTAAAAAATTTTTTAAAATCTTTATTGGTACATTAAATATACACATCATGATTGCACTCCATAATGGGGATTTGTACCAGTATAAGACACAACTTAATTCTCATTTTTTCCCATAGCCCTATCCACCCTACCACCCCCCCATATACATAAAATTTGTTTCCTTACTTTTTTGTTACAATCTCAACATTTTCCCCTTTCACCCTATTTTACATTGAGCATTTTCTATTGCACAATATATAACATACAATGCTAGGACTCATTTATATCTTTATTTTCTCATACCAGAGAAAAGATGCGATATGTACCTATCTGTGCCCTATTTATTTCACTTATGAGGATATCCTCAAGGTATGTCCATTTAAGTAGAAATGATTC
>PVIR01000051.1:286591-337268 GCA_004026965.1 Petromus typicus | reverse complement strand
ATAAGGTGAAAGGGGACAATGTTGAGATTGTAACAAAAATTAAGGAAACAAATTTTATATATATGGGGGGGTGGTAGGGTGGGTGGGGCTATGGGAAAAAATGAGAATTAAGTTGTGTCTTATACTGGTACAAATCCCCATTATGGAGTGCAAGCATGATGTGTATATTTAATGTACCAATAAAGATAATTTAAAAAAATTTTCTCACAATAAATAAGCACATCATTCCAAATCTTCTGGCTATATCATCCACTTGTTGTGTCAGGTGTGTTTGAGTCTAGAAGCCCCCAAATGCAGCCTAGCAGGGCTTATTTTTCTTTCTCCAACACAGACAAAGGAAGAGGAGTTGGGGAAGACTACTGCAAAGCAAAATAAATTTTGTAAGTTTTGCAACAAGAAGCGGTAAAGGACCAGGAGTGGCAGAACCCAGAGCTGAGCTACCAAGGAATCTCTAGTCCCATTTTGGGGTAGGAGCTCCACCTCCATGCAGGATGAGGGTGGCTACTTGATTGGTTATTGGTCATGTTACTAGGGGCTAGGTTTGATTGGCTATAAGAGAATTTTCCAGCCACTGGGTTAGCAACTCTGTTTTTGGAAAGTGACCCATGAAAAGGAAAATATAAGCAGGGAGTGGTAGATTACACAAACACAGATGATTGACAAATGTGAAATTCCAGGCTGTGAGCTTCCTTTATCGCTGTGACCTAGAGGCCACACATCCTCTACTTTTAGTTTTGTATCAGGACTTAAACTCAAGGTTTCATGTTTACCAGCCACGCTCTGTGTCCCTGAACTACATCCTTGGCCATTCTACTTCTTAAAGGCCCTGATCCCTTATCTAATGCTACCTAGGGTCTCAGCTGTCCTTACATATCTATCTAATGTCCATTCATCTTTTCAACATTTACCAAAATGCCTAGCTCTTGGCAGCAAAATATAAATATGGGCACAAAAACAGAGCTGTACAAAAGCAAGTGATCCCAGATCCTGCTCTACGATTTCCTGCTAGCATTCCCTCATTCCCTATCTGACCTACTCTAAGCAGTAGGACTCACCTCTGATCTTCTGAAAGATCAGAGGAAAGATGCTGAATCATTGGGCCATCAATCTGTGCCAACAGCAGTTGGGGAGAGAAATAATGTATAGTACAGTTTCTCAGGATTGGCCAAAGATAAGGCTGTTTGTTCTGGGTTTGTCTAGGCTCCAGCCTTATCTCCTCAGTCACTAGGCAAGAAATGTTTCCCAAATCAATGAAAGTCATTGCAGGGTATCTCTCTAGAAAGATGAGACCCTTTCTCTCTTCCTACTCTGTGTCAAAATAACTATGATTTGAAGATGAGAAACTCCTGCTCAAGTGCTGGCAATGGTGTGGTGTGACATCCCTTTTCCCATCTGGGCCTCAAGTTAGATATCTGTGAACAGTAATCATTTCATTGTTCCATTTTCTCCACAGTTACTTCCAATTCTAACTCTTCACAAATTGTTTTAGCTTCCTAGGAGTCCACATCCTTAATCTGGTAACTGGTATTCATTCTTGTTCTATTGGTGTGCAGAAAATTGAAAATATTAAACTATGTATTCCAGATGTAAACTAAACTCTCCTAGGTGCTTGAGGTCAGTATTAAAAAAAAGAGGTTAAAAAACCTCACATTTTTTTGTGTTGACAGGAAGTTTTGGGGCACTGAATCTGCTTCTTTTCCAGTATCACACCCTCAACCCACTCTCACTAGCCTTCACTTGCAGGGAGCCTCACCTCTGATCTTCTGTTCTCTGAGAAATGCTTACTCACTAGGCCATCATCAGCCTGTGGCATAGGGAGTTAAGCAGGTAAATAAGCTACAATAAAATGTGTAGCTTGCCCAAGCTGACTTGATCCTCCCATATGCTGCATTCAAAGTTCCCAGATGCTCAAACTCACGAGTCTTGAGCAAGAGTGCCATGATTACCAGAAAATGGATTGTGCTAGTTCAGCAGGGAATGAGTTAAGTATAAAGTCTTGTAAAACTAATTGGGAACAGCAGGGAGAAATAGCTGAGATGCAATAGCAAGGATTGGAGAGAGAAAGATGAGAAAGGCTAACTGGGTCAAAGAACACAGGATGGAGGAAGGGAGAAGTTTACCTAGGGCAATAATAGCCAGCATAAGCTTAAGAAGTAATTCCATCTCTGAGGCAAAAGAAAATTGATTTGAAGCTTTAAACAGAGGAAGTTTCAAGTCCTTATTATTAATTATGGAACAAGCAGAGGGCAAGAAGGAAGGAAAAATACTCACCCTCTTCAGAATATAAGTCACACAGTGGGTCTTGAAAAGAAAGATTCTCTATCCACAGAGGACATGACTCTAGAGTGGAAGTTTGGAGGTAAAAACCCGTAGAGTGGGAGACAGTGCTGGTGATTTCCACAAGGGAGAGTCAGGCACACTGTCAGCTGGACACCACTTCGCTCAAGACCAGGGAACTCACTGAGGAGGATCTTGGAAATGCACAGCTGTAGAAGTGCTATCAATGGCCCAAAAAATGCACTTCTGGTTTAGTGTGTAGGGAAAGAGGATCTAAGGTTTTTATCAGGATCCATTTCCTAGCTAGGTCAACCTCACGAGGCTGGGTATCAGGAAAGAGCAAGAGGGAGTTAGTAGCACAACATATGTCTTTTCAGATTTATTGTAGTACAGAGAGATAGTCTCCAACGGGGTTAGTTTCTAACCTAGTAGACTACTCTTCCTAGAATACTTAGGCTATTAGGAAGAGTGGAGATTCCAATGTACAGTCTGAGACACTTCTTTCTCAGTTTGGCTAATAAAATCTGAGCCATTTCCTGAGGTAGCAAAGCCAAATTGGAGGATATCAGTCAGGAGAGAGTTCAAAACTGCTGAGGCTTTTTCTGAGCCTTTGGGAAAAGCTTCTATCTACCTGATGAGGGTGTTCAGAGCCATCTCCTACAGTGCCATGGCTGTCTTCTCTCCCTGTCAGCAGGCCTGGAAGTCTGCTCCAGGCACTGCCCTGATAATTCAGGAAATCTGCACCTAAACGGATGCTGCCCAGCATCAGTGGAAGATCTGCAGTCTTTCTATAGATTGCTGCCCCTGACTGCCTATGTAAGAGAGAAGGGCTGGCCTGGCTTCTAGATCGGGGTCCAGCCTTGTTCACCCCCCTTGAGATAATTGCTGCCTTCAGCAGAAAAAGAACTTAAAATAACCTCTGTACGGTGGCCTTGGTGGAAAAAATACATTGAGATAATTGTTGGTACATCTTGTCCACCAGTTTTTTGTGACTAAACTTAAAATGAACAAGTCAAGAAAGCAGCTATTCATTCAGTAGATAACAGAGAGCTAAGAATAACTTGAAATAAATGATTGAAAAATGATGTATTGACTATTGTATGGAACCACATTGATTCTGCTTTTTTTTTTTTACTTCTGTACTCATAAGCTCGTAGGCACTACCTAGAAGATGTATAAAAAGAGGCTGAAAAATAAATGCAGCACTCATTCAGTATTGACTGAAGAGTCCTCCTGACCCCATGTTTTTCTGTCTCTTTCTTTTCCAATCCTAACCCCTCAGCTCCATGAACCTGTTGTCTTGCCAGGCAGGTCCCAGCATGAGAGTGTCAATCCATAACAGGAGATATTTAACTTTCTCACTAGGGAAATCAATCTGCTAGTCCTGGGTTGGGAAAAAAACCTTTCATCTGATGTGCAGGAAAAGGAGATTTTGGAAACCCCTGAGGTGTGGTGACCCGGCAAACAGAACATTGAGCTTGGATGATTTTCTGAAGGATTTTTCAGGAACGAAAACAGATAAGAGGCTCAAGCATATGAGTTAGGGATTTGTAACCAGCATGAACATTGTCATGAAGAGATAAAAGAATAACATGAACCTGTGAGGCAGAGAGGGGGAATTTTCTTTGACTTAGTAACATCTTTGGTGGGAGAAAGTCCTGATATTATTGGTGATCAGAAGAAGAATAGGTGAGAGTGAAGCTAGAAAGGGAAAAATATTGACCCTTGGGGGCTGGAGGGAGACATTAGTATCTTCTTTTGTGGTTCTATCTGCAAAGGCACTTCTGACAGTTATGAGGTTTGAAAGTTTCTGGTTTCTCCTGCAGTGAAGCACAGTCACCCAAGTGGGCAGAAGAGCAGCCTGACGAAGGGTTTTCATGAGACGGGCATGAATGACTAAAGACCCTCAGGAAGAGAGGAGACCTTTTATCTGCCCAGATGGAAGTGTAATTGTGTAACACATGAAATGAATACTCGAAGTCTGTATAGATGTTCACTTCTACGCCTTCAGCTGGTGTAAGAGCACAGGGCAGAGCAGTTATTTCAGCCTGTTGTGAAGTCATAGATAGGAGAAGAGCTGCAGCTTCTGTGATGGTCTCAGCAAGAGAGTTGGGTGCAGGCTTGTAGGAACTACCACTGATAAACCAGGAGTGGTTGGGATTGGGGAAGGGGAAGGTGGAAATATGAGGAAACGGGGAGGTGATGAGGTGTATCAGAGAAATGCAATTGTGTGATTTAGCTTTTTTAGAAAGGGATAGTAAGTTGATAAAGAGAGTGACTGGATTACATTCTGTCCCTGGGGATTGTAAATCTCCATGAAAAGTGCATAGAGTCAAATGAGGCAAGACACAGAGAGAAAGTGTGAGAAGTAGGATGAAGACATGAAACCCTGAAGGTTGTGGGAAGAGTAAAGGATGAGTTTGGCATGTCTAGTGATGTTGAATGTTTCTAGGAAGGGCTGAGGTGCAGCTGCTTGTACGCATGGTGTCCAGCCTGGGACAGTGATATCAAGGTGTTGGGACAGAAGCTCAATAGGCCATGGGCTGTGACCTTGTATCAGAACTCCTACTGCAAACTGCTTTTATTCCACTGTCTAAAGGCTGAAAGATTGGGTGAGACCTAGGAAAGCCAAAGTGGGGACTGTTCTAGGGCATCTTTTAGGGTAGCAAAGTGTGAGTGAGGGAAAGTTTTGTTGTCTAATTGTTCAACAGAATGTCCCTTTGTAAGTGTATAGAGGAATTTGATGAGGACAGCAAAGCTGAGAACTCAGAGGGAAATTATGCTGAGAAAGGAAAGAAGCTATTGTTTTGTAGTTGGAAATGAAGTGCAGCTCACCACTATTCTGCCAGCACAAAAATGGAATCTGAAGAATTAGTGAATCTAGAGGTAGGGCTATGGTATGCTTATGCAAGATGAGGCCTAGATGGGTGGCAGATGGGGCAGAGAGTTGGGCCTTAGAAGAGGAGATATGATATCCCTCAGAGTCCAGTTGTAATAATAAGAGGTTGTGTTTATGTGTTGACTCATAAGAGGGGCTGCAGAGAAGGTCATCTACATCTGTATGAGAGGAGAAGAGGGGGAATGAAAAGAGAGTAAATCTAGTACAAAAGCCTGACCAAAATGGTGTGTACTACCATGGAAGCCCTGGGGCAAGACAGTCCAGGTCAACTGTTGGGATTGACAAGTGTCAGGGTCTGTCCAGGTGAAAGCAAAGAGAGGCTGTGAGAAGTATAGAGGAATGGTCTGAGAAAATCATCTGTAGATCTAAAACAAAATAATGAATGGTGAATGATGGGATAGAAGATAAAATTGTATAAGTATTCGATACCACCAGGTGTACGGGGAGGACAATCTGATTTAATGGCACAGAGATTTTGTACCATCCTTTATGAGCCATCTGACTTTTTCACTGGAAGAATGCAGGATTGTAAGGGGAATTGATAGGAACTAGTGAGACTAATTGGTGCTAAGGAGGCTAGCCTTCCAAAAGAAGGCAAGGTAGAGTGTGAGGCACCTGTGTCAAGGAGGAGCATGATAGACTGAGCTTGTTAACATAAGAATTACCCAGAGCTCAGCATCCTTAATGGTCCAAGGGGCCACAGTGGCCTCCGAATAGCATCAGTCTTCTGTGGTGAGGCCACAAAGGTCAGAAAAGTAGATGGTTGGGAGTCCTTGAGGCCAACGCTCAGAAGCAGAAGAGGCAACTGCCAGCATTTGACAATTGGATTTCTAGTGTGGAGTCATATGTGAAAGACAAGGCCTGGAGGGAGCCTTAGGCTGTGGGCATTCCCTAGCTCACTGAACACTGACAGCATTTGAAACAGAGCCCTGCAGGGAACCTAGAGCTTCAGATCCTTTGATCTTTTATTAGTCATCATACCTCTCAGCCCCAGCATCTGCAGCTCACAAGGCTACTGCTTTCAAGCATGCTCATCTCAGTTATTAAAAATTTTGAATGTGGGGGCCAGGGAGTTAGCTCAGTGGTTCTGGCGCCTGTCTTGCAAGCGCAAGGGCCCGGGTTTGATTCCCCAGTAACCACATAACAATACTGGGTGCGGAGACCCACACCCAGCAGCAACCAGTACCACATACCACAGTGCCGGGCGTGGTGGCTCATGCCTGTAATCCCAGCACTCGGAAGGCAGAGGCAGGAGGATTGTGATGTGAGTTTGAGGCTGAGCTCAGGGCCAGCCTGAACCACAAAGCGAGACCCTGTCTCAAAAAACCTAAAAAAAAAAAAAAAAAAAAAAAATTTTTGAATGCATCACTCACTTAACAATTTCTGCTGTGAAGCCTAAGAACCATTCTCTAGTTTTGTAATTTTTTATAACTATCTGGGGCAGACTGAGTAATAAAATGCATCTTTAAAATAAGGCCCTTTGGATGTAGGGCTGTGTAACACCTGAGGGCATCAGATAAATAGGACATGAACTGAGCAGGATTTTCCTATAAGTTTATCATAACTAACTGCCCTCTCACAACCCATCAAATAAACAGATAATCATGATTTTGAGTTCTGCACACTGGAGACTGTCCTTCCTCATTGAGCCTGTTGAAATCCCAACTCAACAGTGAGCAGCCACAGTGCCTCCCTCAAGATGAGGCTCAAGGCTCCCATGGTTGTCTGCACTAGCCAATGTCAGGAACCAAACACAGTCTTGTTCCTCAGGGGGAAGGGCCGAAGAAAGGATAATTTTTATATCCTCCCAGGTTAAGTCATAAGATTGAATGAGATACTGAAACACCTGGATATATCTAGGAGCGTATGTGAAAAAAGAACCAAAATGCTGATTGATCTGAGAGAGAGCAGATAGGGAGAGAGGAGTGTGGACCTGAACTGTGTTCCTGCTGCTTATTAAGGTGAGAATGGGGGAGAAGGCACAAGAAAGGGTCCTAAATTTTAGTATGGAGCAGGTTGAATAGGACACAACATACAGGGGAGGACCAGGGGCAGAGGGCACCATCAGGTGGTGAGGGGCCTTGGCAGGGAGTACAGCAGGGACAGGAAGCTTGGAGGGGAGGGAACTCTGAAGGTGGGAGGGATAGCAGTAGTCCCCATAGTCTTCCTCGAGGGAGGGATAGCAGTAGTCCCCGTAGTCACAGAAGGAGTCTTGGAGAGTGAGAGGGAGGTGCCTTAGATGGTGAGAGGTTTCAGGGGCCAGGAAGGAGCAGCAGCAGCCCCTGCTGCCCCAGCACTGGAGAGGGAGGGGGAGGGGCAGAGCGCCTGCAGCTGCAGGAGGAAGACAGGTAACAAGGGGGAGCAGTGAGGTCAACTGATCTGTTGTCAGGGCGAAGTCCTTGTTGGGTATAGGTCAGTGGTGAGAAAGAGAGAAGATCAGAGAAGGCTCGAAGAAAGAATGCAAAGTGGAAAGAATGGTTAAGCACAGGGAATTTGAGACCATTTGTTCAGTCTCCAGCAACATCTAAGTCTCATAGGTTGGAAAAATCAGAAGTGCCTATTTCTTCACCACTGACAGCCATTTTCTTGCTTATATTGTGGCCATATAGCAATACAGAAGAATGTCAAATATTCAGGTTTCAAATCAGGGAACACACAGAGCCCTTTCAGGTTGTCATCATTATTTCTCTGACAAGGATGACTGATTTATTTACAGATCATGACACAAATACTGATGGCTTTGTCCAAAAGAACATTTATCTCCAAAGTGAGTGCAGAGTACAAACATGTCCCATCCCTGGACTCTGCCCAACACTGACAATTCTTAAGCCTCTAAAACAAGATGTCTCTTTGGCTACAAAAACCTACAAATACAATGTATGTTGACTGCCCCAGGCTCCTGAAGTCAGCTGGGCAGCCCATTCAGAACTCAGAGTGTTCTTTCTTTGGTGGTTTCTCCACTGCATCCTTGGCTAGCAGCTGGATCCAGTAGGTCACTTCTTTGCCTTTTAGTCCCTGGGCAGACTGGGTGGTGGCACCAATCTGCAGGTATCCTTCCTTTTGGTCATACTTAGGCCAATGAGGCAGCCCCTCTCCGTTGGGGTTCCTGAGAACAAGATCAATTAGAAATTGTCCAAAGAGTTTGGCAGACATTATATTTTTTTATTTTCAAATTTTTCCTGATTTATCCCTACCAAGAGGCCCATGGATCTCCACAAGGACATCCTCACCTCCTGGGACAGCATGTGCATTTACTCTGAGCTGTCCTTGTTAGCACTATGGTTGTGGTGTTAGGTTTGATCATTAAAGCTGTAGAAGACACTCTTTCCCATAAATGCACCCAACCACACACCACCAACAACTCTGTTCAGTCTTTGTCAACAGCCTCACCCATTCCGAGCAAAGTTGGCCCAGAATTTCATCACCATCTTGCTGAGATTGATTTCCTCTTCTGAGGAACCCCCTGTGCAGAAGATGAAAAAAAAAAAAAAAAAAAAAAAAAAACTTTAGTATTTAAAGTGTGGTTGATGGGCCACCAGCAGTAGCAGCACTGAGGATTTGCAAGAAATGCATACTTGTGGCTTGACTCCACATCTACACAGACAAAACTCTGCATTGTAAGGGGATGCAGGCTACTAGGTATGTACTTTAAACCTGAGAATCTTATATCTAGGACTCAGTCTTGGGCAAAGTCCATCCATCTTCTCATTGCCTTTCTGTTCTGTTTCCATCTCCAACACTCAGGGTCACAATGCTACACCTAGGATATCCTGTGCCTCAGAGAATTACTGGATGCTGTATCCACTGTTGTTCTCTTGCTCATTTTGACATTTTTATAAATACTAAACATGTCATCTCTGTATAGGTCCTAAGGAAGAAAAAGCAAAGAGATGCCTAGAAACCCATGAGTGTGATGAGGAGCCATGAATTGGAACACAAGTCAAAAGGTATTGAAAGACTGAGCACATTTATCAAAAGATTTGATTAAGTATTATATTATTAATATACTATTGATAAAGAGACTTGAGTTTTAAATATACGGAATGATAGTCATGCATAAATACGATATTTGATTCAAGTTTAGCACTAATGTTAAACTATTCTTCACATTGTAATAGGTTCTACCAAGTGACAGTCCAACCCATGGCATTATTTCCCTCAATGAGGGCCCTGCAGATGACCTACTTTTCTCATTTTCATGACATTAGCCAGAAGGGTGAGAGTGACTTTGACTGAAGCACTTGTATATGCATCTTCCTTCAGGTATGTTAGAATGGGAGAAAGGCTACGTTCTGCCCAACACAGATCAGACCTGTGACATCAAATCAACTAAGTAAGAGAGGGGAGAAGAAACTTCTCTTCTTGTTCAACCAATCAAACCAAGACTAGAACATAGGGCTGCTAACTCCAAGTTCATAGCCCCAAGAAGCCTTTACCTTTCAAAAATGGAGCCCCAAGCACTGAGAAGATCTCATCCCCATGGTCTCCAATAACAGTCTTGGGTTTCAAGTGTGATGTGAAGCTTGGGCAATACTGGAACTCATACATGTAGACTGGGACTCCGGCATCTGGAAAGACATGGATTATGTTCCCATCACATGACCAGATACACACTTGGAAGGTTTGAGGTCTCTGATTGTGTAGGAAATCCCTGCTTATCACCACCGAAGTACAGGAAGAGAATTTCAGGAAAGTCTTTTGAAGGGTTTAAGGCTACACCAATGTTAGAGGTAGAACTTGGATAATTACTGAATGAAAGATGAAGGAATGCAGTGCCACCCATAGACCCCTCAGTATGTTTCACTGTTAATTCCATAATGCTTATTCACATCAAGATTAATAGTAAGCATTAACTCCAGATGGTAAGTGTCCACAACCTGGTGATTGTCTTCTTCAACTTACTTTCAAGTGCATTCAGTGTTTATCTCATCCTTTCTGAGAAGAGTGAACCAAATCAAGCTATTTTTTCTGAAAATGAGGGTCCTCAAACATAGACATACACAGTTACAGAACAATTGATCTCTTGCATTATAGGAAACTATAGAACTCAGACTGATATACATCAGGAGCTTCCTTCCTGTGTCAGGCAGTGTCAAGGCACCACGGAGGAGTGTGGCTCTCCCTCTGGCCTTGGCCTTAGCCATGCTTTCTTACCACCAAAGCAGCTATGGCCAAGTCTGAGGAGGCTGCATTTCCTGATGGCTGGATTGTGACAGCACCAATTCCTTCTCCTTTAGGATTTATTAATGGACCCCACGTCTATAGAACTCAGCGGGTTGCACCCACTATACAGATCACTTAGAAGAGACAGCAGAGAAGGAAGGGCAGGCCTCAGTCATTCAAGTGAAGAAATTTTCCTTTCTTCCTGTGAATATCATATCAAAATTAAAAATGCAGAAAAAGTGAAAAATCATTTGCTGAACCTCCATCACTCAATCATTTTAGAAATGAATCTGATTATAGAGAAAATAATTCTTGTGGATAAGAGAACTTACTTAAGGTGGTATCCTGACCCAAATCATCTCCTTTTACTTTTAGCTTAAAATAATATAGATTTATAAAATTACTATACTGATAAAACAGATCTTTAAGAGGAAGAAGAGACTTTTACAACTACAGAAAATACAAAGTATCAGAAACTACTAAAATCATATGCACACAAACTTTATAACCTACATAAAATAAATGAAATATTAGTGCAATATAATCTACCAAGACTGAAACAAGGAGACATAGATAATCTTCCTTGGTAAATAATAAATAAAGATTAAGCCAATGACAAATATCCCATCAAAGAATATTTCTGCTGGAACTGATGCTTTGACCAAGAATTATATCAAATACTTAAAGGAAAACTAACGCCAGCCATTCTCAATCTTAGAAAAGCAACAAAGAGGGATATTTGAAAGTTACTTTTATGATGTTAGTGTTAATACTAATACTAAAATAAGGAAAAATATTAAAAGAAAAGAAAGTTACAGGCCAATATCTTTCTTTCACATAGATGTAAAAATCCTCCACAAAATTCTAGCAAATTAAATTCAATAAGACAATGAAAGGATAATCCACCATAGCCAAATAGTATTTAATCCTGTTGTACAAAAATTGTGATATATCTTGTCACAAACTGAAGGACAAAAACTGTGATCATCCCATTACATGCAAAAAAAATGAAGCTGAAAAGACCAATACCTCCCATTATAAAATTTTCACCAAGTTAAGATATGAAATGTAACTCAACACAACAAAGGCCATATCTGAGAAGCCCCTGGCTCACATGATTCTCAAACATGAGAGCTTGAAAGCATCTCCTTTCAAATCTAGAGCAAAATAAAGATATCTATCCTTAATCCCTGTGTATTCCAAGACCTTGCCAAAGCACTACAGCAAGAGAAACAATAGGTATTCAAGCTAAAGTTGTCACAGGTTGCTAATACATGCTAACATAGCTAAAAAAAACCTTACAAATTTTACCAAAATCAGTTAGAACAAATAAATAAATAACCTGTAGGTAATAAACAGCCAAAAGTCACGAGCATTTTTATATACTAAGAATGAGCTATCCAGAAACAAAATCAAGAGAACAGGCCCATTTTCACTAACTAGAAAATAAACAATAACTAGGAATAAATTAAATCCAGGTGGCGTAAGATCCAAACACTGAAAACCACACACACACACACACACACACACACACACACACACACACACACACACACACAGACACTGCCCAGTGGGTGACACACAGATCCCAGAACCAATATCAATCCAGGCATATATAGTTAATGAGTATTTGGCAAATGCACCAAGAATGTGAAAGAACAATTCTCTTCCGTAAATGGTTGTGAGAAAACTGAATCTCCACACGCATATGGGTGAAATTGGATTCTTACTGATACCTCATAAAAATCAAACAAAATGAATTAAAGATTAGAATACACTATTAGGAACTCAAAAAATACTAGAAAAATAGAGATGAAAAACATATAATACTGATCTGGTCAAATGACATTTCTGATTTAACCCCAAATGCACAACACAAGTAGAAGGGAAAGAAAAATTTGATGGTCAAAAGAAAAAAAGTGGAAATAAAGCTTATGGATATGGTGGCTAGAAGAGTTAAAGGGAGGACAAGGAAATGGGAAAAGTAAGAATCAAGATATATCATAAGTTGGTACAAATTGTCAGTGGTGAATGTGATCATAATACATATCTAAAATGTACCAATAAACTCAATTTTAAAATATTTGATTATCTCAAATTAAAAACCTTTTACTCAGGAAAAAACAATTAAGAGTGCACAAAAAAACACTATAGATTAAGACAAAATATTTAAGACTGTGCATATGATAAGCATATAATGAGCAAAATATACAAACAGTCCAAATATCTCAATTGCAAGAAAACAAAAAACTCAATTAATAATTAAGCAAAAGACCTGTACGTTTCTAAAAAGAGTACATACAAATGAACAACACATACATTTTTAACATGCTCAGACTTATTGCTAGATAATAAGAAAATGCAAGTTAAAATCACAATTAGATACCATCTCATCCTCATCAGAATGGCTCATACCAACAACACCAACAACAACAACAACAAGAAAATGAAAAAAAAAAAATAGCAAGCATTGGCAGGAGGATGGGAAAGGGAGACATTTTTAAACAGCTGCATGAATGTCAAAAATGGAGTTTCCTCAAAAAAGTAAAACTAAAATTGTCACACGATTCAGTAGCCCCTCTGCTGTGTATCATCACTCAAAGTATGTTAAAGGAGTTTGTTGAAGAGATGCCTCTTCCCCGGGGTTCAGTGCAGAGCTATTCACACAGCTTAGGTTATAAAATCAGCCTCCATCTGTCTGTCAACAAAAGACTGGGCAATGACAACGTGGTAGTACATACACAAAGAAATACTAGTTAGACAAAAAAAAAAAAAAAAGAGAGAGAAGAAATTGTCTTTTGTTACAACATGTGTGAAATGGGAGAACAACTGTGAGATAAATCAGCCAAAAAAAAACCCCCACCAATATCACCCATCACTACCAATGTGTAATTAACTCTAAGACAAAACTGAAAACCACAGAAAAAATGATGGTGATATAGTTTGGTGTGAGAGGCAGAAAAATACTGAAAAGGTATAAAACCCAGGATAAAATTTTTTTCTCTTCTTCTTTAGTTCTAATACCCAAGGTAGTGAATACAGTTAACAGCAGTATTGTCCCATTAAATTTATATAATAAATATCACCTTCTCGCTATAACAAATGTTCAATTATTAAGTAGATGTGTGTGTGTTCATCATCTGGATGTAATTATTCATCTTTTTATTCTTGAATCATAATGCAATCATAACTGTTAGTTTTTATTATGTTACACATTGGGACTTCATAAACTTATGTAATTTGTCAACTTAAAATTCAAAAATTATATAAAATCTATGTGTTTCTCACTATCTCTTGTCTCTGTCTCTGACTCTCTGTCTCTCTCTCTCTGTCTCTTTCTCTGTCTCTCTGGGTCTGTCTGTCTGTCTGTCTGTCTCTCCCTCTCTTTCTCTCTCTCTCAATACTGCACTGTACATTGTATACACTTGCTGACCTAAAGTGGATTGCAGGTAACTGCAATTGCAAAAATGAAAGAGTGACTAGAGAATATGAGGATTAGCTTTTATACTATTTATTAAGTCCTGAATTTAAGAACTCTTCTAGAATTTTAGGGAGAAAGGACTGAAATAAAGAACCATTTACTGGATTGAAATTTATTGAATGAAACCTGGTTTTGAAAAATAAAAAAAGTGTTCTATAAAACTCCAAAATGGAATCCAAATGGAAGCAACTTCCACCGAGGTGAGCTTAACCTATCCGTACCCTCACTCCCCATGCACACAGCATTGGGTCAGTGCCAGAAGATGTGACAGACCCCATTCTGGCCCTCAGCTTGCCACACTGGCACACAGCAAGACAGCAAAAGGCCTGCACAGACATTGCAAACAACCACACCTACCCCCATCCTGCAATATCTACTCCTCTCTGCATTTGGCATTCTTGTTCCTGGACAACCTGCCTAATCCTATACTTAATATGTGCTCTTCTCCTCAGCCCACCAGTTATCTTGGTTTAAATCTATCTATTGCTTGAAAATTCTCCAAGACCTATGGTCCAGTATTTGCATTCTAGTTCCATATGTCACCATTTCTTCACGGAAGGAGCCACTGTGGCAGGTGCTGCTGGAGCCTTATTCATAACTCATGATTCTGGACAAGTCAGTTTTGCTTCCACCTCCAGCGTCTGTAACTTTTTATCCTTAGGCTTTTTCTGCCCACTATAAATTACTCTGCATATTTTTGTAAGAAGTAAAAATAGCTTCAAATTAACAACCTGGAGGAACAGCCTTCAGTCAGGACACATGGCTACTAGTGGCTGAATGACCAGCTCCCTCCGTTCCTTCCTCTCAGACAGGACAGCCCTGATATGTATCTTCTGCTTGTTTCTCACAGCTCTCTAGCTCTGCCTTAGCACAACAGACACATGCTGGACTCTGCCTCATTTTGGCTTCCGTTGCCTGTATTTTTCCTTACTGCCCCCTACTGGTGTTTTCTGGGAATGCTCCCTGAATTAGCAACTCCTATTTGGATCCTTCTCTCAGTCAGCTGCTGATAGAAGCAGAATAGACAGAGACCTTCTTTACACCATAAAAAGTCAGGCTTGGAGTCCTGACCCTCAATATTTTCCACATCTGTCTAGATGGGAAGTTTGCAAGACAGACCCCAAAGCTGGTGTGTCAGAGTCACCCTCCCACTTGGCTTCTATGACTCACCTCTGTGCGCTCGGGCCACAGTCACAGATGGGATACCCAACATCAAATCTCCCAGTAAGTCCAGGAACAGCTCTCTCTTTTTCACAGGGTCATCTGTCCTTCCTAAGTACGTCTCAGTTACCACTGGCGTCATTTTCTCTGGAATGTTCTGAAATGAATCAAGAAAGTGACAACCCCACCTGGTGAGTAATGTAGATTCTCCAGCCAGTTAACAAAAGTTTGCCAATGGTGAAATTCTTGAGCCCCATGCAAACCACCCTGAGCAGTAAAACGGGAAAAGCAGAAAAATGAGAGAAACCCCAGATTCCAGTTCTTTGTCTGCTATCAAACTGTTTTGTTATTTTCAGTAAGCCCTGGGTCCATTGTTGTTCTATTAATTCCCGAGATTCCCTGAATGCTTACAACAAAGGGACAGAGCTTCCACAAAAAAGATGTGGCTGTCTTCTGGTCCAGCTTGTCTTCAGGAATTACATTACCAAGCAACTGTTGAGAGAATGAGTAAGCATTTATGATTAATCATAAATTAACAGGAAACCAACTGAACCAAGATAAAATGGAGGTCCTGTGATAGAACCTATTAGGACTAGGTCTTTCATAACTTTGAAAGCATCAGTGAAACAAATGGACATATCCAGAAACTCAGAGAAGAGACAGATATAGAGCTAAAGATAAAGATACAGGTAAGGTTGTAGATAGATATGGAGACAGACAGACAGATGAAGTAGATGATAAATGATAGACATATGATTGATAGATAGATGGATAGATAGACAGACAGACAGACAGACAGATATAGATAGATACATAGATAGATGTGGTAATAGATGCAAAATAAAAATGGCCACTCAGATGGTTTAGGAGTTAGGCCATGATGAAGAAGAAGCAGAGGGCTCAGGGACTGAGGACCCTGACCATATACCACAGATTCAGATGACTGAACTTTGAATGATCACTATGACTTCAGTCCTTTGGCACAACCACTGATGTACTCTGCAGAGAGAACTGCACAACTCCCAGCAAGTGACAACTCTATTCAAATCTGCAGACTAAAAGACTTGCCACAAGTGCTACCTGACTTCTTGCATTTAAAAGTCCTATCCTAATTTGATCCCAGACATTAAAATCCATGCTTGAAGAAGCCCAATACCACCCAGAGGATATCTGATCATATGCAAAGATTATGAATCTTTCCTTAGATCAGTTAGCTTAGAAAACAGGCCATTTTCAATTCTTCTCTGCCCTTTGAATTGTAAATCTTTCACCCAAAGTAGTTTTCTCCAGGTTCTGAAAGCTATTTTTTTTCTAGAACTGTTCTGAATTTACCTGAGATATAAATATATGGGAAGGCATCTCTTGATATCTTAAACAGTCTGTGAGAGATCAAGTATGACTTCAGTGGTAGCTTGACTTCAACCTACACCTCTGCTTCCTGTCATCAACCTAAGTCTGACTGTCCTGCAGAAGAGCGTGGGTGAGCAAGTCCAGCGTTGTGGCTTTCTGTACTCACCCTCACATCCAGAGTACCTTCCTGAGTTCACCCAGCCTACCTCCAGCCTCTAGTGTTAAAGATTTAAGTTGTCATGCTCAATCTTTTTGCTATTGTGATCAAATGACTCAATATAATGTGTCCTAATATTTTAAATAATTAGCTTTGTTTCTCTTTGAGAGAAGAAAGGCTCTTTTTTTCTTTCAGAATATGAACTTATATCAAGCAGAGTATTTCAAGTGAGAAATGTTCTCTGAATCTTTCCTGCAAGATGCCTGAAAACACAAATGGAGATCTAAGGGAGCTAGGAGTCCAGGCCCAAAGGGAAAGCTAAGGCACTCCAGCCTATGTTCCCTGGGCACCCCAGCTTCCCAGAACTCCCCTGTGCTACACAGTGACAAATGCACTATCTCAGAGAAGTCTCCAAGGAATTCTCCAATGGTGTTAGTGTGGACAACTCTGAGGGCCTTGGAGAAGGACTATCTCCTGGGAGCAGGTCAAGAGAATGATGGAGATGCTGTATCTGTCTAAGAGGCTTGTACATACTCACCTGTGGAATGGTCCAGCCAAACTCTTGCTTGTTGATTCCAACCATATAAGGTACAGTGTTGAAATTCTTTTCAGCATGCATCTCTTCAGGTGTCTTGGGCAGCAGCACCCCATCTATCACCGTGGGCACGATGGGGTGGTGCTGAGGAAGAGAATAGAATAGCGTTTGTGGTTACTCTGTCCTTTCATCTCTCTCTCTCCTCTCTCTCTCTCTTCATTGTACCTGACCACAGAAATCTTATAAGAACTGATTTGGGTAACAAATACACTTCAGGAATAAAATGAATTCACTAGTACAGATTCCCAGATTGCTGAGGGTCAGCTGTATGTATGTATCTACATAGCTGAAGATATTAAGCTTATCACTCAAGGCACCTAAATGAGACTTGATTACCTACTTAAGAGCAAGACAAAATCAAGACAAGAGGAAACTCTGCTGTCTATGTTGTGTTTAAAGATATAACATGTAACAGGCTCTGGGTGCAACCATTTCTACTGTGTGCAAGTGTATCTCAGGGAAGGCTACCCTGGAAACGAGCAAGATGAGCACCTCATGTGAAGGAAGAAACATACAAGATCTAGGAGCAGGTTCTTGCCATACATAATGCGATCTGGTGTTGAAGGCCACTGCTACATAAGGAAAAGACAGGAATTTTTCAAATGTAGGAAAAGAATCAAAGAGAGAAATAACTGTGTGTGGTTAATTTCAGGACTATCATAGAGCACTGGGCTTGGTGCAGAGACAAGTATCATGGCCAGGTGGAGGAGCAGGTCTCTGGCATTTCATCCACCATATTCTTGACCCTTAGGTGTCTTTTGAAGAGTAACTCAATGAAGTAATCATTTTGTCTTGTAAGAAGGGTAATGCCATGTTCTAACTAGATTTACAAGGAAAGGTCTGATGATATCATGAACCATGGAAGTGTGGAGAAAAAGAAGAGACAGAAAATAGAAAAAGTGCAGAAGGCAAGCAGTGAGGCCACTGGTAGGAATACACTTATGGTATAACAACAATATCAAGAATGATGATGGTAATGCCCACTGTCCATTTAGTGGACATTGATGGTTGCCTAGAGAGCCCATCTTCATTGTCTTGCCTGGGACAGAAAACTTGGGGGCATTCTCTCTTTTCCTCACACCCTAGATCCTGTTCACCAGCAAATCCTGTCTTCTCTTCCCTCAAGAACATCAAGATCCCACCCACAGGTCTCTACAACACTTCTTCAGTCCTGGTTTAATCCACTAGGATTCCTCGTCCAACCTGCTGTAGTGCATTGTCCTCCCAGGTGGACTCTCTCCATCTGCCTGGCCTCTTCCCACTGCCTGGCCCACACAGCCCTCAGAGACCTCTGAATGCTTTAATGTACATTTCTGGCTTAATCAGAGCCCTCTGAATACCACGTGACTACTTCCTGGTATAACAATCCAAGTCCTTCCACCATGACCTCGTCCGCTTCCAGACTGCCCCTTCTCTGATGGCCTCCCCTCAAAGTACACTGGTTTCTTCCATCAGGGCCTTGGCAAGCTGCTGCTTCTTCTGCCTGAGACACTTCTCCTTTGGGTTTCCTGAGAACCAGTTCCTTCCTTCCCCTATAGGTAGCCTCAGATGTCACTTCTGCTTGCAGTTTAGGTTTAAAATGTCCCATAAAAGTCTCATGTTAGGATGTGGGGCTGGTTAAACTGGGCAGGATTGATCAGTGGGGGCATTACTTGGAAGATATATTTTCACTCAGGCTCTTCTCTTTTCTCTGTGATTCCTGGTCACCATGCAGAGACTAGCTGCTTCTACTAGGCCTTTCCACCAGGACATTTCTGCCTTGAGTCAGATGACCATTGACTGATCCCACAGAAAATGACCTCAGATAAACCTCTCCTTCATTGAGTTGTGTATGTTGGATGTTTTGTAACAGTGAGAGGCAAAGTGACTAATACACCTGCTCCTCAGTTTGTTCCCATATATCAGTAAAATTCTGGTCCCAGGATAATTTTTTTCAATTTTTTTTCTGAACACCATTGTGCAGAGAGCATAGTTTACTTGTTGGAGTGTCTCATGCACTCTGCTCAGGGGGACAGAAGGCTCTACGAAGGCAGTGAATACTGCCCATCACTTTCATAGCTCAAAATGCACAGTTAGACAGTGTCATTCAAAATGTCCTGTTACATCTTTGCTAATGCTCAAATAGATCTCATTTCATCTTCACAAGGTATTTAGGAGGAAGTGTTCCAATCCCTAGGGAAGGTGCAGAGAAGACAGGACTATAAAATGTTCCACAGTTAATACCACCAGACCCTGATAACCCCATATGCAGTGGCAGGAAGGAAGAGATGAGAGGATTCTGCAGGTTTCCTGAGTGCTGGGAGGCTCTTACCTTGTATAAGGAGTCTGCCCTGTGGTTTCCTAGGAGACCTGTCCTCCTCAGTCAAGGCTCCTAAGCCTCTTACTCAATTTTCCCACCCTCTTGATAGTAGGCAGTTCTGGTAAAGCTTCTCTCCATAGGGCCTTTTTAATGTAAGAAATGTGAATGAGGGCCAAGGATTTAGCTCAGTGGTTCCAACACCTGTGTTGCAAGCACAAGGGCCCAGGTTCAATCCCTTGTAACCACATACAGTACTGGGTGTGGAGACTCACACCCACCAGCAATCAGAACCACATACCACAGTGCCGGGTGTGGTGGCTCACACCTGGAATCCCAGCACTCAGGGAGGCAGAGGAAAGAGGATTGCTGTGAGTTTGAGGCTGAGCTCAGGGCCAGCCTGAACTACAAAGCTAGACCCTGTTTCATAAGGAAAAAAAAAATGTGGACGGTGGATGGGGTGAGTAAGTGAGCCCAGGTTTGCTGACAACCTGAAGCACAAGACTAAGAATCAGAAGAGTGCATTCCAGGCTTGTCTCTGATCCTGCTGGTTGTATCTATCATCTGGCAAGTTATTAAGCCTCAGCAAGATGCATACAAGAACGATCTTTAGTTCCACAATGGAGGAATGCTTCCATTTCATTCAGTAAATTGGAGTTTAAAGTTGTAAAAAATCCAAACCTATGATCAAGAAAACAAAAATCCTTACCTCTTCAGGATTTTCAGTTAAATCCACATTAAGAAGTTTCTGTGAAGACAAAAGCAAACACCTTGTGAGAAGACTTCCTGGGATTAAAGCTCATCCTTTGACCTGCAGGTCAGAGCCCTGTTGTTTTTCTTCCTCCTTCCTCTTTGGCTGGCACCAGAGAACAAAAACCCTACCTAGGCTTTGTTGGGCATGAGCATGGGATGGCAGAGTAGGACAGTGAGGACCAGGCATCAGCAAGGAAAGATCAGTCCAGGGACCCAACCTAACTGAGACAGAGTTAACAGAAAATCTAGCAAACTGGATCACTTCTGTGTTATAATCCATACAGCTTCTAAATTTACCAAGATTAACTATTATTCTTTTCTGGAAAAAAAAAAACGTACTTAATATCCTCGAAATTCAGGCTGGGAGTTGTTTGCAGTAATATACAATATTCAATTCTTGAAAATAAGAATATCAAAATATTCTAATGGAAAGAGCTAGGGGGTTGGTTAGGTAATTTCTCATTGTGTTATAACTGAACATTTTGAGATTTGTGCTAATTCATACCAAAAGAGGAAAATCAACATTCCATTTCAGATATGAAAGGAAAGAAAATATCCCAGATAGTTTAATCAAGGCAAGAGCACAGCTGGAGAGAGAAAGTGGGTGGTCAAGTGCACAGGTTGGGGGCTGTGGGAATGGGGAACCTACAATTTCCCGTGAGATCTCTAACAACTCCTCCTCTGACTTCTGGCGCAGGCAGTGAACCATGACAGCAGATGTGATGGTTTTGCACCCAGCAGCAACAGAAATTTTCTGCAGTGATGACAAGTGAAAGCAGAACTCAAGGACAATGTCTCTTCCCACCATCAATGTAGACACAGTGACAGAGAAGTTTTACCCAAAACCCAGTTTACAAAATGCAGTTGGAGGTAACTCCTAATACTCTAGATCAGTTGGTATGGTTTTGGGGGCATCTCATAGCATGTTGCTTCTTTCAATCAGCTTAGATTTGTAGCATGAATATATATTCATACATACACACACACACATAATTTCAATACTCTCAAAGTTTAACATCTCAAGACAGAGTTTTTTGTCATGGACGCACAGAGTTCACACTCAGGACATTCGTCTGAGTTTAAATCTCAGTTCCCTTTCTTCCTAGCTATTTGAACTCCAGAAACAACACTCAATGTCTTTGTACTTTTATTTCCCCTTCATAGGTAAAGTAATCATTACATTACTTTTATACAAAGAGTTAACATAGGTCAAGTGCTGAGGTGTGTACCATGTCTCACATACAATAAGGCCTCCTCAGAATTTCAGCAGGTCTGGATATGATGATTTTCTGGAAAATTTATAGTATATTTATACTGTAAATTACATGGTATATTTATACTATATACACTATATAGTATATACATATTTATTTATATAGTGTGTGTATATATATGTATATATATATACTAAATATACTATCATATGGTATATTTATATTATCAATTTTGAAATGAGATTTAAATGTGAGCCCAACACTAGTGATCTTTTGAGCATCTTGCCTACTGTGAGAAAGGTCCCTGTGTGTTTCAGTTGAGAAGAAGAAAGTTCATAGCTCTCCAGACTGAGACCTACCTCAGCCAAAAACTTGATGTCCTTCTTCATCAGAATACCAGTCATAGCCACCCCACTCTCAGAAATGGCTTTGTGGAAGAGGTTCTTGGTCAGAGGAGACAACACCTGGAAGAGAAGTGAAGAGGAAGTGAGTTGATGCTCATGGTGCAGGGGGTCAGTGACTCACATATTCTCTAAGACCCTTCTCCTCACTCCTGTGCCTGGCCACTCAAAGGAGTCGTCACCACTTAGTAGACATGGCAGTGCTTCATATGTCCTTGTTTCTGGGGCTCCATGTAGTCCTAGTTTGCCCAGGAGAACCTCCAAGGGATGGAAGCAGAGCCCAGAATGAGGGATAATACTACAAGTATGTGGCATGTGCCCATGACAACAACCAAAATTTTGGAAATATATGTTGATGTTCTATGCAACAAATCCTGTTTCAAATTGCCACTGCGGAGAATTTATTTTAAGAAAAGCAATATGAATGAAAGGGCTGTCCAAGATATAGAGCTTATGTATAAGCCAAAGCCCCTGAGTTTGATATACAGCTGAAGAAAAAGAAAAGCAAAACAAACAAATAAACAAAAAAAGAAGTAGCTATATCTTGGAAACAGCTCCAATGTCCATCAGTCAAAAACTAGATAAAGAAATGTTTTTAATAAAATGGAGTATTAGCCATAAAAAATGATAAATTAGAAACATTTATAGCTAAATGGATACACCTTGAGCCCATACTCATAAATGAATGTGTATCTGTATGTGCCCATACAGATGTGTAAATACTATATTGTTTCTCTAGTGTGAGAAACTGAATGTGTAAATGAGGTCCAAAAAGTATGATAAGTTTTGTGAAATATGAAGAAAATATTCAAAGTAAAGTGGTAATTGAGTGGGGTGAAGGGAAAGAAAAGAAGAGAAAGAAAAAAACTTTATTGATAGAAAGGAAAAATGGAAACAAAGCTTCTATACATAGAAGATGGGAGTAAAAGGCAGGGCAGGACAATGGGAAAATACAAGAATTAAAGTATATTATGTAGAGATGCAATGGCCAATGAGGAATGTGATCATAATATATTCCTAAAATGCAGCAATAAACTCAACTTTTTCTTTTTTTGAGACAGGGTTTCACTTTTGTAGTTCAGGCTGGCCCTGAGCTCAGCCTTGAATTCACTCACAGCAATCCTCCTGCCTCTGCCTCCCGAGTGCTGGGATTATAGGCATGAGCCACCATACCTGGCAGGGTGGTATGTTGCTGTTGGTTGTGAGTCTCCACACCCAGCATTGTATGTGGTTACCAGAAATCAAACCTGGGCCCTTGCACTTGCAAGGTGGGCACCGGAACCACTGAGCTAAATTCCTGGCCCAAACAACTTATCTTTTAAAAGAGGGAAGAAAGGGAAAGGAAGAGAAAAAAATGCTCATGAAGGTGAACAATAATGCCTAAGAATTTCTGTGCTATTTATAGTAGAAAAAATTTAAAAATAACCCACAGTTCTAATATTATCAGATTGGGTTGTATAAACAATTTTTTTTTCTTAATTTGGAATACTATGCAATAATAAAACATAAAATTACAAAAGGATGCTTAATTCTTATGGAAATATTGATATCACACTACACTGTAAAAATATTGAAATGGAAAGAAAGAAAGAAGGAAAGAAAAAAGAAAGAGAAAGAATAAAGAGAGTGAGAAGGGAGCTGAGCAGAGAGAAAGAGGACTGAGATGTGGAGAGATGGATGCATACATACACACATACAAACTGTGGAAGACACCGTGGAGTACATGTCTAAGAGTCCACAGTGACTAGTCATGGAGGGTGGGAATGTAGATGACAATATTCTTCTTTGGGTCTCACTACTTTCCTTTTTCCTTACTATAAAAATATGTAACATTTTCTTCTGAGTATGAAACCAATACCTAATGTAAAAGTACAGCTACAGAGCTGACCCTGTAGTCTACACTGAGTACTTACATGACACGTTCTGGCTCCCAGGACCCTCCACAACGTCCATCAGTGTCCCCTGGCCCCATCCTTCACACCACCAAGATATCAAATGACCTAAGGTTAAGGCCTGTATCTCAAACTTGCTATCTCATCCTTCCACCATTCCAACTTCCATCTCTCCCTCCTACTCACCTGCTTCCCAAAGGCCTTCAGTGACCCACATCCCAAAGAGTGTTGTCCTCCTCTCTGGGCAAAGATGAGTTATCAGGACACATTTGAGGAAGAACTGTCTTCTCTCAGTACTCAAGTGCCCTCAACATGTGCATCTGGCCTGGACCCAAGTGCCACTGTATCCAGCTCATGTCCTTACCTTTTTCTATGTATAATTTATAGCCATCCTCACTCCCCAAGAGAAGTAAGGTGAGCAGTAATGTTAAAAATAATTTGGAAACCAATGAAAGCTCAACCAATTGGAAAGGAGAGGGATGGCCCCACTGCAGGCTGAAGCTGGAGAGTCTTATAATCTCAGAGAATTAAGCTGATCCAGATATCCTACAATCTAAGGAGAGTTTTGGCTTGATTCTTCACACTCTGAGGCTGGGGACTGAGTGGGCTGAGCTCTCACTCTAGGTCCTGTAAGAACAGGGACACATGGCTACAGCGGCTGCTCTGCAGGAGGTCCCATCTGCAACCACATGAAGCCTAGGGCCAAGTCCTGGTGTCAGGAGCACTTACAAGAACAGAGACACTTTCTCCACCTGCTGACTCTCCAAAGATGGTCACAGAGCCTGGATTCCCTCCAAAGTTAGCGATGTTGTCCTGGACCCACTGCAGTGCAGCCACCTGGTCCAGGTGACCCCAGTTCCCTCGACTGTGTTCATCCCCTGTGCTGCAAAAGACAGAGTGGGAGAGAGAAACAGAACTATCACAGCAGTACTCTCAGGAACTGAACTGGTTTAGTCTTCCATATAGTCTTCCAGAAAGAAGGGAGGTTCTTCATGTCTGACATAAGGCTCTTCCCCTGCCACTCATTCCTATGGCACTGTTCGCAGAAGGATCCACACTTACCCTTTCACCCACTAGAGACCAAGCATCTACTGTGTGTTCAATACTCATCTAAGGGCTGGAGCAAAACTGAAATAAAAATAGGCAAAAGGTCTCTGCAAGTCAGAAATCAACTGATGATTTTAAAAATACAGCATAAACTGCTGAAAGCATGTTGGGGGGGGAACAACCTAATAACAGAATAAAGAGGTATGGAAGGGTGTGGTGATATTTCAGATTTCACAACCAGAGGAAATATCTCTTCAGTGGTAGCAATTGGTAGAAATCTGCATAAAATGAGCATATGGGTCTTGTGAGTTAGCAGTGAAGAGAATTTCATTTAGGAGAAGTAGCAGGTACATAAAGTTCAGGGACAAGGGCAGAAAAGGTGAGCATGGTTAATGGGAAGCGCAGGTAAAGATTCTGCTGCAAATCTTGGGAATGACTCCTATAACATGGCCAGTAACCTACAACCCCTCCTGAAAGGTACGACATCACTTAAGCTGTTTCTCACAGAACTTTGGTTACTACATGAAGCAGCCATCATGGAAAAATAGCAGGTCTCTAAGAATGTGATGAGAGGCACTTATTCTCAAATGAATGTACTTTGAGGCCATACTCATAAGTGAAATAAATAGGACACAGATGTGTAAATGGCATATCACTTCTTTAGTATGAGAAACTGGAGGTATAAATGAGCTCCAAGAGGTATGATAAGGATTGTGAAAAGGAAGAAAATGTTCAAAAGGAAAGAGAAATAGTGGGTAGGAAAAATCAAAAAAAGGACAGAAAAAAACATTGATAGTAAAAACAAAAAAATGGGGAAAATCTTAGGTATGTAGGAGCTGGGGTTTGTAGGGAGGGCAGGGGATTAGGAAAAATGAGAATCAAGATTTATCATGTACAGGTACAAACTCTCAATGTTGAATGTGATCATAATGCATATCTAAAATGTACCAATAAGCTCAAGAAACAAAAACAATGTGGTTAAACTTCAGTTAGAGGCATATTTGGAGGAACAGTCCAAGGCATGAGCCTTTGATTATGGTGTAAGAAAAGATTAGTCAGAAGTAGGTGATGAAGATACCTTCAAAAGTTGGAATCAAGAGGCTTTGCTGGCCACACAGATGTTGGTTTAAAAAAAAACATGAGTCCAGGCTGCCCACCAAGGCTGTGTACTGAGCAAAAGGAGGATGGGGCTGCTCTGTGCCAGTAGGTCTTGTGGGAAGAAAGTCATCCCTGGATGAAGGCAGCGGATATCAAGGACTGCCAGTGTAAAGAGTAGGCATCTTGTAAACCTCCAAGGAAATGTGAGAAGCTCGCTAAAGTTGGTACCAGCATTAAAAGACAGGTGGATGCTAGAAAACGGATCTGTGAAAGTGCTGCTGGGGCCATGCAGGGATTAACAGAGAGGGAGACACCAAAGCTGACGTTGTGGGCAGAGAATCTGACAAAGGGAGCAGGCCAGGAGGTGGGACATGACCAGAACTGGGAGGATGAAGCAGTCCAGGGAGGAAGGAGTAGCAATTAGTGGCTGGTGCTTCAAGGTCTCATGAGGCCATTCCAGCCACTGGTGGAGATCACTGTTGACTCTGAGAACAGCATGGTGAGTTGAAAATGTGCCTGGGTGAGCATTCCCTGCCGTTCCTCTGTGAGTCTGCCCCTCCTTACTTTCCTAGGAGCACATAGGCCCCACTTCACTGATTGCATCCATGCTCATGCCCACACAGAGGAGAAATGGGCAAGAGAGAGAATTTTTGGAGCTTTCTTGGGTACCAGTACACAGCTGAAAAGGAGATGAGCCTTTCAGAGGCAGAAACATTGAGGATGGGCCATGTAGGATGAATAGGTGTTGGACATGTGGAGTGGACATTCCGGGAGCACAGCCCTTGCAGAAGCTCAGAAACAAATGGACAGGTGTGAATGATAAATGAGAAGTTCACTTGGATCCAATAATGAGGGGACCGGACCTATTATTAAGAACTTTAGGGCCTGGGGATTTAGCTCAGTGGTTCTGGCTCCTGTCTTGCAAGCATAAGGACCCAGGTTTGATTCCCAAGTGACCACATACAATACTGGGTGTGGAGACTCATGCCCAGCAGCAATCAGTACCGCATACCAGAGTGCCGGTCATGGTGGCTCATGCCTGTAATTCCAGCACTCGGGAGGCAGAGGCAGGATTGCTGTGATGTGAGTTTGAGGCTGAGCTCAGGGCCCAGCCTGAACTACAAAGCAAGACTCTGCCTCAAAAAAACCAAAAAAAGGGAACTTTAGAAAAGGGAACTTTGCTAGATGGCGTGACTATAGCTGAGGCCTCACATCTTCACTGTGGCAGCTACTGTGGTTTGGCTGGCATCTGGACTGTGCCCCAGAAGTTCATGTGCTGAAGGCTTGATTTCTAATGTGCCAATATTAAGAGTATATTGAAAGTGTAAAAGGTGAGGCTTAGTGGAAAATTACTAGATTATTAGAGCTGCTGCCTTTAGAAGAGATTAACATAGAGCTCATGTGTTGCTTGTTAGTTCTCAAAAGGATGAGCAAGATTCTCCCAGATACTGCTCTCTGACTTCCTGTCCTGTCCTGTGACCTACTCTGATGCTGAAGATTCCCTTTCTGATTTCTACCATGTGGCAACACAGCCTCAGGAGCTGTCACCAAAGACCAATCAGATGAGACCAACTGAGATTGGAACAAACTAAATAATTTTATTTTTTCCCCAGTCTGTTATATCGACATAAAGCAAACCAGCACATAACTCAGTGTACAGAAAGAAGAGTCTAATACTGTACCTGAAGAATCCCCAGATGCCTCGTCGGTACAGAATGGTCACCAGAACCACATTTTCATGGGCAGCCAGAGCCAGTCCATCATAGGTAGATGCCCCACCAATCACCAGACCACCTCCATGGATCCACACCATCACCTAGACAAAGAGATGCAAAATGCTATTGTAAAAGACCCCAGGTGTTTTTTTGATTTGATCACTTACAACATTTTTGACCTGTGTCTCAAGGAGGCTATGACACAAAGTCCACAAAACTCCAGCCATGTTGTAAAGGATTGTTTCTCTCCTCCACAACTCTCCTTTCTGGGCCCTGACTACCACTGCACTCTCTTTCCACTGGTATACTTCAAATGCACGAAATGAACAAATAAAATTTCCATTTCACTTTAAGAAAAAATATACTGGCTATTCCAGACTTTCTCCCAGACCCATGTGCCATGTCCTGCCAAGGATCTTCAAAAGTACAGCAAAGAGCTTGGTTCCCCCCAGAACACCGTCATTCTCATGCCGTCATCATACAATCAGTTGAACATGCAGAAGAGAGAGAAGCTATTGTGTTTCCACTTCATCTCAGTTAACTCTTTTGTGGAGAATTACACTTGTTGTGCTATTTGATTACTGCAATAATTAAGACCATCTCCAATAGGTTTGTTCCTACTGTGCCTCCAATTTGCCTTTTCTGCAGCCTAAATCCTACATACTGCCTCAGTCCAGCCTCACATTCACCTTCTGCAGGACTCTGGGCACATTTAATTAGTATTATGTGAAGGCTTACTATCTATATGCTTGGGACTAAGGTGAGAATTGCAAATGACAGTGCAATAAAGAGAACAATTCATAAGTCATGACCTTGCATTTAAAATTTCACATATCAGGAAGAAATTAGAGTGGCTAAAATAATATTAATAATATTGCAAATAGAAAAAAAAAGATTATATAGCTGTTTAAAGCACTGAAAAATATCTATCTGAAAGGTAGGTATCAGGCAAACTGAGTCCCCCCCAAACACAAACACACATACCATGCAACTGCAGTTTGCCTAGCTTTTGGCTTTCTGTTCTTTGCACAATCCTGTACTAATAAGTGGTGGCAAGACATGACCAGTCAATATGGCCCCAGAGTTCACATGCTGAGCTGCCCACTGACTGAAGCCCACATGTGCAGCACAGTACCTGGCTGTTAGGGCAAGAGGAAGATCCTTTGGTTGCACCTACTGTGCTTGCTCTGTGTACTCAGCCAGGACTCAGTGAAGCTTGACAGCTATCCCTGAGTTCTTATATGCAATTATTTTCATTCGAGGAAGCAGACATTGAAAAAATTTAAGAAATTTCCAGAGGTTCTAGGTTACTCTATAGCAGACCTAGGATTTAAACCCAAATAGCCCTAGAGCCTGGGTCTATACCAGGGAGTCTCCTGCCTGCAGGCTCTCAAAGACCCTTTTTCTTCCACTTCTGCTCCTTGTTTGTCTCTGGGGCCAACACTGAAACATAATCATTTTTAAATGAAGGCTGAGCCCAAGGGCTGGTCAGCAATGATATACTGAAGAAGTTACCATGTGTCTATGCAACCCAGAAGGCAAAATCCTTCAAGGTAGAACTGCATTCTCATGGTTTCTTCCTCCTTTTCATAACCCAAAACTTTAACAGTGTGCATGTGGACCCTAAGTATGCAATAGGAGGGGTGAATAAATAAGGGGACACTTGTCTTCACCTCCATATTCCTTATAAACACATATAAGACCAAATTCCAAGATGGCACCCTCTGGCCCCACTCCTGTGCTCCATGCCAGGTTTTCCTATAAGACTGGCTGGTTGAGGCCTTTTCCACCTCATGAACTGTGGACTTCATCTTTGCCAGCTCGTCCTCCTGGGCCCCCTCCACTCCCCCCCCACACACACGCCATGCAAATGCAGTTTGCCTCACCTTTGGCCTCCTGTTCTTTAGAAAATGCTGAATCACTGGCCATCAGCTTGTGCCACAAGTAGTTAAGGAGGAAAGTAAGCTACCATAAAATCTCATAGGACTGGCCAAAGTTAAGAAAATTTCTACTGGTATTGCCAGGGTTCCAGCCCCCAAAACTCATTCCCTAAACAGTGAAATCTTTCACAAGAGGGTAAAGGGGGGAGGTATATAATGTGGGGGAAAATGTGATAATAAAAAAGGAAATAAAGCTTATGTATATAGAGGAATGGAGTTGTAGAGTGGGCCGGGGGATGGAAAAAAATGAGAAATCTGTCATGTACTGGTACAAATTTTCAATGTCAATTCTGATCATGTTGTGCATTTAAAATGTACCAATGAAATCAATTAATTTTTTAAAAAACAGTGAAAATCATTGCAAGTACTTTGTATAAAAAGATAAAACATATATGCTTTATTTCCTACCCTCCATCAAAATAATGCTGGTATTAAAATCATAAATTGCAACTCTTCTATTGGCATTTATATGATGTGATGTCCTTTTCCCCTTCTGGGCCTTAGTTTCTCTATGTGATGAAAATAAATTATTTTGTTGCACCATTTTCTCTGAGATTACTTCCAGCTTCAGTTATTGAAAGTTATGTTTAGTTGTTATGATGATCATATACCATGTGATATCCAGTAACTGGATGTAATTCTTACTCTTCCATTAATGTGAAGAAACTTGTAGTCATTAAGGTGTTTACTCCAGATATAAGCCAAACTTTCTCCAGATGCCTGAGATTATTAAGGGACATCTAGGTAAAGAAAACTTACATTTCCTGCAAAAAAGAAGCTCTGAACACCCACCACCAGTCTGTTAAAGCTTGTGGGGCCCTTGCCCCAAGCTGCCCTCATCCCTTTCTGTTGTTCATGCAAAGATCCCAGATGCTGAAACTCCCAAGTCTTGCTCAGTGGTGCTATGCTTACCGGCAGATTGCTTTTCTCCCTCAAGTCAACCGGAGTATAGATATTTAAATACAGACAATCTTCAGAATACCAAAGAAGAATACTCTCTTTTCTGTTGGTAAACAGATCAGAGAGGAAATGGTTCACTTCAGCATCTTGAGAGCACCCAGGAAGGAAGGAAAAACATGTGAGGTTCAACTAAGTGGAATCTGTAAATGGCACCTAGGGCTGGATCTTACACTAGGAATTTCAAACCTGTAAAGGGAGTTGCTATCATTTGACCAGGGTGACGTCAGAGGGAAGAAAGCTCTCTGGAGATTGACAGGAATCCTGGGATTCTAGAGTCTGTCCAGGCCAGGGAGAATGAAAAGGACTTGACACCTTTTCCTCTTCATTAGTTTTAATGATGTATTGATTGGGAAACAGGGGTCGCCATGTGCTGTTCTGCCCAAGGAGATGGCATTTCCTGTACACCCAGAAAGTGCAGAATTCTCTGCCGAGCTGAAGGATGACCATATTTTAGTTCTAGCTATACGTCCTTCAAACCGATCTCCCTCAAAGGAAAGAAATTGCCCTTATGAGGTCAGGAATAAAATTCTGGAGCATAGGGCTGGGGATTTAGCTCAGTGGTTCTGGCACCTGTCTTGCAAGCACAAGGACCAAGATTCGATCCCTGGTAACCACATACAATACTGGGTGTGGAGACTCACAACCAGCAGCAATCAGTACCACATATCACAGTGCCAGGTGTGATGGCTCACACCTGTAATCCCAGCACTCGAGAGGCAGAGGCAGGAGGATTGCTGTGATATGAGTTTGAGGCTGAAATAGCCTGAACTACAAAGCAAGACCCTGTCTCAAAAAAAAAAAAAAATCTGGAGGATAACTTCAGAAAAACTGCCTTCCAGTACTGTCTCAGCCACAGACCTTGAGTTGACCTTGAGCAAATTCTTATGCTGCTTTGGGCCCAATCTGCCAGTTCTGTAATAGTCCTGCAGGCCTGCCATGCCAACATTCCATCATCACCCTGCCCCAGACAACCACTGTTAGCTTCCCTGATAAAGGTCTCTGACTAAGATCCAACACAGATTACAACCTCAACAAGTTCTATGTTCCCCAGCAGGCCAGGCACTCATATAAATACTTTTAAGGTATTAATTCATTCTAGCCTCATAGCATCCACACGAAGCCTGGATTCTCTTATCCTGATTTTACCAGTGAGAAAAAGAGGGTAGAAAGAAGTTACAACATCTGCCAAGAATTTCATGGCAACCAAATCTATCCTTATTTTCTCGAGTACATTATAAGTGACATTTCTAGTTCTTAGTGGACAAAGATGGTAAAATTGCCCCCTGCAGGATATAGAAGAATATCTGAGGTTCTCACATGACAGGCTGAGGAGCTCTTAAGTGGCAGAAGATACAGCAAAGAACACATTCTGGGGAAATTTTCCAAGAACAAAGGATATAGTTTTCGTAAAAACACAATTACAATGTCAAAACTTGGAAAGACTTTCATTTCACTAGTATTTATAGATAAATACCCAGCCACGGTAGTCTCAAGATAGAAGAGATCACAGCACTATCTTTTCACTTTTCATTTTTTCAATTCTTTTTTCCTTTTCACAAAAATAAAAGTATTGTATTTTAACCTATTTTAAGTTAATTTTTAACCTTCCATATTGGATTTCATTTCTTTGTTTGTTTCTGACAATATTTGTTCTCTAATGAATTCTAAGGACTGAGAAAATGCTCAATATGCAATCGGTGTTGAATAACTATGTGCTGAAAAAAAATGTAGAAAGGTGTTACAGTTCTGGAAAGCTTTAAAGGTTCTTAATGATTCCAGAACAAAGTAGAGCTAATCAACACATTATCTTTACTCTTTCCTGTATCACCCTGAGAAAAACATCCCCACAGAAAGACTCTGAAGCCACCCCCACCAACTTACATGGGAGGGTAAGACGTGGTGTTCTTCACATAGCTCCATGGCTCTGGTGGCTGTGGAGGAGTAAACCTCAGGGGGCCAAGAGGAGGCTTGGCAAAAGGGACTCCCAGGAAGACGGCCACGGGCTGTGCAAACCCTTCCAGGCTTTCATACTTCCCTAGGACTTTGCCATAGATGGTGTCCACCACAGGTGGCGAAGACATGTGCCCTGCTGGACATGGAAAGGAAAAGAAGACACATCAGTGAGGAAAGGTGAGGCACAGACTCCAAGTGGGTTGGGCACTTTCTAGACATGTGAGCTTGACCAAGTCAGTTCAACGCTCTGGGCCTCAGTTTCTTCTTCATCTTATAGAGAGGAGGTACCGTCCTTCCTAAACCTGAATGGTGGAGTAAAGTAGAACTGGAGTGGAAGAGGAATTATTTCCAAGTAAGCTTAAGAAGCAAACCTGAAGGTGGGAATGGATAAGATCTTTGTGACCTGCTTATACCCCTTTTGAAGCATGTACCCAGGAGCATCCGGGTGCTGAGCTGTTACTGGCTGAGAGGATGAAAAGGAGGGGCCCCTGTTCTGACATCACAGGGGAAAAGTCCCAGAGCAATTTAACATAATGCTGGAAAGAAAGAAGTTCCCTCTTTGAAGAGGAATGAGAATAGTGCTACATGCTTTGGGAGAATGAGGCTTCCTGATTGGTGAGATTATGGAGGATGTGGGACTCGCAGTAGGGAGGAAAAGAATGAGTGAAGATGGAGGGAGAGGATGGAATGGAATAAGAGAAAGTGTAGAGGCCCAGAGTGAGCAAACCGCAGACCCAGGGTGGCCTATGGGAGAAGTATAGGGTCCATGGGGAGTGAAAGATCATCCTGTAGTGTGCAGGTAAATGGAATAAGGGCTATAAAGATCCGGTTTTCTTTAATGGACCAATTAGAGCAAGCACAGTTCTGACACAAAGGATTTACAAGACTCTACAGTGTCCTCAGGTGGCTGGGAGTTGGTCCATTCAGAAGCAGGACAGTCTCCAGTCTGTTCATTCACTTCATTCCTCCTTGTCTCCCTGCAGATTCCTCTTCACACTTGGCTTCCATGGCTATGGATCCAGTGAGAGCTAACCTGACCATCCTTCCCGAGCTGGGGAGAATTTTCACATCGCCTCCCTGGTTATCCATGCATCTGTCCCCCTCTGGGGCCTTTCTAATCTCAACATGTCTGAACATCCCTCACAGGATATGATTTCTGACCTCTTGTCCTCCCAATTTGCTTCTTTAAAAAAGTATGAAACCATTTCCCTAAAATTGCATAACCAGAAAAGAAAAAATTAAAATATATTCTAGCAGAGGGACAGCCAGTAACACTGAAAACTACATGAAATAAGCTTAGAAAAGGTTATCAACAACTCCCTGGTTATTTCATTTTTGCTGATTGACTAACCACCCCAAGTTACATTTCTTATAAATCATGTACACAAGGAGGTTCACAGCTTGAGGCACTGTGGGTTGCTTTTGCTCTTTGTCCAGTCAAAAATTACAGAAGACGATTTTCTTTTCTTAACATAAATCTTTATTGGTACAAATCGCATTCAACACTGAGAGTTTGTACCAGTATATGACTCCACTTGATTCTCATTTTTCCCCTTCCCCCACCTGCCCTATAACCCCTCACCCCCTATTATATAAGTTTTATTTCATTTTTTTACTACTATCACATTCTTTTGCCCCTCATTATTTTGCCCTACACCCTTTCCTTTTAAATATTTTCTATTTCACAATATCTACTATGTATACTAGAACTCATTTGCATCTTCATTTTCTCATACCAGAGAAATGATACAATATTCACACATCTGTGACTTATATGTTTCACTTATGAGGAAGTCTTGAGTATGAATGACTCAATCTTATCATTTTTAATGCCAGATTAATACTTCATTCTACAAAAGAACCACATCTTTATCTGTTCTCAAATTTATGGATATTTTGGTTGTTTCCAACATTTAACAATCACAAACTGAACTACTATAAACATGGGTTTCCATCTATTAATTAGAAAAAATTTGAAGACATCTAAATGTATAAAACAGCAATTACAAAGAAGGTCTTGGTCCTTGACCAGATTTGGGGGCAGTGAAGGGGGCAGAAGGAGACTGAGAAGCAGGTATGAGATGCTGGATCCATGTTAGACAAGTTCAGTGGGGAAATCAGTGAGAATCCTGATGAAAAAACATCGGAGATCCAGGATGCCACGGCACAGGAAGGTAGAGGTAAGGGTCAGGCAGAGGGACCCACTGGGAGGGATATGTATGTCTGCATTACAGACATTTGCAAGAGAAGAGGATGAGCCAAAAATAAAGCTCAGACACAGCTGCAGCTGAGCATGATCACCTACCAGAGGGGTGGCAGGAGAAGGCACAGTGTCATGCAGCCCAGGAAGGAGGAGAAATTGGCAGGAGAAGTAAGGGAGGGCAAAGTCTTAGCAGAAATCACGTTGTGGCTTTTGATAGATTTATAACCATCAACCCAGATGAACTAGGGAGAACCTGGTGGTAACCTTCACCTTGTCCTAGTAAAACTGTGGTTGGACAAAACAACTGAGACAAAAATAGTTCTCATTTATGCCATGTGGAGTACGTGCATGGTCAACATTTACTGTATGATTGATATCCACAAAATTTTCTGTATATTATTTCTCCAAAAATGGCTTTCTGCATGTGCTAATATAGCCACTGAGCAAACGAGCAAGCATGATTTTGGTGATTGGGTCAGATACAAGTTCACCCAGAATCTGAGAATGAGATATAAGAGATGGTTGGGGTTCCCGAACACCCTGATCCAGGAACCAGGCAGCCAGAACAACCCCTTTGCCCTAACTTCCAATAAAATCATCCCAACTTTCTCTGTATCTTCTTTTCTTTCCAGAAGAATCTGCATCAAAACTGCTTGTCAAATACCCTCTCTGCCTTTGCATCCTCTGCTTCTACTTGTGACCAGGGTGTGACCTGTCTATTGGAAACTGTAACAAATTGTCCTTTCAGTGGCCAATGAATCCTAGCCTCATTTACCACATGCTAAACTGCCTCTTGTTGCACTCCATGTTAAATCAACCCCTTTATCCTTTCACCATGGTTCTTCTGCTTTAGGCATACTCTATTTTACTTTAAAACAATAACCCATTTCATGCTCACTACGGCCCACTGAGGTAGGTATTGCTGTAATCCCTAGTTTAGAGGTGAGATGACACAGTCACATAACAGGTACCTTGCCCGAGGGAACTCAGCTTCTGGAAACAACTGTGCTGGGAGTTAGAACCCACTCTGGCTCCTGAATCTGTGCTTTTAATGATCGAACAAGCTACCTTCAAGATCTAGTCAGAACTGGGAGTCATGAAAAATATATACCTGGCTCTCTCACTTTCTCTTGGTCAAATTCAATGTCATTTCCTGTCCTCTCGGGTCTGACACCTATATTTAGGTCTTAGGTTACTCCTTTGCCCTGATTTTCCTTGTAGTTAAGAATGTTCCACATTCAGTGTCAAGTCCAGAGTCTGAGCACCACTGTGAAACCAGATCTGTCCTGTGTTGGTTCTTTGCACACCTTTGCCCACTTCAGCTCAGGACAAGAACTTCTAAACATATGCCCCCCCATCCCCCTTTCATTATGTTTCAGAAGCACTTATCCCACGCTGTGCAAGCAGTGAGGGAGGCCAAGACCAGAGCACAGCACCACATTGTGGAAGGACAGCAGCTTTAAGGCCAATGTGTTCTTCTTTCTGGTCCAAAAGAATACACTGGTCTTCCAGCTGAGGACTGTCCTGCCTACCTCATCTAATTTAGTGATCTAAAGTGACAGAAAAGAATTTTCCTCTTCAAAGATTCCCCTAGCCAGGCCTGCTGGAGTTAACTCTCTGTTATCTGAACGGTCCACATCCAGCTCTCAGATTACAGCAGCCATGAATTCGTGAAATAATCTCTTACATAAGGTTTTATCTCTTGTAGAACTTTAACCTCTGTGCACTTTGAGCTTCCCCAAAGCAGGCACAGTTGGCAGCTGCCTGCACTGTGTGAAGTGTTTGATTTGAGGCTGAGACAAGCTGAAAATAGTTGCTCACTTACAGGGTCCGAGGTACTCAGGTGGCATAGAGGCCTCAGGGAGCATCTCTCTTCAATTCCTCAGGCCTTAAAAACATGTGAAGGACCAACTTCCTAGTGCACATTGCTCCTCCGCACTCCTAGGCTCCATGCCAAAGTGCTCACAGGAGACTGGTTGGTTGCTGACACGCTCCTTCTTCCACCTCACAGACTGTGGACTTTTTTCCAGCATGTGCTTGCCCACCATCTGACCCACATATGCAGTAGGACTTACTGCTGGTTTTCTAATCTTTGGGAAATGCTGACTCACTGGGACATCAGCCTGTGTGAGAGGCAGTTCAGGAGAGAAGCAAACTACAATACAATAACACAGGGTTGGTCAAAGTAAGGCTATTAGTTCTGTCACCACCTCAGGCTCCAGCCCTTCTGCTCAGTCACTAGGCAGTGAAAGTTTCCACAAGACAATGAAAGTCATTGCAGGGGCTCTGTCTGGAAAGATGAGACCCATTCTCTGTTTCCTGCTCTAACAAAAAAAGAGTGATTTGAAGATGAGAAACTCCAGCTGTTGTACTGGCAGTTGTATGGTGTGACCTTTCTTTCCCCATCAGGCCTCAGTTTATCCACCTTTGAAAAGAAAACATTTTATTTTTCCATTTTCTCTAAGATTCCTTCCAACTCTAATTTCTTTCAAATTGTTTTTGTTTCCCTGGGGAAATCAATGAATAGAAGAGTTGGTGCTTTGAAAGAATAAATAAAATTGACAGACCCTTAGCCATTCTTATCAAAGCACAGAAAAGGCTCAAATTCATGCCATTAGGAATGAAAAGGGGGAAATCACCACACATCCAGCAGAAGTCCAGGGGATAATAAAGTACTTTCTTTGAAAATCTGTACTCCAATAAGATGGAAAATGCAAAAGAAATGGATAGATTCCTAAACACATATGAACTTCCAAAGTTGAACAAGAAGATATAAACATATTAAATATCCCAGTATCAATATGTGAAATTAAAAATGTAATTTAAAAAAAAAAAACCTACCAATAAAGAAAAGTCCTGCTCCTGATGGTTTTATCACTGAATTTTAAAGAAGAGGTAATATCACTATGTTAAAGAAGAGGTAACACCACTACTTTTAAAGAAGAGGTAATACCACTATTTTACAAATTCTTTAATGAAATTGAAAGGAAAGCAATACTCCCAAATTGATTCCTGGGAGCAACCATTACATGATTCCAAAAGGAGAGAGAGACCCACCCATAAAAGACAGCTGCAAACCAATCTGCCTAATGAACAGAGATGCAAAAATCCTTAATAAGATACTGGCAAACAGAATAGAGAGGATCATCAAGAAGGTGATACACCCTGACCAAGTTGGATTCATCCCAGGGATGCAAGAATGATTCAACATATGTAAATCAACAAATGTAATACACTGTATTATCAGACTCCAGAACAAAAACCATATAATCATCTCAATAGATACAGAAAAAGCATTTGACAAAATCTAACTCAATTCAGGATTCAACTATATGCAAAATCAGAATAGATGGACTTTATCTCAACCTAAGAAAGCTGTTTACAAAAAACCAACAGCCAGTATCACACGATCAAAAACTGAAACCTTTCCACTAAGATCAAGAACAATTCAAGGATGTTCTACATCACCAATCTTGTTCAATATACTGGTAGGAATATTAGCCACAGCAATTCAACAAGAGGAAAAAAAATAAAAGGGATAAAAATAGGAGAGGAACAAATACTGTAATTATTTGTTGACCACATGATACTCTACAGATTATCCTAAAACCTCAACCAAAAGACTGCTACACTTAATCACCAAATTTAGTTGCAGAGCTGGATACAAGGTCAACACTCAAAAATCAGTAACTTTTGTATACACAAACCACAGATTCAGTGAGAGAAATTGGAAAGTCAATTCCTTTCACAATAGCATCCAAAAAATGAAATATCTAGGAATTATTCTAACAAAGGAGATGAAAGACCACTACTCTGAAACTGAAAAAGGAGACTGAAGAGGATATCATAAAAGGGAAAGAAATCTTTACTACTGAGTAGGAAGAATCAATATCATCAAGATAACTAAACTCTCACAAGTATTATATAGATTCAATGCAATCACTATTAAAATCCCAAACAGCCTATTCCACAGAGCTAGAAAAAATAATTCAAAAATTCACCTGGAAACACACCAAAAACCCAGAATAGCAAAAGCAATTCTAAGCAACAAGGACATGGCAGGGGTTATCAAAATCCTCAACTTTAAACTATACTACACAGCTATTGTAATAAAAATAACATGGTACTGGAAAAGCAGCATTCTTCAGGATCAGTGGAACATATTACAAAATCCAGAAACAATTCCAGGTATACTAAGCCATCTTTGACAAAGGAGCCAAATGCCATTAATGGAGGAAAGATAGCCTCCTACAAATGGTGCTAGAAAAACTGGGTCTCAACCTGCCAAAGACTAAAGTTGGACTCATATCTTTCACCATGCACTAAACTAAATTCAATGTAGATTAGAGACCTAAATATTAGAACAGAAACACTAAACCTGTTGGAATACAGATTAGGTAAAACTCTTAAAAACATTGGTATATGGAAAGACTTTATGAACAAAATCTCAGCAGCATGGAAACTAGCAGAAGGAATCAACAACTGGGATCTCATTGAACTAAAAAGCTTCTGTACAGCAAGAGAGAACACAAAAAGAGTGAAAAGACAACATACAATGTGGAAAAAAAATTTACCAGCTGCTTCTCAGACAAAGGGCTACTATCTAGAGTATATAAAGAGTTTGAAAACTTACCCCTCAAATTTAAAGACCCAATTCAAAAATAGGTATCTGAAATGAATAGACAGTTTTCAAAGGAAGAAGTACAAGCTGCTAAGAAACATTAGAAGAAATGACCAATATCACTGTTTGAGAGATGCAAATGAAAACAATAGTCAGATTCTATCACACTTCATACAGTATAGCTCCTATTATGAAATCAACCAGCAACAAATGCTGGTGGGGCTGCAGGGAGAAAAAAACCCTTCTCCACTCTTGGTGGGAATGTAAACTGGTGCAACTACTGTGGGGATTCCTCAAAAAAACTAAGATTAGAAGTCCCATTTAACTCTGCTATTTCCCTGCTAGATATATGCACAAAAAAGATAAAATATTCATACCACAGCAACATATATGCATCCATGTTTATAGCAGATCAATTTGTGATAGCTAAATCTTGGAAACATCCCAAAAGCCCATCAACTGGAAGCTGGATAAAGATGTGTTTTTCTTTCTGTTTTTTTATACAATGTAATGTTACTCTGCCATAAAGAATAATAAGTTTGTCCATTTATACTCAAATGGACATACTTTGAAGACAAATAAACAGGTCACAGATATGTAAATACCATATTATTTTCTCTGGTATGAGAAACTGAAAGCGTAAGTGAGTTCTAAAATGTGTGATAGATATGAAATAGAAAATATTCAGAGGAAAAGAGGGTAGGGGTAAGTAAAGAAGGGAAATTTAAAAATTTGATGATGAAAAAGGAAACCACGCTTCTGTGCATAGATGGAGGGTGGTTGTAGGGTGGGCAGGGGCATTTGGAAAAATGAGGATTAAGTCCGTCTCATGTACCGGGGGGAGTGGGTAGGATTGGGACTGAGTTAAAACAGCTTCTGGGATTCTAGTAATATTCAGTTTCTTATCGTTTATCCTACAATCCTCCACTCTACCAGCTGAGCTGTCACAGTGAGCTCTGTAGTCTGATTCTCTATCTAGCTGTGCATTTCAACAGTATGGATCAGTTTGTCATTTTTAAGACATATTATGCAGAAAGATAGACACATATATATATTATATATATTATTATATTTTATATTATATATTATGTGCAGTTTAATTGATTTAAAAACTTTAAAGTTCATACCAGGTATTAAGAACTTATTATCTAATCAGGAAGAAAATGTGACAGAGAAAAAAGTACCTTGTATTATCTTATAATTTATTGTTGTATGATAGAATCTAAATGATCAGAGGTGCTAATTATACTAATCAAGGTTTTATTGTTTTTATGAATAGAAATATAATTTAATTTTTTGCTAAGGTTTTATTAAATAAATTGTTTTCCATGTATGAGAAGGTAAATAGAGCTTCAAATATAAAAGTATGAGGGACATAGATTTCAACTTTTATTACCTTTTCCCGCTGAGATCTGGTTTGCACGTGGCTGGGGTGTGCTCCCCGCAGGCTCATGTGCTGAAGATTCGGCCCCAGTGTGACTTTACTGAGGAATGGTTGGAACCTGTAAGAGCTGGATCTGCTGGGAGGTCATGATGGTTATCATTCTCAGGATACAAGCGTGTCATTTTCACAAGACTGGAAGAGCAAGTTGTTTCTAATTAATTAATTTAGCTTCTCTGAGATCGGTTTCCTGTTGCATCATGTGTTTTTCATGAACATATTCCTACCATTGCAACAGTATTCACCATGAAGTCCTCATCAGAGAGAATAACTGGCAGCATCGTGTTCTCGAACCTTTAGAAACATGACTTAAAACCTCTTTCATTGTAAAGTATCTAGCCTGGGTTATTAGGCTACCCTACAGAAGCTGGGCTAATATGATCCCTCTTTATAAAAAGGTTTTCCTGCAGACCAAGAGACAGAATTGTCATCTTAGGTCCCCAGAGGGCACTGAAATAATCTTACAAACATTACTCTTCCTTTCAATGGGTAACTTCTCGCTTCTTTGTAGACACACTTCCACCACACGTTGGCTGTCCCATTTCCTATCCACGCATTTGGTCTAGAACTGGCTCCAACCCATCCAGGGAGCTCGTGGACTACTGCAGCAGGGAGTCTTCTTGTGTCTGATGCTAGTCAGGGGCACAGTTTTCTCTTCGTGTCTTTCCCTCCCTGGGGAATGAATGAGGCTCAGTCTTCACACACACTGTAGCAGACCCACGGACCAGGTCTGCATTCCCAAGCTGTGGGAAGAGGTTCCCCGAGGCTGGTTCACCTGGGACAGCACCAGGCAGGTTAGGTTCCAGGTGCAAGGACTGAGCTCAGAGCTCGTCTCTTCTCACCTGTGCTGGGAGGAAACTGATAGGAGTACAAACTTGCAGCTCAGGCTAGAGGCTGGGCCAGAAGAGATCTGGACTTTAGAGTTGAACACAAGATCCAGAGCCTGAAGGCCTGCAAGGGAAGAGGAGGAACAGGCGCCCTGACAGGAGGGGAGCCCTATGCCTTAAAGATTATTTCTGAACATGACCACACAGTATGAAGATTACAGAACAAAAACTGTGGGCCACCTTTGGGTTCATTCTACTCAGTCAGTATTTTTAGGTCATGGATTATACTTTTCCACTTTGCAAGGGGTACTAGAAGAAAAGGACAATATAGGTTATTTTCCCATTAAAAAATGATACATGAGGGACTCAAGGCATTTGTTTTCTTTTCTATTTAATTGAAGCTTTTCTATTATGAGTATTAGCCACTACTTGTTCAGCTAATATTGATATAATCACCTAAATTTCTTTGCTCTGTGGGGTGTATGTTTCTCCTATATTTATAAAACCTTTTAAAAGGTTTTTAAGGCTTCCTTTTTTGGTGCTGCCCTCTCCTGGTTATCACAAGCTTCACAGGTGAAAACAGATGTGATTTGTGCCTGATTAAAATGTAAATGTATTCTAGAATGTATGGTAAATATTGTGAAATAGAAAATATTCAAAGGGAAATGGGGTGTAGGGGTAAATAATGAAGGAAAAATATGAGATGATAATAAAAAGAAAGGAAATAAAGTTTATGTATATAGGGGTGGGGTGGTTGGTTGGGGAAGGGAAGGGAAAAAATGAGAAGTTGTGTCATATACTGGTATAAGTTCTCATTGTTGAGTGCAATCATGATGTGTATAGATAATATACCAATAAAGATTTGAATTTTGAAAAATTGTAATTCTTTTGATTTAATGAGTCAAATCCAACAATGTTTAGGATAGGAAAGAGAATTACCTATTTAAAATCAAAGTGTATTCTTTGGGCCAGGGATTTAGGTCAGTGGTTCCAGCACCTGTCTTGCAAGTGCAAGGTCCTGAGTTCGATCCCCAGGAACCACATACAACAATACTGGGTGTGGAAACTCACCCACCAGCAATCAGTACCACATACCACAATGCCAAGCATGGTTGCTCATGCCTGTAATCCCCGGAACTTCGGAGGCAGAGACAGGAGGATTGCTGTGAGTTCAAGGCTGAGCTCTGGGCCAGCCTGAACTGCAAAAGTGAGACCCTGTCTAAAAATAAATGTGTATTCTTTATATTCTTACCATGATGGCAGAGCAGACACAACTATAACGTGAAATATGCTGACTGGTCCTGAGTAGGAAGGGGTGTGGTGATTCAGGAATACGAATTTACAAACAATAAGAGAATGAACTCAAAGGGGCACAACTCTCAGCCTACCTCATATTCTGCAACTTGTGATGCCCATAAATGATATAAAAAAACAGTCGTTCCCACAATTGTTCTTCAAATCTTATTCACATATAACCAAAATTTTAAAAAGAAAAAAGAATACATCTTTTGAAAGATTCAGCTAGGCAAATACCCATGCTACATGGGACAGTGTTTTATAACAAAAATGTGTGTCAGAACACCTGAAAACTATGAAAAAAATACATGTCCAGGCCCCAGCTTAGAGGAGTCTGTTTATGAGCAAAAGAAGCAATGGACACTGAAAATCAAGGGAAAGCTTTTCAGCGACTATTCTTTCATATTCATGATAGAAAAACCTCAAAAAAACCCAAAAAAGATACCAACAGATATTCATCTATCAACTTTGACTTCTTAAGACATTTAATTGCCTACAGACAAGTCAGAAGAGGGTAGAGGGCAGAGAGTAGAGGGCAGAGGGCAGAGGACAGAAGGCCCCGGATCTGGGTGACTTGAAATGGGCTTTACTTAGAAAATGTTTGAGGACACTGGGACTGATAGCAGCAGAAAAATGAGGTGAGAAATGCTATGTAGTATTACACTATTTAAAGATGCTTTAAATATCATTTTCTAGTAGCTGATATGTCCAAATGCTGCAGTAGAAATTAGCTTTCTGAAGCTATAGGCGCAAAGGAGACATTTGTCATACCATTGTCTCTTGGTTCCAAATGGAAGTGACTTCATTATTCCACTAGGAAAACTGCTCACATCACAGCTGCATTGGACTTCCTCATTGTCCCTCTTCCCTATTTCTCTCTTCCTTCCCACTGTGTCCTGAAGTCACCTTCCCCCAACACGACCACACTCTAATCTCTGCATGAGGGTTTGTTCATGGAGGACCCAAATCCAAAGCAGTATGCTGGTGCTTTGCAACTGTTATTACATCTGTCAGCATTGAGGACAGCCATTCTTCTTGAGGAAGAAACCACTTTCTTATTCTTTTTGTCCTTGGAATAATTACTCAGCTAATATTAATGTACCTACCCAAATTTCTTATATTTGAGTGAGGTGATATATCTTTCTCTTTCTACTTTTTAATTCACATGTATGCTTATATTAAGGGGGTATTTCACCCAAATTTCCTTGTGAGGTCAACATTGATGATGGCACCTCTGCCTCCAAGGTTGGAATATCGTGACAGTCTCATTGACATGTGCTAAGGTGGGAGGGGCCAAGGCAACCCTACTAAGGGGTCCACAGGACTTTGAGAGCAAGGAAACGACACTGGCTTATCTATTTCACGTGGATGCAGAAGGAACCAGACTGAGTTATTGAGGTTTGATTTTCTACTGATAAATAACAAGGGAGAATGAGTGTGAAATTTTAATGTCATCAGCATTCCAATATCAAAAAATGGAGTCAGATTCTTTATTATATCTTGTTTAGTTAAGCCTTTCTTTCTATCTCTTTTATTTTTTTGAGATAAGGTCTTGCTATGTCCTTTAGGCTGGCCTCAAACTGTCAGAGATGTTCTTGCCTCAGCCTCCCACATACTGGGATTTCAGGGATGTGCCACTCTTCCCAGCCTGGTCTTGCTTTCTTTATACAGTGTGACCATCTTTTTAGTTAAATGGTTTGAATACTTTTTATCCAAGGTAAATATTACCATGGTTGGATTAACTTTATCATCTTATATCAATTAACTGATGTATACTTTCATGTGTCTCTTAAAGTTTTTACTCTGTTTCACAGTGTGATTGGAGGTTAAGACTATGATTCCATTTTAGATCCACTAATGGGCTATAACATAGTTTTCATTTGGAAAATATTTGCTGATTGTCTTGGGTAGTCAATATCCACCTTTAAATGATCACAATGTATATTCAATGTGATATCAGCTACATGAAATTTAAAAATCGCATCGTGTACTGTAATTGTTATGTGCCTCTTTCCACTGCTTTGTCACGTATTTCGCTGCTGTGTATATCTGTCCTTCATAGAAGGTCTCTCTCCACATTGCTACCCTCTCTTAGCATTTTCAGTCCTTAGAACTTGATATCAGCTAACTCGATATTAGCATTAAAGAGTGGTTTTTCTGACCCTTGCATAGCCTCAAACTAAAGGAACTCTGTGGTCCATACATTAGGTTCAAGGCTTTCTCAGGGACCCTGCCTTGAACATGCTATCATAGATCTATAATGAACTTGACCCAAGATATAGAATATTATTCCAAATTAGAATTTTTTATTTTTTTTATTTCATAGTGAAATGATGAAGCCTCAATATGTCTTCAACCAAGCTCTGGGGGAAACAAGATTTACTGATTTAGATTCTTTGTAGAAAATGGTGTGGACAAGGCTCTGGGCCTGCACTGCAGAGATAGGCTTTGCCCAGTCTCACCACTTGACTCCGCACTTTCTCATGAACAAGTGACAAATGTCCATAAAGAAGTGTCTGTGATGGACATAAATTTCCCCATGGGGAACTGGTTCCCACGGACTTTATCGTCTCATTCTTGTTCAAGAAACACCATCATCTACTTGTAGGAAGGACCTGAGCCAAGATTCATATCCACCTCTCTTCCAATGAGCTTGTTTGCCCTTCCATTGGGCTAATCATTCACCAAGTCATTCCTGCAGATACACTGGGCCACGATGTTCTATTTTTATTTATACTTCTCTCTCTAAGGAAGATAGATTCATTTCCATCAGCAACCCAATAAACAGACTAATTTAGTCTCCAAACAAATATTTATTCTCCTGACACCAGGAGGAGAAACATTCTCCCCTTGACCTTTATACTTCCAACCACACAGTTTTCCACTGTTCACAAAACAAAGCCTCAGTGGAAAAAGAAAACAAAACCACCACCACCACAACAAAAACCAGCTATAGAAGATGTCTATGTTGACTGCTCCAAACGCCCGAGTCAGCTGCTGTTTTATTTCACCACTCCTGCGTGTTCTCCGGGAAGGCTTCTCTGCTGCTTCCTAACCCCAGAGCTCAGTCCAGAAGGACACTTTCTTAGATTTCAGGCCCTGGGAAGCCTGGGTAGTGGCACCAATCTGCAGGTATCCTTCTTCCTGGTCATATTTGGGCCAATGTGGCAGCCCCTCCCCATTCGGGTTCCTGGAAACAGAATCAAATAGAAATCAGGGCTCCTGGATGGAGACCACATTTCTCAGAGATTTGTAGGGATCCCCTGGCTGATCTCTTCCAACAGGCTCAAGCAGCTCCACAGATAAGCAGTGCTCTGTCTCCTGGGGGCACTTTTGTCTTTGAGAGAGCTCAGTATCAAAGCAGGACCATCACAAGGCCTGGACTTTAATCCGCTGAGCTGGCAAAGCCACCCTCTCCCACCACATATTTCCCCAATTTTTTCACCAACCGTGCTAAATATTTGCTAACAGTCTCCCCCATTCCTGGTAAAGTTGGCCCAGAATTTCATCACCATCTTGCTGAGATGGATCTCTTCTTCTGAGGCACCCTCTATGAAGAAGAATTAAAAATGCTCTGTCACTTAAAATGGAGTTCATGGACCTGCACTAGCAGTAGCACTTTTCTAGAGTAAGCCCTTATTCTATGTCTACTGAGTGAAAATCTGCTCTTTAAGGGAATCTATTTAATGCATTGCTGCATTTGAGAATGATTGATCTCAGATTCATCAAGAGGCATCCATTCCATGGTTATCTCCTTAGCTATTATCTTCTGTGCCCCCTGCCTCTCCGACACCCACGCTGTCATCCCACACTAAGAATTTCATTGGTTCTGCAGGCTAGCTGGCTTCAGGGGATATTTTCTCAATCCCTGAATACACTTACATACTCATACAGTCTAAAAATTATCAGAACGACAAAGATCATAAGGAGTCAGCTATGTCCACAGGTGGGTCACAAGTCACACACACAAGTGGAGACATTGAAAGTGTATAAGTATGATTTTCTTTAAATATGATATGCTTGAATACATTATAAATGAAGCTATCTGAGTTGTACATATATAGATCAAATGATAGGTAAATAGGCACAAGTGACACTTGATTCAAAAATACCAACAATTCAGTGATTCCCTTCACTCACATTCCGGGATGCCCTTGTTAGTGAGCCAGGCACCACCAGTGAACAGTCACCTCTCTTACTCATGTCACAGGTCAGTATTCTGAGATAGACTGACTAGGAACACAGGAATACACTTTATCCTTCATGATGTTGGGAGAGAAGCTGAGAACAGCTCTTCATAGCTCAGCCTTATGATAGTAAAAGAGTAAACCAAGTTCCAGAGAGAATATCAAATTTCCTCAAGGTCAGTGAACTAAGACTAGTTCTCCTGTCTACTCACTTCAAGGTGATAGCCAGAAAAAGAGCTATTACCTCTTAAAAGTGGCACACCAAACACTGAGAAAATCTCATCCCGATGGTCTCCTACTACACTGCTGGGTTTCGAGGGTGGGGAGAAGCTTGGGCGATACTGGAACTCATACATGTAGGTGGGGGCTCCAGCATCTGTAAAGAGAGGGGCCACACACAATTCACATGACCAGATGCATCGAAGTCTTCAGCTGTGCAGGAAATCCCTATGTATCAACAGAGGACAGCAACAGACTTTCAGGAAAGCTCCTTGCTTGGATCATAGCCCCACCACTTACTGAAATGAATTAGGAGTTAGGATTAGACACAACATTACTGAGTGGCAGAATGTAGGACTATAATGTGCCCGATACGAATAAACTTGATGTGTGTTGCTGACAACACACTAGCGGTCATGATTTGAAGAATATCTTTAGCATAGTGGGTGTCTTGCCTCAGCCTAGTTGTGAACTTCTCTGGTGCTTTTCTCAACTTTCAGAGAAGTTGAGGCAAATACTGGCTGCTTAATGAAGAGAAGTATATGGAAATATGAACTTCTGTAAGATGCAATCTCTCTCTGCCCAGAGAAGTCATTCTAGGAGGGAAAGGATGAGGTGCCAATGACGCTAATGATAAGTTTTACACTTTTCCCAAGAGTACAGTGTAAAAAACTGAAAAATGTGCAAAAATGAAAAGGGGGAACACTCCTAATCCCACTATACATGGCAGTTATTTTGTATGTTAGTGCATAAGTGTCATGTACATAAAATTGGAATAATATTGTATATGTTATTTTCCACTATACTATGATCATTTCTTCACATCATTATTCTTCTATAAAAGTGATTTACAATACATGTCATTCCAACACAACAACAAATAATAATCTATTCCTGGTCTCCTCCAACCTGCACCACTGAACCATTGCTTTATCAACACATTTTATGTGGAAGAAGCCAACGATTCTGTGACTCGGTATTCTGCTGATTACTTAACTGTATCAAAGTCTACCAGAACTTGCTGGAAGTAGGAATTCCAATTACCTCTGCCACCCAACCATTTTTTAATTAACTCAGATTCCACTAGCAAAAAAAAAAAAAAAAAGCTTCTGTTAATGACAAACTTTCTTTTGGGGAGCACACTGCCAGGGTATTTGTTTCATACTTTTTCCCCAAACCACTGAGATGTATAGAATTCCGATCAGCTTTCAAACGAAAATGGGGCACAGATTTTAAAATAATAGTCAGGAACCAAAGACAAGAAGATACTGTCAAGACATCAAACATTTACAAGATAGGAGCTTCAGAAGAAGGTGGAAAAGGCCAGAAGGTGTATTTCAGTTCTGTACACGGACACACACATGGCTGAGAAATACCAACTGCCTTCTGTCTTTTACCTGTGTCCCTTCCTCATCTCTCTGCTAATATTTTCTGAGATCAACTCCAAATTAACTTTATGTATTGTGATGCTTTTGTAAAGTCTGATACTAGTAGACATTGAAGACAGTTCCCTGTCTCCAGGACATGTGGAATCACATTAGGGTTTTGACCCTGAGCAATTTCCACATATGTCTACACTGGGAAGTGGGCAGCTCAGAGACAAAATCTGGTAAGATGGTGCCCCTCTCCTGTCCAGTGCTGAGACCAACCTCTGTGTCAACGAGCAGCAATCACAGAAGGGACACTGAACACCACATCTGCAGTCAAGTCCAGCAAGCATTCATACTGTTTAGCAGAGTCGTTTGTCCCTTCTAAGTATTTCTCAAAAGCCACAGAAATCATATCCGCAGAGAAGTTCTGAAATGCATCAAGAAATTGGTACACCAGTCTAATGGTTAATATGGTTTCTCCAGCCTGTTAAGAGATTTTATTGATTATGAACATTTCATACCCTTTGAAAACCCCAGGGGTAGTGAGATGAAAAAGAGCAAAATGGGACGAGAACTGCCAGTTTCAATGTTTTTTCTGCTATTGAACTGAGCTGCAATTAAGGTCAAGTCTTCTCTTCTTCTTTGTTTCTCAATCAATTCCCACAATTTCCCAGCCTCTTACAAGAAAGCACTTGAACTTCCCTGGGAATGACACTCCCATCTTCTGGTACAAAATGTCTTCAGAGGAAGAATTGCCCATCAACTGTTTAAAATATTGATTAAGCATTTGTGAATCCTCAAAATCAATTTAAAGGACAAACCAAGCAGCACAACTAAACCAATAAAACCATATAGTATAATCATTTCTTCATATCATTATGCATCCATAAAAGTATTTCATGCTATATGACATTCCAACATGAGGATGAAGAATAATCAATTCATGGTCTCCCCTAGTCTGCATCATTAAACCTCAGTTTCATTTGAGGGTCTCGATAGTTCTTTCAACAGTTTAAAAAATAAAACAATAATGTGGGGCCGGGGAGTTAGCTCAGTGGCTCCGGCACCTGTCTCGCAAGCGCAAGGGCCCGGGTTCGATTCCCAGGTAACCACATAACAATGCTGGGTGTGGAGACTCACGCCCAGCAGCAACCAGTACCACATACCACAGTGCCGGGCGTGGTGGCTCACGCCTGTAATCCCAGCACTTGGGAGGCAGAGGCAGGAGGATTGTGATGTGAGTTTGAGGCTGAGCTCAGGGCCAGCCTAAACCACAAAAGCGAGACCCTGTCTCAAAAAACCTAAAAAAAAAAAAAATAATAATAATGTAAAGGGACTCAGAAATAGCAATTCAACAAACCAAACAGGGTATGGCATGTGTGTGTGAGTGTGTGTGTGTGTATACATATATCATGTCATATATATATATATATTTCATCAAGTAGCTCAGTGGTCATCCAGACAAAGGAACATTTATTCTAGGACAGTGTAAAGCAGAGGGCACAGACCATACCCCACAGATTGAAGCACTGTGGCTCTGTCCTTTGAAAACCTCTGAGAGCCCTCTGAAGTGAGAACAGTTGAAGTTTCAGCATGTGAAGGCTTTGACCAGATTTCTGCATTCACACCCTTGACCCAACTTTTGCCTGGCTTCTAGCACCTAAAACCACATGCTATGGTGATTGCAAACCCCTGCAACTCCTGCCTAAGGACACTCAGTGACTTCATATGAAGTTCCTACTTGCCTCACCTAAGTGTGATGCATATAGATGGACCTGTGAACCCTCTCTTAGAATAGTTGCCTTATAAAGTTGAAATTATCAACCCTTTCTCTGCCTTTTAATATGAATATCTCATTCCCAAAATTGCTTCTTCAAGACCTGAGGGTAATTTTTTTTATCTTTATTGGTACATTAAATATACACATCATGATTGCACTCCATAATGGGGATTTGTACCAGTAAAAGACACAACTTAATTCTCATTTTTTCCCATAGCCCTACCCACCCTACCACCCCCCATATACATAAAATTTGTTTCCTTACTTTTTTGTTACAATCTCAACATTGTCCCCTTTCACCTTATTTTACATTGAGCATTTTCTATTTCACAATATATAACATACAATGCTAGGACTCATTTACATCTTCATTTTCTCATA
>PVIR01000051.1:250699-286491 GCA_004026965.1 Petromus typicus | reverse complement strand
ATGGCAGAGTAGTATTCCATTCTGTAGAAGAACCACAGCTTTTTTATCCAGTCTCCAGTTGATGGACACTTGGGTTGTTTCCAAGATGTAGCAATCCCAAACTGGGCTGCTTGTAAATGTTTTGAAACTCCTTGGAAATCTAAACATGTGGTAACACTTGATCCTCTCCTGAGCATTCTCAGTGGGTGAACCAAGGCCTAAATGGAGTTCAGTAGGAGCCTCACTACCCCTTATATCTCTGCTTCCTGAGACACATGACTTGTTCTTCTACAGATCAGTGTAGATGAACAAATGTCTTGGTCTGGCCATGTAGAAGCAGGCCTTGCAATATATTTCTGTGCTCACCCAGCCTGAAAATGTCTCTCCCCATTAGTTTCAGGGATATGAGCTCTTACTTCTTTACCTTTTCCCTGTTGCCATTTTATTTCTGAATAAGATGTAATGCTGTAGTAGCCAACCGTAGTGCTGTAACTTAGTTTTTCTTTAACTTACTATTCCATCCAATGGAAAGCCTTTTCTTTCCTATTTGAAGCCAATTAAAATTCAGAGGAAAACTTCTCTAAATCTGGCCAGTGAAGGGCTCTGTGTGTGTGTGTGTGTGTGTGTGTGTGTGTGTGTGTGTGTGGCTCTATAGGAGTTATAAGACCTGCCACAAAGTAGTGACTACTGTGCCCCAACCTGACTCTCATGCCCTTGCCGGTCTTTCTCTTTATAGGCATCCTAGGCTATTCCATCTGCACTATTATTCTGTACAGATCTCATATATGGGAGATTCCAGTATTTTTTATTGGGAATAAAATCAGAGTTGCCAACAATCTGCTGATGCTGCAGTGTGTACCACTCCAGGGCCAGATGGACTATCCTGAAGATCATCTTGGGAGAAATGTCCACCTATGCCAACTGTATACCTGCGCTAGATTTGGATGGGAGTTGGAAAGGTTGGAGGGATGGTGATGCAGAGAACGCATCTGTCTTATAGGTCTATACATTACCATCACTGGAGTAAACAAGCCCAACTCTTGCTTGTTGGTTTCCATGATAAAGGGAACCATGCTGAAATTCTCGGCTCTGTGGGGCACAAGAGTGCACCCCTCTGAATGTCAGTATATTCTCACCATTAGAATGAGCCAGCCAAACTCTTGCTTGTTGATTCCCATAATGTAGGGGACAGTGCTGATGTTCTTTTCAGCCAGAATCTCTTCCGGTGACTTGGGCAGCAGCATACCATCAATCACAGTGGTCATGTGCATATAGGGCTGGAGAAGTAGAAAGCAAGATGTTGTCTCTGGTTTGCTACCCTAAGAGTCATGTCTGGCTGATGGAGTACAAACCACGTCCGCAGATTCCTCTGGTGATCAATAGTGCCCACAGATACTCAAGGTCCAGGTGATGAAGCTAACTATGGAAATAGCAAGGATTAGGATTTGCGGTGGTTTCTTTGGATAAGGTGATGGTGGCAGAGAAGAAAGACAGGTCATCCTCACTCAAATTTAAAATGTATAAATCATTATAATACATATGATGTGACATTGTTTCTAGAGAAATGAATGATGGAATGTACAGATATGTACATGACTCATGACTAATGAACCAAATGAAAGTATATTAATGAAATATTAAGGATACAATGATATTATATGAAAGAATATAAATGAGTAGAGGGATGGACATGTGAAAGGACAGATGGGTGAATAATAGAGGAATTAGTGGATAAAAACATGGCTATCTTTCAATCTTCACTGGTCCAAAGTCTCAGAATATCTAGATAATTGGTAACTATGGCATAAGAATTTAGTTTCTATATTGTTAACCCAAGTAAACTGTGACAACTCACAGAAAAAACTAGGCATTGAATGTCTCCTCTCTTAAAAGAATAAAGATGGTATTTACTTTTGACATACAAAATATGTAATTTTATTAGGCTATACTTATCCTGTGGAATACTGTATTTAACTTCTGATACCGCATCTGAAAAGAGTATCAAAGTATAAAATTTTAAGAGATCGAGGGTATTGTAATCCATTATTTAGTGTTATTATTAGACTTTTTTATATTTAAAGTACTTCAGAGTAAGAAAGAAAGAGAGAAAATTCCCAGTTTGGCTCTAAGGAATGCCTGGAGCTAGGAGGTGATTGTCTCAGATGGTTTCTCCACATGAATACTCAGCGGAACCAATAGTGTCGGGTCCAGTGCACAGGGTAGGACAGCTACATTGGGTGCACCTACCACCCTCTGGCTTGTCTCCCAAAGCTCCTCTTCTGTCTTGTGCCGCAGGCAGTGAACCATGTCAGCAGATGTGGTGGTTTCACACCCAGCAGCAGCTGAAATTTTCTGCACAGATCACAGCCAAGAGCAGGGTTCAAGAGAAAGCTTTTGCCTCCATCGGGGAACACAGTAATTCTATTGTGAGCCCCACACGATGGAACAGCTGAATATTCTGTAGGCCAAGAGGAGTTCTGGGTCCAAAAGCCTATTGACTGTGTCATTATTTGGAATTTTGACATGAGCCACATACATCATGTTGATGCATCTATTAGCTGCTCTCTTCTAAAGTGGGCTCAATGCTCTTAAACACAAATGTCTCCAGAGATCTTAGGGATGGGGGTGGTAGAGAACATGGAATTCAGAACTATATTGTCCGGACCGAATACTCCCTCTTAAATTTACCAGTCACTGGGCCTGAGAGTTCCCATAGTGTAATGATTGCAGCTCTCATGATACATGTGACAAAATTACAAGGGCATTATGCCTTCTGTGCACTAAAACGAGAATAAGTCATGAGGCTTAGAAAAGATGATTCATAGGAGAGCACTTCAGAATGTAAGAGTGTAAATTAATTGTGAGACTGAGAATTCCTCAAGAGAGACGTCCAGCATGAGACCTACCTCTGCTATGGCTTTGACATTATTCCTAATTAGGTTAATAGTGAAGACCATGCCACTCTCAGAAATGGCCCTGTGGAAGAGGTTCTTGGCCAGTGGAGATAACACCTGGCAGAGAAGGAAAGAAGATGAGATTTGATGCTCACAGGCAGGTCAATGACTCACATACTCTTCAAGGCTCCTTCCACCTCCTTCTCTGGCTGTCTCACTTGGAGTCTCTGTTGCTTGGCAGATGTGAGAGGGCTCACCTGTCACATTTGCATCCAAGCCTGTCCCCAGGCTTAGAATCCTCAAGAGAACCTTGCAGGATAGAGGCAAAACCCAGAGCAGTGACCAAACACAAATTATGTGACATCTGCTCATCATGCCTATCAGAACCAGTAGAAAGTAACATAAGGTATCCTCAGCCATCAGTTATGTTTCAAATTTTAAATATGCATAACAGATATTAATAAAATTGATCATGCATCTGCAGAGAATGTGAACGTAGCTCAGTCTCTCTGGCTACAGTGCTGGGTTAGTATGCACAAAGACCTGAAATTGATCCTTAAAACCACAAAAGAAGTATCAGGTACAACACAAAGATAAGTCTTTATGGAGACACATTTAAAAGATATCTAGAAATTCTCATGTTCTTATGTTGTCATCATATCAAAATTTGGAAAAAATGAAGATTCCAATGTAAAATGAGTGGGTAAATAATCAATTTTTCATCCGTATCATAGCATCCTATATAATTATAAAGAACAAAGAGTTTGATATTTAGGGATATATAAACTACAATAATAAATAAAAGTTTTTTCTTTATAAAAACTTGTTAAAAACAACAGGGAGACCATTACTTCATGAAGAGATGATGGATCCATGAATAGACAGATAGATAGATAGATAGATAGATAAATAGAGATAGACAGATGATCTGCAGCAACCGTCCTAGGTGATGTTATTCTGAGTGACATTGTTATTCCATGGATGTTTTTATACTTTACATTTTAATCTACTTTAAGAAATACAAGAACGTTTTCACTTAGTATTTAGCTATAATACCTGTCAGAGAATTATGCCACCTTCTAATGCTGAGCACTTTAGAATCAGCATCAAATCCAGGTATTGTAAGCAAAGGACCCATGGCTGCATCACCCAGTCTCCAAGAGGTCATATACACAACCACAGCAAGCCTAGGAAGTGGCCCAATGTCAGGAATACTTACAAGAACAGAGACACTTGAACCTCCTGCTGACTCTCCAAAGATGGTCGCAGAGTCTGGGTTCCCTCCAAAGTTGGCGATGTTGTGCTTGACCCACTGTAGTGCAGCCACCTGGTCTAGGAATCCCCAGTTTCCCTGGCTGTGCTCATCCCCTGTGCTGCAACAGAACAGGGGCAGTGTGGGTGAAAACCTCACGACCTGTGCTCTAGGTCCTCAATGCATACAATGAAGGGACTGAACAGAGATTCCCATGAGGGATGACATGACAACTGGGTCATGGCACTGATGGCTCCTGTGTTTTGGGTGTGATTTGTCCTTTACGGTTCACATTCTAGGTCCTTGATCCTCACTGAGGTAGTATTAGGAGGCAGGAAATACTGTAAGATATGAGTATAAGTGTAAGATGATTCTAAAGAATCATCAAACACTGTATCAACCCCTGGAAAGGATTAATGTAGTTCTTACAGAAACCTGATACATGCCACAGAGAGTTTAAAAAACACAATATAACATTTTTCCCTGTTCTCTGGCTTTCTTTCTGACCATGTGAAAGTGCTCTACATGCATTTGTAAATTTCATTTCTATTTCCCTCCTATGTTGGGATACAAACAAGGAGCCTCCACCAAACGCCAATCCTTTGAAACCACTTGATTCTGTCTTTTGAGCTTCCAAACATGAAAGCTAAAGACACATCTTTTCCTTATAGCTGTCAAGCTTCAGATATTTTCTTATAGCAACAGAAAAGAGCACAATGCAGTGAAAGGGAAGAGAGTCCAGGACTTACCTCAAGAATCCTCACAAGCCCAGGCGATACTGAATGGTCACCACCACCACATTCTCATGGGCACTGAGGGCCAGCCCTTCATAGGTCGATACCCCTCCTATTGCCAGACCACCTCCATGGATCCACACCATCACCTGGACAGAAAAATCACTGCCATGGTAATGCCAGGAAGCAGAAGAGGGGATCTGAAATCTACACTTGACTCAAGGAGGCCATTACTCAAAGATAACCAGTACCCACAAGGTTGCAAAAGGCACTTCCTCTCCTCCTCTATTCCCTGCTGGCATTCGAGGCCAAGCCTCAACTTTGTTTCTACTGGTCCCCATGCCATTGTTTAGAGCCTTGTTCAAAGTCCCAAATGGGCTCTTCAGGTTGAGAATGTCATCATGGAAACAGCGGAAGATGTCCAAGTTCCCTAACTCTCCATCACCCTCATGCCCAGATCATTCATCCTCCTAAATATTATCCCAAAGCAGCCTGGGTATGTCAGCTTCATCTCAGTTAATGTTGATGGAATCAACTTCCTTGAGTACAAGTATTATCTCAAAACACACTAACATCCCCAATGATGCTTCCTTCAAAAGTGCTCCCTGCTGCTTCATCTGCAGTCCAAATACTATCTGAGCTCCTTAGTCCAGCTCCCAACCTCTCCTTCAGGAAGCCTAAATCATTTGACTATCATTATCTAATATCCTATGTGCCAGGACTAGGATAAGAATTGAAGATGAGAATGGATACAAGGTTTGATGATTTCTTGCACTGAAAAAGCTCACATCGCAAGTAATACCAAGATTTAATAAAATAATAACTTTATGACTACATTGATAATTGAAAGGGGGAAAACCTCACCACTGACTATGCACCATACACTATTCTGAACAGTGTTAGCAGCAGGACCGGATCAGGCTGTCTGGCCCCAGAGTTCCTCTGCAGAGCTGCCCTCCACCTGTAACCCTCACCACAATGCAGAAAGGTGGCTATTAGGCCAGGAGGAAGAGCCAGCCTCCTAGTGCATTCTTAGATCTGGCTCAGCACCCTCAGCCAGGACTGACAGGAGGCTTCACACCATCACTGACTACTCATGGTGACCAACCCCTTTCGAGGAAACATGACAAGAGAACTACGGAAGTTGTCCAAGGCTCTCAGTTAGTCAAAGGCAGCTCCAGGATTTGAACTCTGGCCCTGTGGTTCTAACCTGTGTCCATAGCTGTGGCTTTCCTCTTTTTACACTCCTGAGCTCCTCTTTCTCCTCTACTTTTGATGCTTGCTTCTCTCTAGGAAAGGGACTAAGTCAACATCATCTGGATTGAAGACTGAGCCTCAGGGCTGGTTAGGAATGGCTTGCTGGAGAGGTTAGGAGGTGTCTGTGCATCCCAGACAATGACAGCGATGAACAAAGGAGTGAAGTAATCATGGTTCCGAGAACCTACCACCCCTAACCCTAAGACTAACCTTGTGTCAGGGACACTGTGTGGAAATAGACAAATAAATGAGGGAGGTTTTGTTCCAAACTTTTCATGCCTTGCAGTGTATGTGTAGGAATAACATATAGTCTGGTCCTCAGATCATAGCCTCCCCAGGTCTTGGGCCCCTTCGTAGTATAAATAGGACACTGGCTTGGTGCATCATCTTACTCTCTACAGTTCCCCTCTTACACCTTTAGCTACCACTCAACACCAGTCTTCCTTTTATTTTTTAAAGACTGATTTAATGACAATAAGCAAGCAAAATGCACTGCAGTAAAATCTTAAATGTGTCATTATTATGCCAAATTGCTGAAACCTCAGCTACTCAGAAAGCTGAGGCAGGAAGATCACAAATGTGATCTTTGCAAGACACAATCTCAAAAGGTACCCGGTCTTCATGACTACTCATGAGAAAAGTCTCAGATGGGAGCCAACCCCAATGTAAAGTGACTATGGAACTGTCGCAGTGTCCAGCCAACACCCTTCTGTTCTTGGACAGTGAAAGTTTCTCAGGAAGGTCATGGTGTACTTAGAAACACACACAAGCACATGATTGATTTCCTAGTTAGTGTCCAAGATGTCAATTTCAAAATCAGAAGACATGAGTTTGTTCTCTCTCCTATAATATGTGACTCCAGTTTCTTCCACCTCTCTTTCACTGTATACTTAAAAATAATGTCACTTCTTTATTTTTTACTTTACTTTGGCTTATTTTATTTTAAGATTCTTTCAGCTCTAAATTTATCAGAAATTATGTTTGACCAGCTCTGGGTACTAGCTTCTTAATATAGTAAGAATACTCATTCAACCCTCAGGTAATATGACAGGAGTTTATAAATCAAGATGGGCATTTCAGAAGAGTAGCATCCCCCTAAAGAAGAGGCCACTAGAAATAATGAGACAAGGAATACTTGTATTTACTGTGATGGAGTGTAGCTTCTGTGTGCTAAAATTAGTTATGGCCCTGGTACCCCTGCCCCGGTCTGCCTTCCCCACCCTCCCATTCACCGCAGTAATCCCAGGTGCTGGAATTCACCAGTCTCCACCAGAGGGGCCCATACTCACCACAAGGCTGCTGTTCTTCTTCAGTTTGGCAGGAGAATAAATGTTTAGGTAGAGACAGTCTTCAGAAAATGTCAGGGGGATTTTCTCCTTTCTGCTTCTAAAGAAATCTGACAGTGCCTTTGCACTCACTTCATCTTGGAGGCACCTGGAAGAAAAGAGAAAGAGTTTCTAGCAGGTGGAAGCTGGAAGGGGCACCTGGGACTGGACTTTGCACTCGGAAAATCAACCTCCTAAGTCAGGTTGCTCTCACAGAACCGGAGTCATGGCAGTTAGTCTCAGGCTGCCAGTGAGAAAGGACCATTTAAGGCAGACATGGTGAAACTTTGTCTTGCCTGGGCCACATTTAACGAAGAAGAATTGCCTTGAGCTACCTATAAAATAGAATAGTTAAGGTAAGTCAGTGGTGAGATATTTAAAAATATTTTTACTATAACACTAAAATCAGATAGCAACAAAAACAGAAGTAGTAAGAGATTTGGTCTTGTTTTGTGAAACTGTTGCATCAAGATCTTGTTTGAGGCTGGGGAGTTAGCTCAGTGGTTCTGGCGCCTGTCTTGCAAGCGCAAGGGTCCGGGTTTGATTCCCCAGTAACCACATACCATACTGGGCGTGGAGACTCACGCCCAGCAGCAACCAATACCACATACCACAGTGCCGGGTGTGGTGGCTCACGCCTGTAATCCCAGCACTTGGGAGGCAGAGGCAGGAGGATTGCTGTGATGTGAGTTGGAGGCTGAGCTCCGGTCCAGCCTGAACCACAAAGTGAAACCCTGTCTCAAAAAACCTAAAAAATAAAAAAAAAAAAATCTTGTTTGATAAAAATAGGTGCAATTGTTAGCAAATTCTCAAGCTTCTTGGACTCTTTGCCTACATAATCCTTATAACTGGATATTCATAAATATGCATACTGCCAAAAAGCCATGTGATAGGTGGGGCATGATAGGAAGCAAGTAACCTATTTCTTTATCAAGACAGGTTTGATATAAATTGAGCCATAATCAAGTTGAACTTTGAGTAGAATGCATGATTGAAATCCTATAGTCCTGTTGTAGTTTAAGTCTGGGATGACACTCAGAATACCCAAGTGTTCAGAGGAGTTTTTGAAAAGTGACTAGAACATATAGGCTCTGTACTAACCAGATGAATCCATAACTAACCGTGCTGTTAGAATGTGCTACCAAGGGTGGCTCACCAGGGTAAGACCTCTTGCCTTCCCTGATCCTCCCTACTTAGTCTGCCTCCTAACCAGCATAACTTGCTATTTCTGCCTTTGAACCAGTAACCAGGGACTATAACCAAAGCCAAGTTACACCTTTGTAACTATAAATAGTAAACAATCAGTATTGCAGGTCTTGCAGAGAAATGACTTAAAAAACTTCAAATACATATAAGTAAAATATTTTTCTAGTATTGCCAACATTATACATGTAACTATAGTAATGTCGTAAGCAAAAGCTGTTTGATATATTTTTGTATTTACTATACCTCAATGACTAAAAATATTTTTACTTATCAAATTATTTGACTAATTAACATAATCATCACAGGTTTCAAAATTAAGCAGAAAACTTACATGTCTATTTAATGACAAGAAGCAACTTTCTTCAAAGGAATACACATGTAAGTAGATTGAAACACTATTATTGGCGATACTGGGTTTTACTTGTCAAGTCAAAAAAAAAAAAACCTAGGTAATGTTTAATACATCAATCCTTTGACTGGAGTGAATGGAAGACTCAGGCCTGCTTTGCTTCTCTTCAGTTTACCTTACAACATGTACACACACACACACAAACACACACACACACACACATACACACACTGTCTTCCACTGTGGCATGTATAGTCCATACTAAAGCATCATGCAGTATAGTCATAAATACATTGCTAAAAGTCACTTAAATATTAAAAGACTGCAGGCCTGGGGACCACAGTAACTATCTAAAGCCACATGCAGCCCACAGGCCAGATACTGGACACACATGTTCTCAAGCCTCTCAGGTCTTATAGATGGAGGAGAAGTTGGCACCTTTCCTTCCTGGCACCTTTGCAATATCCTGGACCAAAGAGGGGAGGCTGCTTATGCTCTGACCTCTCAAGAGAGGTGGTATTGTCCATCTCCCCTCTCTACTTGGCTTTCTCACGTGATTTCCTTATAGATTCTAAACAACTAGATCATATGAGGAATGTAATAGGTATTCCATAAATATGTGCTGAATAAAACTTTCTAGCAACCTCTGATATTGTCTGAATGTTCCCAAGAGTGTACCCTGTTCTAGAGAATTCCAAAAGGATGTATAAGTCAGTCAGAGGATTGTCTTCACATCTTCTTGTCTCATTTGAGGAAAAAATAACTATCATCACCAAGAGATGCCAAAAGTCACCACACCAACTTACATGGGAGAGTAAGAGGTGGCGTTCTTCACACCATCCCATGGTTCCACAGGCTGAGGAGGAGCAAATCTCAGGTATCCAAGTGGGGGCTTGGCAAAAGGAACTCCCAGGAAAACAGCCACAGGCTGTGCAAATCCTTCCAGGCTGACATACTTCTCCAGAACGTTGCCATTTACAGTGTCCACCACAGGCAGTGAAGGTGGCTGTTCTACGGGACAAGGAGAAGAAATGAGGACAAATCAGAGAGGAAAGTGAGACCTAGATTCCAGGTAAATATGGCCACTTTTTTCCTAAGCTGAAGTGATATTTCAACCTAAACCTCTTAAATAATTGAAAATATAGACACAATGAATTGTGCAGAGGTAAGACAGCAACATCTTGTAACTCAAAGGGAACCATTCAATTGAAGACTAGGGTCTTTCTAAACCACTGCTCATGAGTATGTCTCTTGCCTTCATGGTGAGTAGAAATTCTGTGTATCCCTGATTTAGTATCACTCTGCTGTTCTTGCTCATGGATATTTGGAAATGTGGTGAAAGGACAACTACATATGATGCCCACTGATGTTCACTGTACACTCAAGATTCTTGGAGAAATGCTTAGCTCAAGGTTATCTGCAGCACTTCCTGCTTGGGGACAGATGATAAAGTCAGCCTGGACAGACACATCGCAGTCAGACAGTCTCGGACAGCTCACCAAACAAACCCATACTAAGGAGAGAAATTATAGACTGTTTTCCTGTTTGCCAGTTTGCCAAGGGTAGCCTCAACTTAGAGTAATTCTGCGTTTTTCATGCATGGACATTGGGCATTCTCCGTCATCATGCCTTGCACCCAGAATAAAACATCTCTAATAACTTAGACCCAAGAAAATTGCCTGTTTCATCCAAAGGGGTACAGAAATTAAAGTTTTCCTTTTTCTCAACCTGAAGAAGTCTTTTTTTTTTCTTTTCTCTTTTTTTTTCTTGAGGCAGTCTCACTTTGTAGTTCAGGCTGGCCCTGAGCTCACTATGTATCCTAGGCAAGCCTCAAGTTTGCAGAAGTCCCCTTGCTTCTGCCTCCCAAGTGGTGGAATTATGGGCATGAGCCACCACCTCCGGCAGTATAGTATGTGGTACGGATTGCTGGTGGGCATGAGTCATCTCCCTCAGCATTGCTGTATGTAGTTACCAAGGATCAAACTCGGGGACCACTGCACTTGCAAGGTAGAGGGAAGAACCACTGAGCTAAATCCCTGGCCCTACCTGAACAAGTCTTCATCAGGACCCTGAAGGAGAGAGTTTTGATCCTTCATGGAGAAAGTTCTGATGAGGGCTCTATTCTGGCACAGCGGAGATAGGTTTTCTCCCTTCTTACCTCCTGATCCCCCACTTTCTCATGAACACATGTACACAAAGAAGTGTCTGTGACAGGTACAAACTGCTTCTGGGGAAACTGGTTCCCAGGGGTTTTACACTCTCCTTTTAGCTCATAAAATACCATCACCCACTTGGAGGAGAAAGGTGAAACAAGGTTCATATTCACCTCTCCTCTGATGAGCTTCTTCATTTTTAGTTGAGAGGAATCAGTCACTGCATCATCCCTGCAGAGACACTGTCCTCTGATGTGGCCTCTGTCCCCATCGCCTCTCTGAGGAAAAGTTTCTCAAGAAACAGACTGATGTGGTCATCAAATAAACATTTATTCTTCTGACCTCTGAAGGACAAACATCCCCTCCCATAAACTTCTTCATCACATGTTGAATTCTCCATCCTCCACAAGAGGAAGCCTCTGTGGCAAAAAATTAAATGAAATTAAATTTTAAAAATGATGTAAAACATGTCTGCGTTGGCTGCTCCAGAGTCCCGAGCAGGCTGCTGTTTTAATCTTCCACTCCTATGTGTTCTCCAGGACGGCTTCTCTGCTCCCTCCTAACCCCAGAGCTCAGTCCAGAAGGCCACTTCCTTGGATTTCAGGCCTTGTGCAGCCTGGGTAGTGGCACCAATCTGCAGGTATCCTTCTTCCTGGTCATATTTGGGCCAATGTGGCAGCCCTTCCCCATTCGGGTTCCTGGAAACAGAATCAAATAGAAATTCCCCAGGGCTCCTGGATGGAGACCACATTTCTCAGAGATTTTTAGGGATCCCCTGGTTGCTCTCTGCCAACAGGCTGAAGCAGCTCCACAGATAAGGAGCGCTCTGTCTCCTGGGGCACTTCTGCCATTCTGAGGGCTCAGTATCAAAGCAGGACTATCACAAGGCCGGGGCTTCAGTCCTTTGAGGTGGCAAGGCCACCTTCTCCCACACGTAAACTACATGCTTCCTCAATTTGTCCACCAACCCTGTTCCATATTTGCCAACAGCCTCACCCATTCCTGGCAAAGTTAGCCCAGAATTTCATCACCATCTTACTGAGGTTGATCTCCTCTTCTGTGGCACCCTCTGTGAGAAAGAATGAAAACTTTTATCACTTGAAAAATGGAAACAAACATTTTGTAAATAGGGAAGGAGTTTAAGGGAATTAAAAAAATAAGAACTAAGTATATCATGTACAGATACAAATCCTCAGTGATGAATGTGATCATAATGTGTACCTACAATGTACCAGTAAAGTTAATTTTTTAAAATGGACCTCCAACAGCAGCAGCACTTTTGCAAACTCAAGTTTTAGTCTTTAATCTTCTAAGAGAAATTTTGCATTTTAAGGAAATTCCAGCTAATGTATTGCTTCATTTTAGAACGACTCATCTGGCATTCAACAGTAGGCATCCAACCCACACGTGAGGACCTTAGCTTTGATCTTCTGTGCCCACCTGCTGCCTCCTACCCTCACCTGTCATAATGACACACCAACAAATTCCTCTTGTCTGAAGGAGATTTGGCTTTGGAGATGTTTTGCTCAATCTCTGAAAACACCTACATACTCATAGAGTCTGAAAATTAACAGAACCACAAAGATTCTAAAGAGTCAATCAGCTGGAAGATGCCCAGAGCCATCATGTGTGATATGCATCCATAAGGTGAGTCACAAGTCCTAGATAACAGTGAAGGCATTAAAGGTTTACATGTATGATTTCCTTTAAATATTATATGTGTAAATACATTATAAGCAATAATATAAGATGTACAAACATATATCAAATGATAAGTGGACACAAGTGGCACTTGATTTAAGGATATCAACAATTCAGATGATCCTTTCATTTACATTCTGATAGGCTATTGTGAGCAAGATGGCAAGCAAGGAGCTGCAGGCTAACAGCATCTCTCAATGAGGTCACAGGTTAGTATTCAGAGACAGACTATGATTAGGACATGTGAATAGAGCATATTACTCATGGTGTTAGAATAGGAGAGAAACTCAGGACTACCTTACTCTTAGGGGTTTGACACTATGGATCTCAGCCATCTGGCAGCAAAACAGCAAAGCAAGGTCCAGAGAGAAAGTCAAAGTGACTCTAGGCCCTCAAGCTAAGACTTGTTTCCCCACCTCTTCACTTCAAGTTCATAGCCAGAAAAAGAGCCATTACCTCTCAAAAATGGTGCACCAAACACTGAGAAAATCTCATCCCCATGGTCTCCTACCACACTGCTAGGTTTCAAGGGTGAGGAGAAGCTTGGGTGATACTGGAACTCATACATGTAGGTGGTGGCTCCAGCATCTATAAAGACAGGGGCCACACACAATTCACATGATAAGATCTATCCCAGGACTGTCTGAAAATCTTCAGCTGTTCAACAAATGCCTAGGTGTCAATGAGGTCAGTAACAGAGTTTTAAGAAAGCTCCTTGCCTAGCTTAAGGCCACATGACTTGTTGAAATGGAATTCGGACTAGACCAGACATTTATTGAGTGACAGAATAGAGAATTACAATGTCCCCAAAATGAATAAACTTGATGTGTTATTGACAGCACACTAGCAGTTACGATTTGAAGAATATCTTCAACGTAGTAGGTATCTTTGCCTCAGTCTGCTTGTGAACTTCTATAATGGCTTTCTCAAAGTTTCAGAGAAGCTCAGATTCAAATACAGGCTGATTAATGAAAAGAAGTATATTGAAATATAAATATGTGTAGAGAAGACATAATCTACCTGTTGCATTTTAAGAAACCATAAAGCTCAGAATTTAATATTTCTCTCACTTCACCTATAGCACATCTTGGTATCTCAAGGAGTCCTAACAAAATAAGGTAACACAGTGAAGCTCGCAGAAGAGTCATGGCTCTCTCCTGACTTTCCTTCTCTCTGTCTGCCATGCTGTCATCTCTAAGGAGAACCTGGCAGACACCAAGAAAATGCTGCTTTTCTTGCTGACAGAATTATCACACCTTCCAACCCCTGCCTCTTCAACACTAAGTGTGGAGCCAACTTTGGAGAGCTCAGCCTTTTGTATTGGTCCTACTGATCCAGAGAAGTCAATCTGAGAGAGAAGTATTAGACCCCAAGCACACTAATGATAAGTGTTACAGTTTCCCCAAGAGTACAGTATAGAAAAGTGAAAAATGTTCAAAAGGAAAAACAAGAACACTCAGAATCATCAACTTAGGAGAGTTATTTTGTAAGTTAATGCATAAGTGTCTTCTACATAAAACTGAGATAATATTGTATACGTTATTTTCCCCTATACTATAATTACTTCACATCATTATTCATCTATAAAAGTGATTTGCAATACACGTCATTCTAACACAATGACAAAGAATAATCTATTCCTGGTATCACCCAGTCTGCACCACTGAACCATTGCTTTATCAACACGTTTTAGGTGGAAGAGGCAATGATTCTGTGACAGCATTCTACTCATTACTTAACTGTATCAAAGTCTACCAGAACTTGCCAGAAGTAGGAATTACCGTTGCCTATGCCACCCAACCACTTTTTAATCAATTCAGGTTCCATTAGCAAAGAAAAAGCTTCTGTGAAGGACAAACTTTATTTTGAGGAGCACGCTGCCAGGGTATTTGTTTTTTGCTTTTTCCTCAAACCCCTGGGATGTATAAAATTCAGATAAGCCTTGAAAAGAAAATGGGGCACAGATTTCAAAATAATAGTCAGGAACCACAGATGAGAGGATACTGTCAAGACATCAAATATTTACATGATAGGAGTGTCAGAAGAAGGTGGAAAAGGCCAGAAGGTGTATTTCAGTTCTGCACACAGACACACATCTGGCTGAGCATCACCAGCTGGCTTCTGTCTCTTACCTGTGTCACTTCCCCATCTTTCCACTAATGTTTTCTGAGATCAACTCCAAATTAACTTCTTGTATTATGACTCTACTATAGAGTCTGACACTAGTAGACAACAAAGACAATGCCCTGTCTTCAGGACATGTGGAACCACTTTGGGGCTTTCACCCTGAGTGATTTCCACATCTATCTACCTTGGAAAGTGGGCAGCTCAGAGACAAAAGCTGGTAAGATGATGTCCCTCTCCTGTCCAAAGCCTAGAACTCACCTCTGTGTCCACGGGCAGCAATCACAGAGGGGACACCGAACACCACATCTCCTACTAAGTCTTTGAACAGCTCAATTTTCTTGGCAGAGTCCTTTGTTGTTCCTAAATACTTCTCGATAGCCGCATGACTCAGATTCTCAGAGAATTTCTGAAATGCAGCAAGAAATTGATCATCGCTACCTGTTGAGTGATGTGGCTTTTAAAACGGTTAAGAGACTTCCATGATTATGAAACTCTTGAGCTCCATGCAAAACCCACATAGGGTGTTGATGTGGGAAAGGATAAAATGCAGACAAATCCTGCATTCTAGCATCGAATTTATTTGAGACCAGTAACAAACCCTTCTTTGTTTCTGAATCAGTTCCCATGATTTCCCAGCTTCTTACAAAGTAGCTTCTGGCCTTCTTTTCAAATATGTCTGTGTCCTCATCCACTGTGTCTTCAGACAAGGAATCATGCATCATCTGTTTAAAATATTAATTAAGCATTTATAAGTCCTCAAGAATCTATGAGAAAAACCAAACAGACCAAGTAACCAAGCAAATGCAAAAGGAAGTTTCATCTGGAGGCTTTGATAATTCCTTCACAATAAAACAAACATAGTCATAATCAGAAAAAATAGCAGGTTGAGGCACAACAAACAGAGTGCCTTAAATATGCCTATTTATCAGATAGGTGGCACAGTGGTCATCCAGCCCATGAGATAACATTCAGGAGAAGACGATGTTGAAGCCGAAGGTCAGAGACAAAGACACAGGGCACATCCCCAAAGACTGATGACTCAGTGAGATGAAATCAAGCGCTGTGGCTTTGGTCCTTTGAAATCCTCTGAGATTCTTATGAAGTAAGAACTGCAGGACTAGCAGCATGGGCTGACCCTGCCCAAGCATTTGCAGTCATAGCCTTGACCAAACTCTTGCCTGACTTCCAGCAGCTAGAGTATACGTCCTACAATGACTTCACAACCCGGAAGTTCCAGGCTAATGACGCTCAGTGATTTCACATGAAATTGCTGTTTCTTCTAGTCTAATCCCGATACACGCAGACAGACCTATAAAAAACCCACTCTGAGGGCCAGGGAGTTATCTCAGTGGTTCCAGAACCTGTCTTGCAAGCGGAAGGACCCAGGTTCATTCTCCGGTAACCACATACCATACTGGGCAAGGAGACTGACATCCAGCAGCAACCAGTACCACATACCACAGTGCTGGGAGTGGTGGCTCAGGCCTGTAATTCCAGCACTCGGGAGGCAGAAGGAGGAGGATTGCTGTGATGTGAGCTTGAGGCTGAGCTCAGGGCCAGCCTGAACCACAAAGTGAGACCCTATCTCAAAAAAATCTTAAAAAAAAAAAAAAACCCACTCTGAGAATATTGACAATATTTACCTTATAAATACAATTTTCAGTCTTTTCTGTCCCCTTTCAGATGACAATCTCACACTCAAAACTGTTTCTTCCAGTAGTTGAGAGTAATTTTTTATGATAATGTTTTGAAAATCCTTTGAAACGTGAACATTCGAGATAATTCTTGATGCCCTGGCCAGTCTCTATGTGGGAACCAAGGTCTAAATTCAGTGGGAGGCTCACTTCAATATACAACTTTGCTTCCTGAGACACAAGTCTGCCTATCCTGCCCATAAGTGTGGGTAAACAAGTTGTTGGTCTGGATGATCACATGGGCTCACTGCACAAACCCACAGTACATCCCTGACCTCACCCAGCCTAGAAACATGTCCAGCTTTGGTGACAGGGATTTGAGCTTTTGTTATACTATATGATTTCCCTATTGACATCCCATCACTGAATAATACCTGTCATTATTCTTTAACTTATTCTTTGTTTAACTTTGCATCTTTCTTAGAGAAAAAGCCTTTCTTCCCTTTTAGAAACCAATTTTAATTCATTCAGATATGATTTTCTCTGAATCTTTACAGTCATTAGCTTCAGAATTTATGTGGAGATCTATAGGAGATATAACCCCAGGGACAGAATAGTAGTTGTTGTGCTTCAACCTGATTTTCATGGACTCCTTGGTCTTTACCTTTGTAAGAATCATAAATTTTCCCATATGAACAATTATCTGTACAAACCTAAAAGATAGCACACTTCAGTATTCATTAAGGGGACGACAGTCAAATAATGTTTGGCCAAAGACTGCCCTAGTGAGCACTGCCCAAGGAACTGCTGGGCCAGCCTGAAAAAAGTCTCTGAGGGAATGTTCATTCATGCCAATAGGACGTCTATCTTCAACACAGACAGAAGTTGGAAGAACTCACATGACAAGGTGGAGATACATAAGAGCACAGCAGTGTATTTGTGTAAGAGGTCAATATATTCTCACCACTGGAATGAGCCATCCAAACTCTTGCTTGTTGATTCCCACGATGTAGGGGACTGTGCTGAAATTCTTTTCAGCCAGAATCTCTTCTGGTGCCTTTGGCAGCACCACTCCATCAATCACAGGGTTCAGAGCAGAAAAGACCTGGTGAAACAGAAAGTAATGCCTAGTGTCTGAGTTTCTCTCCATAAGTAACACTCGTGTCTCTGTGCTGGCTGTTTGAAGGCAGTGTCAGCACTAGCCTGGTATGAGACAGTGATCACAGATCCTCAGGTCAAAACAATCAGGCTAAACCTATGAAAAAGAATGGCAGAACTTCAGGTAACTTCTGTTGATACAGGGAAGATGGCAGAGAAGAAGAAAGAGTCATCTTCACTGAAATTAATATATATATATGTGTGTGTGTGTGTGTGTGTGTGTGTGTGTGTGTGTATGTGTATGTGTGTGTGTATACACATATATATGTGTATACATATATATATATTTATATATATACACACACAAATATGTGATACATATGTGTGTTTCTGAGTGTGTGTGTTGACTGAGCAATATTGGATGGCCATCTCTGAAGGATTTTTATACTCCGGAAATTGCCACATTTTGTGCCACATGGAGAAAACCTGAAACATTTCATCTTCTCAGGCATTATAAAACAAGTACATGTTAATCTTTTGAAAACTGATCACCTTACTTGAGGCAGATAAACCATGACCCAAGGCTCAAAGCCACATTGGACTCAACATGCAGGCAGAACAAACTGCTAGAGGCCTGCCTTGAGTGTCCAGAAGAATCTTCCAATGTCCAAGACAGGGAAGCCAGAGGCTCAGGTTACCACTGAGTTAACTTTCATACCGTGAAACGAAAAGTATCCGTGGGTGCAGGACACATCTTTCTCTGGATATTTGGCCTGATGAGCAACCCTGGGGCAAAAACACTACCATAACCACCCGTCAGTCTTCAAAGTCACCTCTGTTGAGAAGCACCCTTGATGATCAGGATGAATTCATCCTCCCTCTGAAATCTGATATACTTAGCCTACTAATTATTGCTAGATTTTCCCTTGATAGATAATATTCAAATTATGTGTGTGATACCTGTTCTGACACCACCTCTCCATAAAATTATCATGGAAAAACAAATAGAATACGAAAGGAAGAAAGAAGAGATAAATCAAAGATAAAGAGATGTGTGAATAGGCTTTTTCAGTACATGTAACATCGCTGAATATGGTATATACATACATTAAAGAACAAAAACAAACACAAGTGCAATAGATGTGTTATTGTACTTAGAGACTTGAGTGATGGTATATACATATATGTTGAATGGATGACTCATGAGAGGTGGAACAATTGATGATACATTAATAACATATTACAGGTCCATTAGTACCAGATTGATGAAAGAATATCGATCAATAGGATAGATAGATAAATGGATATATGGATGTTGAATGGGTGACAGTTTACTAAATGGGTAGAAAGATGGCTATCTGATTCCTGATTAGGAAAAACAATCTCAGAAAAATGTATATAATTGGGTCACTACTGTATTATACTGTAGAAATGTTCTAAATCCATCAAAATAAATTATGACATCTTTCTGAAAATCTAAGTGCTTGATATACTCATTTTTAAAAATGCAGAAAAGTAACTAATTTAAAGGTCCCATTTGACCCGGCCATTGCCCTGATAGGTATCTACACAAAAGAATTAAAAGACTCATATCACAGTGACATATGTGCACCCATGTTTATAGCAGTTCAGTTTCTGATTGTTAAATCTTGGAAACAATCCAAATGTCCATCAACTGGAGACTGGGAAAAAAAGCTGTGGTTCTTCCAAAGAATGAAGAATAACTCTGCCATAGAAAATGGCAACTTTGAATCATTTATACTTAAATGGACATACCTTGAGGATATCCTCATAAGTGAAATAAATAGGTCACAAATAGGTAAATATCGCATCTTTTCTCTGGTATGATAAAATAAAGATGTAAATGAGTTCTAGAACTGTATGTTATATATTGTGAAATAGAAAATACTCAAAATGTAATAGGGTGAAGGAGGAAAAATAATGAGATTATAATAAAAAAGAAAGGAAACAAATTTTATGTATATGGGGGGGGTGGTAGGGTGGGTAGGGCTATGGGAAAAAATGAGAATCGAATTGTGTCGTATACTGGTACAAATCCCCATTGTGGAGTGCAATTATGATGTGTATATGTAATGTACCAATAAAGATTTAAATTTTAAAAAAAGAATATAAAAGGAATATTTTTTTTTCATTTACACTAGTTATATAGAACACTAGGTTTAATTTCTGATACTACATCTGAACAGAATGTCAAAATATTAAATTTTGGAAGGAAATAACTATCATCCATTCTTCATTGTGTTATGACTAGATAATATTACATTATAGCTGTTACATAACAGAAAAGGAGAAATGAAATTCATAATTTGGTTCAGAAAGACACATTGAGCTAGGAGATGAACCATTATCTCAGACACTTGTTCCTGTCAGCACACACCCACAGCAATAAAGTGTGGGGTCAAGTACACGGGACAGAACAGTCAAAACGGATGCACGTACCAGTTCCTGAGTTGCCTCCAAGAGCTCATTCTCTGATTTCTGGCGAAGGCAGTGAATCTTGGCAGCCGATGTGGTGGTTTCACACCCAAGAGCAGCAGCAACTTTCTGCAGAGACCACAGCCAATAGCACGATTAAAGAGAAAGGATTTAACCTCCATTACTGTAAAGAAAGAGGTTCCATCTTATGCTCAACAGAATAAGATAACTGAAAATTCTCTACAGAACAAGGTGAGTCCAGAGACCCAGAGCATGTTGTCTATGGCATTGTTCGGAACTCTGACATGAGCCACATACATAATATCTATGTGTCTGCTGAGTTTTTCTTCTAAAGTGAACAAAGTATTCTCAGATGTGAATGTCTCAAGAAAGTTCCCATGGAGACGGTGACAGAACTGAAAAATAGGGAATTCAGAATCACACTCTGAATTAAACACCACCTCTTCCATTTCCTAGCCATTGCATCTCATTTTCTTCATCTATAGATAAGTTTCATGACTGCACTTATAATGCATATGTCAAATGCATAAGAGTATTATGTCTTTCCAATGGAAAACTGGTACAGAACTCATGAGGCCTAGGAACAATGACTCACATTCAGCCACTTCACAGTGTATAGAATGTGATTTAAGTGTGAGACTGAAGGAGTCCTTCCTGCTTGGTCATTCTCCACTCAGTGTCTTTAACAAACCTCAGCTGACTCTCAAATAGAAAACTCCTCATATAATTCTACCAAAACCAAAGGGTAAGAGAACTGTCCAGCGTGAGACCTACCTCAGTCATGAGCTTGACATTCTTCCCAACTTTTTCAAGAGTAGCGAGCACCCCACTCTCAGAAATGGCCCTGTGGAAGAGGTTCTTGGCCAGCGGAGATAAGACCTGGCAGAGAAATGCAGAAGAGGAGACTTGATGCCCAGAAAGGAGGATCAGTGACTCATTTGCTCTTTAGGGATCTTTGCACCTGCACCTCTGTCCTGATTCACTGAGGAGAAGCTAGTGGAACATCAGTGGAATAAGAAGTCCTCGCCTGTTCCATCTGCTTCCAAGGCTGACCCAATCCCAACTTCCCTGAGAACATCAGCAAACTAGACGCAGAGCCCAGAGACAGGAATAAAATAAGAATTGTGTGGCTGCTGCCCATCATGATAAGAAGTAGAATTGCAAAGTGGTTTTGGGTATTTTTAACCACGAATCATGTTTAGAACTTTCAATTATTCATGATTTATCTTAATGAAATTGACTTCACGTATGAAGAAAGTTGTGTGTAGCTCAGTAGTACCATGCTGCCTTGGTATATCAAAAGACCTGGTATTTATCCTTAAACTACAAAAAATATCAAGTACAAAAAAGATAAATATTTATGAAAGCAAAAATAAATTTAATAATCATAATTTTGTAGATTTTTAAAGTAAGAAAAACTGGAAATAACTAAAGTTTCTAATATAAGAAGATTGAGTAAATAAGCTAGATTTCACTTTTATCATAGCACACTATACAAATAGGAAGTGTTTAATGTTTAGGGCCATATATGTTACACTACAATAGTAAGGACAGGTTTCTTTCTTTTAATGGAAACCTATGGGCAGAGGAATGCTACATGAAGAGATGATAAACAGATAATCCACAAGGATCATCTTAGGTAGTGGAATTGTAGATAACTTACTTATTCTTTCATGCATGTGTCCTTTCCCTTTTTCACTACTGTGAAAAATACTAAAACACTTCCTTCTGAGTTTTCAAGTATGAAACCAATGCATGTTTGAAAATTACAGCAATACACATAACCCTCCAGTAGGTGAGGATTCTCAGAACCCTTCAGTTTCCCTAAATGTGCCCTGGCCAGTTTCTCAAAAGAAGCCAGATATGTCACTCTCAAAGACTGCATCTGTGACTTGAATCTTCTGATAAATCCCTCCCCACTAACCTTCACACCATTCTTCCTCTCACCCAGCTTCCCACTACTTCTCCACTCTCAGCCCCAGAGACTGTTGCTCTTCCTCTTGGACTTGGAATTAACAGTGGACCAACTTGAAGAAATCTCCTACCTGTTTTCAGTGCTCTAATGATCCAAAGTGCTTATATGGTTTAGGAAGAGTGACACTTTATCTAACTCACACTCTCACCTCTTCTAGCATCTGTTGTTTATATCTGCCCCTTACATCAGAAGAGAAACAAGGTATGCCCTAAGGTTAAAATGATTAGGAACAAGATAAAGAACTCCACTGAGTTTGAGGAACAGAAATGTCCTTGGTGTAGGTTGTACCTAAAGGATCTTAAGGCCCCAGGATATTGAGCTGAACTCTGAACCTCTTGCAATCCCAGGAGTGTTAGGCCTTGGCTCTCCACCTTCTAATTCTGAGCACTTTGTAGAATCAGCATCAAATCCAGGTATTGTAAGCAAAGGACCCATGGCTGCATCGTCCAGTCTCCAAGAGGTCATGCCCACAACCACAGCAAGCCTAGGAACAGGCCCGATGTCAGGAATACTTACAAGAACAGAGACGCTTGAGCCTCCTGCTGACTCTCCAAAGATGGTCACAGAGTCTGGGTTCCCTCCAAAGTTTGCGATGTTGTCCTTGACCCACTGTAGTGCAGCCACCTGGTCCAGGAATCCCCAGTTTCCCCGGCTGTGCTCATCCCCTGTGCTGCAAGAGAGCAGGGTCAGTGTGGGTGGATACCTCATGATCTGGCTTGTAGGACCCAGATAGGCAAGCGTGTCTTTTTAAGCCTTCCACAGTAAGGTTTCGCTTTCCCTGTGCTGACCAAAGAGTCTTCATCTGCTTATCATTCACTACAGAGAAGCTCCACCGAGATACAAAACTCCTCACTCATCTTTGCAGCACCTGTGCACTGAGCATCTACTCTGCCTTCAGGACTGACCCAAAAGTCAAGAACTTCCGAGAGAAAAAGAAGCACCTTCTCTGATGAAACAGCTCACATTGCAAAGCACAAAAAAATTGCTGAAAATAATAGACATTCAACCACTGGAAAATACTAGAATCGTGTAAAGGAAAGGGTAGAGTCTGGCCATAATCAATATTCCAGAAAGTGTGTTTTATTAAAAATAGTAACATCATTCTGCCTCCTACTCTCTAGCTTTCCTTTCTGGCCTTATGGATGTGTTCTGCACACTATAAATTCTGTTTCTCTTTCCATACAGCCTTGTGATCAGAACAGGGAATAGGGACCCTCATCTGAGGCCAGTTCTCGGAAGCCACTTGGTCTTGGATTTTAAACTTCCAAACCTGAGACAAAAATAAACATTCCTTCTCGATAGCTCTCTAGCCTCAGGGATTATTTTATATCCTCAGGAAACAGACTGATGCAGAGTAAAGAGAGTCCAGCATTCTTCTTACCTGAAGAAACCCCAGAAGCCCAGGCGGTACTGAATGGTCACCACCACCACATCCTCATGGGCAGCCAGGACCAGTCCATTATAGGTTGATGCTCCACCCAGCATCAGACCCCCTCCATGGATCCACACCATCACCTGCACAGAAATATTACAGTCCTGGTAATGCCAGGAAACAGAAATGCCAAAGACCTCAAAGCAAGCTCTAGTCAAAGCCATTACTCAAAGACAGACAGCACCGACAAGGCTAATAAGTGTTTGCAATAGGACCGGAGCAGGCGATCTGGCCCCAGAGTTACTCTGAAGAACTGCCCACCAACTACAGCCCTCACCACAGTGCAGTAAGGGCACTGTTAGGCCAGGAGAAAGAGCCAGCCTCCTAGTGCATTCTTAGATCTGGCTCTGCACCCTCAGCCAGGACAGACAGGAAGCTTCACACCATCACTGAATACTAATGGTGACGAACCCCATTGGAGGAAACAGGAAAAGAGAACTATGGAAGTTGTCCAAGGCAAACAGCTAGTCAAAGGCAGCTCCAGGATTTGAACTCGGGCCCTGTGGTTCTAACCTGTGTCCATAGCTGTGGGTTTTCTCTTTTCATTCTCCTGAGCTCCTGTTTCTCCTCTACTTTTAATCCTTGCCTCTCTCTAGGGAAGGGACTAAGTCAAGGTCATCCAGAGCCTCAGGACTGGAGCAAAATGGCTTGCTGGATAGGTTAGGAGGTGTCTGTGCATCCCAGGCAGCAAGAGCCATGAAGGCCGGAACAGGGTAATCATGGTTCTGTGATCTTACTATCCCTAACCCTAAGACTAATGGTGTATCTGGGGATAATGTGTGGAAATACATGAGTAAACGAAGGAAGTTTTGTTCCAGCTTTCTTCTTCCTTATATGGTACATGTAGGAAAAACTTTGAATCCCAAGTTTATACTCCCAAATTCCTGTACTCCACTTTGTGAGAATAAGATGCTGCTGAGGAAAAAAAAAAAAAAAAAAAAAAAAAAAACCTCATCTATTCCACTTCAGGGATCCCTTCTTTTCAGTACTCTCCCTTCCACCATCCAGTCTTTAACTAGCCTCCTGCTCACCGCTGACTACTTATTTTGCAAAGACTTATTCAGTGGATCATCAATGTGCACCAGTAACAATAATGGAGAGTGAAGAACTAACAACAACAACAAAAAAAACCTCTTAAATGTGTTTGTATCAATACAATTGACAAAATCCAAGTTATTCAGGAGGCTAAAGCAGGAGAATTTGAAATTCAGGTACTACCCGGGCAACTTAGCAAGACACAATCTCAAAATAAAAACTAAAAAGGGGTTTGAATTTTTAAAAAGGAAACAAAGTTTATGTATATAGGGGATGGGGAGGTTGTAGGGTGGGTAGGGGAACGAGAAAAACAAAGAATGAAGTCATGTTATATACTGAGTTTGTTGTACAAACTCTCAATTCTGAATGTGATGATGATGTGTATATAAAATGTACCAATAAAGATATGAATTTTTAAAAAACTTCAGTACTGAGAGATCTAAGATGTTGGGCTAAAACAAAGGAGAACGACTATGGGATGTTCCTAGTCATTAGCCAATGTGCTTCTGTACAGGACAGTGCAAGGTCACACACATGGTTGCTTTACAGGTCCACATCAAAGACACTGAATTTGAATTCAGAAGACCTGAGTTTTTGTCACATCAACACTGATGTGTGATGTCAATTTCCCCATCTTTTTCTCTATTAATAAAAGTGACCCTTCCAACTCTAAATTTATTGGAAATTATGCTTCTGAAGACCAAGCAGTCAGCTTCTTAATCTAATGACTATCAATAACCATTTTTTACTTTCTCTTAAATGTGAGAAATTTAAAAATTAAGATGTGCATTTCAAAGGAAATGGCTTGAGGTCATTAAGGGGACTGGAGAAGGTATACTTGTATTGCTATAGTGAAACTAAGTTCTGGCTCCCAAACACAGTTATGGCCCTGGTACTCCGGCCCTGGTCTGCCTTCCCCTCTTCCCATTCACTGCAGAAATCCCAGGTGTTGGAACTCACAGGTCTCCACCAAAGGCACCTGTACTCACGGGCAGGCTGCTGTTCTTCTTCAAGTTGGCAGGAGAATAAATGTTTAGGTAAAGACAGTCTTCAGAAAATGTCAGGGGTATTTTCTCCTTTCTGTTAGTAAACAGATCTGACAGCTGCTTTCCGCCCACTGCATCTTGGAGACACCTGGAACGTGAGAAAGAAAACACCTGAGCTTCAAGCAGGTGGGCGCTGGAAGTGTCACCTGAAGATAATGCTTGTAGCGGAGTTGCTGCCACTGAGCTGGAGTCACTAAAGACTGTGAGTTAGCCTTGCAGAACTAGTTGGAATCTAAGGACTCTCTACTACATGGATATCCTACATTTGTTTTGCCCAAGCCACATTTACTGAAGAGGAATTGTCTTGGCTAACTGTAGAAAACATAATATAGTTATGGTGTATAAATACCAAACCTGCTTTATTGGATTTTTGTCTTAACATTAAAATAACCAAATAAGACATATAATTACTGAAATACGTGATTTTGTCTTAGACTATTCCATCAAAATCTGGTTCAATGAAAATAGTTTCAATTCTTACTAAGTTCTTAAAGTGTGTATTGGAAATGTTTTCTCTAATTCTATTCTCTGTATGCCTAATCATTATCAACAGATATTCACAAATGTACATACTGTCATGAAAGCTATGACATGAGTAAGGCACAAGTGTGAAGCAAGACATGTATTTCTCTTTCAAAACAGGTTTTATAAAAATTTAGCAAACAGGCATGGTCTAGTTGAACCTTAAATTGAATGTCTGACCACAAATCAGTATGTTCCTATTATTATTTCAATCTGGAGTATGCCCTACTACTATCAAATATTCAGAGGTGGGGTTTTTGAATGATGGCTCACACCTGAAAGTGTTATGCTCATCAGTGGATTAATCCCCAGATGAATCAATAGCTGAACGTGCTGTTAGTTGTTCAGAAGGGGTGTTCATGGGTAAGACCCAGAAGGGTATGTCTGCCTCCCCAGGTCCTCCCTACTCTGTGTGCTTTCTGACCACCATGCCTTGAGTATCTTTCCTCCACCAGACATTTCCATCATACTGTTTCTGTCTCAAGGCAGCATACAGGGACTGTAACCACAGCCTAATAAAACTTTCTCCTGCTTCTCTACATTATCCAGCTTTTCTGCAATATCATTGTATTATTTTTGTAATCAGGAAGTAAGAACAATGGATGTTACCTTTAAAAGAAGGAAAGCAGCCAAAAACAGGACCCAGCAGCCATGCAGGGTTAACATACTGAAAAGAAAGATTTCTGAACTGACATTGTTTGTGTTGGGGGTCGCATGGGAATAGCTGCATGGCCATCTGGAAAGTTACTTTTTCCACTCAACTGATCATTGCATCTAGGAATTAATTAACAGTTGGGAGTTTGAACTTGGCAAGACAACACTCCATTACACTATTATATCCTACCAAGACGTGGCTCTTCACCCCCTCAGTCCCATCTATGCCAAGGCTCAAGACCGGAGAACAGACAGCATCATTATTGTCCTTCGTATCTGTTCCTCTGCTTATTTTCAACCCTTTAGCATATTCTCTCATACTACACCATTCTGGTATTTATATGTATATTATTCATTATCTCATTGCCTTGCTCAGGTGCAAGATGAAGGAAGGTACGTATTTTTGCTTTCTTGTTAATAGATTCTCATCACCTAAATCATGGCTGGAATACATCAAGTGTTCATAAAAATGTGCTGAATAAGCTTCTCTAGAAATCTGTCATGAGAATGTTTTCAAGAATCTACTGTATTCTAGAGAATTCTAAAGAAAAATAAACTGAAAAAAAGAGATGTCTTCGCTTCTCTGTATCGGGTTCAGAAAAAATAACAACATAAATAATTGAGAGATATCCAAGGTCACTGCATCAGCTTACATGGGAGGGTAAGAGGTGGTGTTCTTCATGAAGCTCCATGGCTCTGGTGGCTCTGGAGGAGCAAACCTCAGGGATGCCAGAGGAGGCTTGGCAAAAGGGACTCCCAGGAACACAGCCACAGGCTGTGAAAATCCTTCCAGGCTTTCATATTTCCCAAGAACTTTGCCATACTTGGTGTCCACCACCAGTGGGGAAAGTGGGTGTTCTGCTGTACAAGAAGAGGAGAGGAGAATCCATCAGAAGACAAAGGTGATGAAACCTACATCCAAGTTGTAGGCGCAAGATCTCAAATAAGTCAACTCAAACCTCTATGCTTCAGTTTCTTAGGTAAAATATGAATGAGAAACAATGTCCCTCCTACCATTAAGGGTTAAACTAATGAATAAATTGGAATGGGGAACATAAAATTATCCATGCCCAAACAAACACTTGGCTACTCCAAATTCAACTCCAAATCCAGAGGGAAATATTACTATACAACAACCAGACCTGGTTCTGTTCCTTTGTCCTAAGTGTACACTTGCCAGCCTCTTTCTAGGACAAGGATATCCAATTCATCCCATTGATATTTGTATTTGAAAAGAACTCACCACATGCTGTAGAAGCAACAAGAAACGTCAATATCACTGAATAAAGAAACCACATTGTGGAAGGACAGCAGCTTCTGTGCTACTGAGGTGTCTGTGCTTCTGGGAGAAAATGCATGGCCCTGCCACAGATCACAGATCCCACCCCTATCACTGCCAAATCTCACTCACCCAGCCAGTTGTGAAATCTAAACTAACAGAAAAGCTGTCTCTCTCCATGTGTCCCGGGGGCCCTCAAACCACACCCACCCAGACTTTACCCTCTTATGTCAACAGTCCTTATCTAAATATCAGACTACAGAAAATCACAAACTCACATAACAGTTTCTCCTATACATTTCTCCGATGTGTGACTCCAGCTTTAGAACAATATAAGCTTCTCAAAGGAAACAAGAAGCTGCCCAAATATTTGGCAAATATTTCCGTGGAAATAGCTGGTAAATCTTAAGAGTCTCTCATGCTATCAGAGCTGCCAACTAGGTTTTGAAGCCACATCTCTTAGTTTCTCTCCTTCTGTCTCCTGGAAGTCTAGATTCTCAAGTTCAAAGACAATGTACAATTCATCCAGTTGCTGCCTGAGGCTTTACTTAGCTTTACAATACTCCTGTCTTATTCTCAGACTTGTCACAGCATATATTCAGGTCCAAGGAAGACACTAATTTGGGGGCAAAATGAAGTCAGAGTAAAAGAACTACACCTCCACAAAATCCTTAGTTCTAATCATCCACTCAACTATGGATCCATTTATTCTCCAAATATTTACCAAAATTCCTGGCCCTTGCGTGGGTGTTGTGGACATAAGAGCAAATTGAAGACATAGTCCTTCTCAAACACTGCTCTATGTAACTGACCACATAAATGAGGTGGTGAAAACACTTGGAAATGCATGTGAAAATCTCCAAATGAGATGCATACAATATACTCTGGTTGCACCTGTGAAGTTTTGTTTACAAAGCGCTTGGGGCACAAGAAAGCCACTCTGGGTTATTTTTATAAGATCATTTAGTGTCTAACAAAGGAGATTTCTGTTAATGTCCTCTGGTACAGCTGGTTACTCATGAAAGAAGAGGAGCAGAGCATTAGGCTAGAGCTATATGACTAGACTGACTATATTCTTAATCACTCTGTTCTGGTGTCAAATGCTTTGACAAGCCAACTTTCTAGATATACTTGTTTGGCTGCAGGGAAATCAGGATAGAATCCCTCTTTTAGGATCGCTACACTTCTATCCATTTAAAATACCTGAACATAGAAGTGATTCCTCCTGGATCCTTGAGGCTGTCTGAAAGGATGGGTACTGAGTACTATTTAGGGCTATTCAGAAGGGGATTATTGCTGAAACAAAAGCCCTAGAGTTCTGGAAGGGGCAGCAACTGAGTGGGAGAGATGATTACTGGCCACTTAAAATTGTAGACTTCTTACTTGGAAAACATTGCCCTACCAGGGATCACATGACCCTGCCCAGTGGGTATTTACCTAAAATCATGAGATGAGCAGCTCAGAGAGTAATGCTGATTGTTTCCAGACTGGTACAATAGGGACAGAACAGAACATTCCCACTTACTTTTTGCCCTGCAACCAGCCAGATGTTAAACTGGAAAGTCCTAGGGCAGTGGTGCCAAAGCCATGGCATGCACATTATTTGCTTTTCTAGTAAGACAAAACATGTTAATATTGGAATTCTTTTTTCCAAATCAAAACTTCAATATTCAGGGTTAACTGCAATGATGGCATTTCACAATCAATAAATGGATCACATTTTGGATACTCATTTCTAAAAGGTTCACTATCACTGCTCTAGACAACCGGGAGCTTGGAAGACTACAGGTCCATCGTGTATTCTTGGATAACAGCTGTTTTTTGATGTGGTTACCGGGGATCGAACCTGGGTCCTTGCTCTTCCAAGACAGGCGCCGAAACCACTGAGCTATTTTCCCAGCCCAAGTAGAAAGGTTTTGAAAGTAGGAAGTTTCTAGAGAGCACTGAAACTGCAAGGTGTTGTTGGCATCTGTATGGTTTATACTAAGTAGATGTCTCTCCAAAGCCTCATGTGCTCATACATGAGGTTTTTTTCGAGGTGGCTGGATCATGGGGATGGTTTAAAGATGTGTCAACTAGATTAGCCAACTGATTGGTTTATATTTCTGGGTATGAAGAGGAGAAAGGCCAACTCTGCATGTGGGTGGCACCAACCAATAGGCTTATAGCTTGGATGGAATATAAGGGAAAGGAAGGCTCACTGCTTTGATGCCACCTGTGTGCAATGCCACTAATAGCTGCTTCTTTTCTATGCCCCTCTGCCATACGGCTGTGCCTGGGATCAGTTGAAGATGGATTGAAACCTGTACAGATAGTGAGCTAAAACAAACCTTTCCTACTTTACCTTATGGGTATCATGCATTTTGTTCCGGCAATGAGACACAGTAACCAGATAGCATTTAGTTTGATCAGTGAAAGTGGTGTATGAGTAACTATGTACATCCTTGTTCAGGGGAAAGAATAGAAAACAAACTGATTATACCCAAATGTCACTGACTGCAAATTATTTGCAATCTGCCTGTATTTGTCAAAGTTCTCTTCCTGAATCTGTAAATTGACTTAAACAAAATAGAAATTTATTTCTAGCTGACAGAAAATCCAAAGCCCAATTGCAGATCAAAAAACAGCAGTAACTCTCTAGTTCTCACCATCTCACATCACAATTTGACCTTTGGCAATCTGGCTTTTCCTCACTTCTCTGGATTAAAGGGCAACACTTAGCTAACACAGTGGACATAAAAACGAGTCATTTCTGCTCAGATTTCACCCTGCCTCCACCTTCTGAAGCGTTCAGAAGTCCTGCTAGGATGCTCTCCTGTTCTCTCTGGGCTTCCCTGGCATTCCTCTCTTCTCCTGCCTCTACTGCTTTGGGTCTGCCCAGTCCCCTCTGTAGATCTTTCTGTGTTTTATTCTTAGCTCATTCTGGTCTCTCACCTGAGTGTATGGGGAGTCACCCCTCCTATGGTGTGTACTCTCTCTTTCAAGTGGACACCTCCCCCTGTCCTTCAGAAGTTCCTCGTTTCATGGTGTTCTTGTCCTGTGGAGTATTTTTTCCAGCATTACTAACTCCTCCTGTCTAACATGGGACCACTGTCCCTGGCCTGTCCTCTAGTCTTGTCCTTTCATAGACCCCATGTCTGGTAAGATGAACTAAATCTTTCATTCCCTATGTATATCTCTGTGTTTCTTCATAATTAGTATAAAGGATCTATCTTCAGGTCAGAAATCTTGAAATGTACCAAATAATAAAGTGACTTGCAATATTAAAATCCAAAGTCATCTCCAAGCACATGCTTTCCAGGATGGGTAAATGTGGTATAAACAGTAATAATTAGCAACAAGGACAATAACAGTATTTATGGGAATTGCTTTTAATAACATCAGAGTGGATATATGTTTGTAATGTGGTTTTTGTGGTAATGAATAAAATTTTTAAAATCTTTATTGGTACATTACATATACACATCATGATTGCACTCCATAATGGAGATTTGTACCAGTATAAGACACAACTTAATTCTTATTTTTCCCTGTAGCCCTACCCACCCTACTGGCCTCCCATATACATAAAATTTGTTTCCTTATTTTTTTGTTATAATCTCATTATTTTTCACCCTTCACCCTATTTTACTTCGAGCATTTTCTATTTCACAATATATAACGTACAATTCTATGACTCATTTACATTTGTATTTTTTCATACCAGAGAAAAGATGCACTATGTACCTATCTGTGCCCTATTTATTTCACTTATGAGGATATGCTCAAGGTATGTCCATTTAAGTAGAAATGATTCAAACTTATCTTTTTTATGGCAGAGTAATACTCCATTCTGTAGAAGAATCACACAGCTTTTTTATCCAGTCTCCAGTTGATGGACACTTGGGTTGTTTCGAAGATGTGGCAATCACAAATTGGGCTTCTGTAAACATGGGTGCACATATGTCACTGTGATATGAGTCTTTTAATTCTTGTGTGTATATACCTAGCAGGGCAATGGCCAGGTCAAATGGGACCATCAATCCTAGCTTTTTGAGGAATCTCCAAACTGATCTCCACAGGGGTTGTATGAGTCTACAGTCTGTGAAATATGCTGTTGGGATTTCAATCGGTATTGCGTTGAATGTGTACAGTAGTTTTGGGAGCATAGCCATTTTGACAATATTGGTTCTTCCTACCCAGGAGCAAGGTATATCTTTCCATTATTCGATATCATCTTCTATCTCCTTTTTCAGAGTGCTATAGTTTTCAGAGTAGAGGTCTTTCACCTCCTTTGTTAGATTGATTCCTAGATATTTTATTTTTTGGGGTGCTATTGTGAAAGGGACTGATTTCCCAATTTCTATCTCAGTAGGTGTACTGTGTGTATATGAAGGCTATTGATTTCTTTTCTTTTTTTTTTTTTTTTTAGGTTTTTTTTGAGACAGGGTCTCACTTTTGTGGTTCAGGCTGGCCCTGAGCTCAGCCTCAAACTCACATCACAGCAATCCTCCTGCCTCTGCCTCCTGAGTGCTGGGATTACAGGCGTGAGCCACCACGCCCGGCACTATGGTATGTGGTACTGGTTGCTGCTGGGGTGAGTCTCCATGCCCAGTATTGTATGCGGTTGCCGGGGAATTGAATCCGGGCCCGTGCTCTTGCAAGACAGGCGCCGGAACCACTGAGCTAACTCCCCAGCCCTGAAGGCTATTGATTTTTTAACATTGACTTTGTAACCAGCTACGTGGCTAAAATTGGCGATTAGGTCCAGCAGTTTTTTAATTAAATTTTTAGGATCCCCTAGATAGAGCATCATGTCATCAGCAAATAATGACAATTTAACTTCTTCTTTTCCAATCTTTATTCCTTTTATTTCCTTCTCTTGTCTAATTGCTATGGCTAATATTTCCAGAACTATACCGAACAGAAGTGGTGAGAGAGGACACCCTTGTCTTGTTCCTGATCTTAGTGTGAAAGGTTGCAATTTTTGACCATTTAGTATAATACTGGCTGATGGTTTCTCATAGAAAGCTTTTATTAGATTGAGATACAGACCGTCTATTCTGATCTTCTGTAGGGTTTTGAACATAAATGAGTGTTGTATTTTGTCAAATGCTTTTTCTGCATCAATTGAGATGACCATATGATTTTTATCCTTAAGCCTGTTAATATGGTGTATAACATTTATTGTTTACTTATTTGAACCATCCATGAATCCCTGGGATGCATCCAACTTGGTAAGGGTGTATAATCTTTTTGATAATTCTCTGTATTCTGTTTGCCAGGATCTTATTGAGGATTTTTGCATCAATGTTCATTAGAGATATTGACCTGTAGTTCTCTTTTTTGGTTGGATCTTTCTCTGCTTTTGGAATCAGGGTAATGGTTGCGACCAGGAATGAGCTTGGGAGTACTGCTTCCCTTTCAATTTCATTGAAGAGATTCAGAAGTAGAGGCACTAATTCTTCTTTAAAAGTTTTATAGAATTCAGCAGTAAAACCATCAGGTCCAAAGCTTTTCTTTGTTGGCAAGTTTTTAATTACATTTTCAATTTCACAGATTGTTATTGGGGCATTTAACATTTCTATATCTTCTTTATTCAGCTTTGGGGGTTCATATGTGTCTAGAAATCTATCCATTTCTTCTACATTTTCCATTTTATTGAAGTATAAATTTTCAAAGTAGGTGTTGATTATCCTCTGGACGTCCCCTGGGTCAGTAGTAATTTCTTCGTTCTCATTCTTAATAGCATAGATATGGGCCTTTCCTTTCCTTTGTTTAATGAGGTTGTCTAAGGGTCTATCAATTTTGTTTATTCTCTCAAAGAAGTAACTTTTCAATTCATTGGTTTTTTTGAACCGATCTCTTGGTTTCTATTGCATTAATTTCTGCCCTGATCCTTATAATTTCTTGCCTATTGTGAGCTTTTGGTTTGTTTTGCTCCTCTCTTTCTAGCTGCTTGAGGTTCAGCATTAAATTGTTTATTTGAGCTTGCTCCATTTTCTGGATGTAGGCTTTGACTCTATGCATTTGTCTCGTAGAACTGCTTTCATTGTGTCCCATAAATTTCTATGTGTTGTACTGGGGTTACAGTTTAGTTGTCAAAACTGCTCAATTTCTTTTCTAATTTCTTCTGTGACCCATTGGTTGGTCAGCAGAGTGTTGTTCAGTCTCCATGTGTTTGTGAAGATCCTGGGCTTTCCTTTGCTATTCAGCTCCAATTTCAGGGCACTATGGTCTGACAGTATACAAGGGATAACTTCAATCCCTTTATATTTGCTTAAACCTGTTCTATGAATGAGCACATGTTCTGTTTTGGAGGATGATCCACGAACAACTGAGAATGTAAATTCTGACTTTGTGGAGTGAAATACTCTGTAGGCATCTATTAAGTCCATTTGCTGAAGAGTCTGGTTGAGCCAAAGATTTCCTTATTGACTTTTTGTCAAGTTGATCTGTCTCTTTGTGACAGTGGGGTATTGAGGTCCCCTACGGTTATTGTATTGGAATTTATCTGGTTTTTCAAGTTTAATGTTTGTTTTATATAGTTGGGTGCATTAGAATTTAGAGCATAGATATTTAAAATTGTGATTTCTGCCTCTTGGATTTTTCCCTGAACTAAAAGATAGTGTCCATCTTTATCTCTCTTTATCAATTTTGGCTTGAAGTCTATTTTGTCTGCAAATAAAATCTCCACTCCTACTTTCTTGCTGTTTCCTACCACATGGAGTATTGTTTTCCATCCCTTTACTTTCAGTCCATGGTTTTCTTTCTGAATTAGGTGTGTTTCTTGTATGCAGCATATTGTGGGATCTTGCTTTTTGATCCACTCTGCCAGTCTGTATCTCTTAATTGGCACGTTAAGTCCATTGACATTAATGGTTATGACTGATACAGGTAAATTTAGTGCTGCCATGTTTTCCTGTCCTTGGCAGTGTTATTCTACTTTTGCCCTTTTCCCATTAGTTTCTTGTTTGGTTCCATGGGTTGACTTGGTTAGGTCTCATGGATTTGTAATTTTTCTTATTTTTCGCCAAGATATTCTTTAAAATGTTTTGGAGTACAAGTTTCGTATTTGTGAAGTTTTTCAGGTGTTCTTTGTCATGAAAGTATCTTATTTCCCCATCAATTTTGAAGGATAGTTTTTCAGGATACATTAGTCTGGGTTGGAGGTTGTTTTTCTTTAGGGCTTGGAAGACATCACTCCAGGCTCTTCTTGTATTGAGTGTTTGAGTTGAGAAGTCCACTGTGATCCTGACGGGCTTCACTTGGATTGTAACTGTTTTCTTTTCTCTGGCTGCTTTCAGTATTTCATTCTTTTTTTTTTTTTTTTTTTTTTTTTTTTTTTTTTTTTTTTTTTTGGCTATCTGGAACTTTTATGATGATATGCCTAGGTGTAGATTTTTTGATGTCATGGGCATGTGGCATTCTGTATGCTTCATATATTTGTGTGTCCAATTCTTGACCTCTTTCTGTGAAGTTTTCTGCCTTTATCTCTGTGAATAGCTTCCTCAGTGACTCCAATCAATCTTATGTTATTCTTCTTTGAATCATCTAGGAGCTGTTGGATTGACTTTTCATTATCGCTTGCTTTTTTCCATAGATTATGCCTTTCCAGTTCATTGGTTGAGATCCTGTCTTCTAGGTCTGAAATTTGGTCTTCTGCCAAATTCATTCTATTGTGCAAACTTTCATTTTCTTTCT
>PVIR01000051.1:89115-250599 GCA_004026965.1 Petromus typicus | reverse complement strand
GCTTCTGCTTCTTGGTGTTTAAAAGGTTCCATTGCTTTTGCTATCTTGGATTCTATCAACTCCATGATTTCCTCTTTAGCTTTATTAATCATCATGTTGACAGTGTCCAATATCTCTGCTTCCATCTCAGAGATCAGTTCTGATTTCCAGTTTACTAGATCTGCTTTGGTTACCGTTTCTGAGGACCCTGGAGACTGGGCTTCCAACTTCTCTATTTCTCTTCCCCATGTATTACCTTCAGGTGCAAATCTTTGTATCTGAGACTTTGAGTGTTTCCTCATCTCTGAGTTTTTGTCCTTGCTGTTGTTTTTTGCTTTGTACCTGCCCTGTTTTCTGGTAATGTTAGTTGCAAGTCTCTTTCCTCCTAGTAGTTAGGAACTTTACAATATCAGTGTTTCCTGGGTTGTTCTTTACAGTCTGTATTGGAACCTAAAAAAAACCCCTAGTTCTGGCACACCATATGAGGCACTCAATCAATACAGTCAGAACACCTTCTCCCATCTGCTTTACAGGCAGGAAGGCTCTGGATCCTGTACTGCTAAGATGGCACTGCCTGAAGTTCCAATGGGCCTGCCTGCTCACCAATACAGAGTCTCTGGGCTCACTTGTGCAGTCGGCCTGGAGGCCAGTAAGCTGTAGGCCTGTGCAGCTGCAATGGCACTAGCTCATGTTCCAACAGGCCCACCTACACACCAATACAAGGTCACTGGATGTGCTTCTGCAGTTGACATGGAGAAAGTCAGACTCTGGCCTGCTAAACTTAGGCCCTGGGCACTCCTCCAGTGTGGGCCTTGTGGCCAGTAATCTCCAATCCTGGTGCAGATTCAATGGTGCAATCGCCATTTCCAAAGCCACTCGCTGCTAAACTCATTCCCTGGGCTCTCTTCTGGTGTGGGCCTGGAGGCCAGCAAGCCTGTAAAGTGGTTTTTGTAAAGAATTTTTAGTTATTGGATATAACAGGCTTGATATATGGATCTCCTCAAGTTTCAATGGAGTAATCTTTATAAATCCACTCTTAAGTCAGAAAATGTAAGTTAAATCAAAATTGGGGACTTTCTGTGTCACCAAGATGAAATCTTGTATGCAGTACTTATCAACTGTAGTAACACTCTAATTGTTCACATTATGAAAATGATACTTGATACCAGCAGATGTGTGTTCTTGTAACTTGTTTCACTGTAGAGTTTTACAGTCTGTTAGATCAACTCTAGATAATTATTTCTTTCCTTGGCCAGTCACTTATCAGAAGGCTTCACTATCTCCTAAAACTTCTCTCCTGCTGCTTTGGTTGTTGCAGGGCAGAAGCTCCTGCTTCCTGGCATTCAATTTAGTGTATTGGTGATTGCTTCTGCCTCCAAGTTAAGGCCTCTGCAAAACTTGAGTCACCATTTCTCATCTGCTTATCTAAGACACAACCCAGCACTGACACCCCAATGGAGACTCGCTTACAGAAGCTAGTGTGTAGCAAAGCACAGACGTAGTCCGTTCCAGACTGTGCTTCTCCTTTTTGTGTTTTTTGTTCCTGGATACTTTTTTTATTTCCCACTCCTTATTCATTACAATTTCCTGCCATGGTAAGAAGGACACTGTTTCTCATTCATATTTCATCTAAGAAACTGAAGCCTAGAACATTGAAGTGATATACCTGAAGTCACATGTCTAGAAAGTGGCCATACTTACCTGGAATCTAGGTCTCACTTCCCTTTCTGATTTGTCCTCATTTCTTCTCCTTGTCTCGTAGAACAGCCACCTTCACAACCTGTGGGGAACACAGTAAATGGCAAAGTTCTGGGGAAATATGTCAGCCTGGAAGGATTTGCACAGCCTGTGGCAGTTTTCCTGGGAGTTCCTTTTGCCAAGCCCCCACTTGGATCCCTGAGATTTGCTCCTCCTCAGCCTGTGGAACCATGGGATGGCGTGAAGAACGCCACGTCTTACCCTCCCATGTAAGTTGGTGTGGTGACTTTTGGCATCTCTTGGTGATGATAGTTATATTCTCCTCACATGAGACAAGAAGATGTGAAGACAACCCTCTGAAGACTTATACATCCTTTTGGAATTCTCTAGAATCGTGTACACTCTTGGGAACATTCTGACAATATCAGAGGTTGCTAAAAGCCTTTATTCAGCCCATATTTGTGGAACACTTATTACATTTCATGTATGATCTAGTTGTTTAGAATCTATAAGGAAATCACATGAGAAAGCCAAGTCGAGAGGGGAGATGAAAAATACCACCTCTCTTGAGAGGTCAAAGCATGAGCAGCCTCCCCTCTTTGGTCCAGGATATTGTAGAGGTGCCAGGAAGGAAAGGTGCCAACTTCCCCTCCATCTATAGAATATGAGACGCTTGAGAAGACGTGTCCAGTCTCTGGCTTGTGGGCTGCATATGACTCTAGATAGTTAGTGTGGTCCCCAGGCCTGCAGTCTTTTAATATTTAAGTGACTTTTAGCAATGTATTTATGACTATGCTGCATGATGCTTTAGTATGGACTATACAGGCCACAATGGGAGACTGTGTGTGTGTGTGTGTGTGTGTGTGTGTGTGTGTGTGTATGTGTGTACATGTTATGAGGTAAACTGAAGAGAAGCGAAGCAGGACTGAGTCTTCCATTCACTTCTGTCAAAGCATTGATGTATTAAGCATTACCTAGGTGTTTTTATTTTTTCTTTTGACTTGGCAAGTAAAACCAAGAATCGCCAATAATAGTGTTTCAATCTACTTACATATGTATGCTTTTGAAGAAGGTTGTTTCTTGTCATTAAATAGACATGTAAATTTTTTGCTTAATTATAAAACTTGGGATGATTATGTTAATTCGTCAAATAATTTGATAAGTAAAAATATTTTTAGTCATTGAAATATAGAAAATACAAAAATATATCAAACAGCTTTTGCTTATGACATTACTGTAGTTACATGTATAATGTTGGCAATACTAGAAAAATATTTTACTTATACATATTTGAAGTTTTTTAAGTCACTTCTCTTCAAGACCTGCAATACTGATTGTTTACTATTTACAGGTACAAAAGTTTAATTTGGCTGTGATTATGTTCCCTGGTAACTGGCTCAAAGGCAGAAACAGCAAGTCATGCTGGTTAGGAGGCAGACTAAGTAGAGAGGATCAGGGAAGGCAAGAGGGCTTCCCCTGGTGAGCCGCCCTTGTTAGCACATTCTAACAGCACAGTTAGTTATGGATTCATCTGGTCAGTACAGAGCCTATATGTTCTAGTCACTTTTCAAAAACTCCTCTGAAAACTTGGGTATTCTGAGTGTCATCTCAGACATAAACCACAACAGGACTATAGGGATTGAATCATGCATTCAACTCAAAGTTCAACTTGATTATGACTCAATTTATATCAAACCTGTCTTGATAGAGAAATAGGTTACTTGCTTCCTATCATGCCTCACCTATGACATGACTTTTTGGCAGTATGCATATTTATGAATATCCAATTATAAGGATTATGTAGGCAAAGAGTCCAAGAAGCTTGAGAATTTGCTAACAATTGCAACTATTTTTATCAAACAAGATCTTGATGCAACAGTTTCACAAAACAAGACCAAATCTCTCACTACTTCTATGTTTTTGTTGCTATCTGATTTTAGTGTTATAGTGACAATATTTTTAAATATCTCACCACTGACTTACCTTAACTATTCTATTTTATAGGTAGCTCAAGGCAATTCTTCTTCATTAAATGTGGCCCAGGCAAGACAAAGTTTGACCATGTCTGCCTTAAATGGTCCTTTCTCACTGGCAGCCTGAGACTAACTGCCATGACTCCAGTTCTGTGAGAGCAACCTGACTTAGGAGGTTGATTTTCCGAGTGCGAAGTCCAATCCCAGGTGCCCCTTTCAGCTTCTACCTGCTGGAAACTCTTTCTCTTTTCTTCTAGGTGCCTCCAAGATGAAGTGAGTGCAAAGGCACTGCCAGATTTCTTTAGAAGCAGAAAGGAGAAAATCCCCCTGACATTTTCTGAAGACTGTCTCTACCTAAACATTTATTCTCCTGCCAAACTGAAGAACAGCAGCCTTGCAGTGAGTATGGGCCCCTCTGGTGGAGACTGGTGAATTCCAGAGCCTGGGATTACTGCGGTGAATGGGAGGGTGAGGGAGGCAGACCGGGGCAGGGGTACCAAGGCCATAACTAATTTTAGCAAACAGAAGCTACGCTTCATCATAGTAAATACAAGTATTCCTTGTCTCATTATTTCTAGTGGCCTCAGACCTTTAGGGGGACCCTACTCTTCTGAAATGCACATCTTGATTTATAAACTCCTGTCATATTACCTGAGGGTTGAATGAGTATTCTTACTATGTTAAGAAGTTAGTACCCAGAGCTGGTCTGACATAATTTCTGATAAATTTAGAGCTGAAAGAATCTTAAAATAAAATAAGCCACAGTAAAGTAAAAAATAAAGAAATGACATTATTTTTAAGTATACAGTAAAAGAGAGGTGGAAGAAACTGGAGTCATATTATAGGAGAGAGAACAAACTCACGTCTTCTGATTCTAAAATTGACATCTTGGACACTAACTAGGAAATCAATCATGTGCATGTGTGTTTTTCTAAGTGCACCATGACCTTCCTGAGAAACTTTCACTGTCCAAGAACAGAAGAGTGTTGGCTGGACACTGCGACAATTCCATAGTCACTTTACATTGAATTTGGCTCCTGTCTGAGACTTTTCTCACCAGTAGTCATGAAGACTGGGTAACTTTTCAGACTGTGTCTTGCAAAGATCACATTTGTGATCCTCCGGCCTCAGCTTTCTGAATAGACTGGTGGGATTTCAGCAATTTGGTATAATGATGACACATTTAAGATTTTACTGCAGTTCATTTTGCTCCCTTATTGTCATTAAATCAGCCTTTAAAAAATAAAAGGAAGATTGGTGTTGAGTGGTAGCTAAAGGTGTAAGAGGGGAACTGTAGAGAGTAAGATGATGCACCAAACCAGTGTCCTATTTATACTATCAAGGGGCCCAAGACCTGGGGAGGCTATGATCTGAGGACAAGACTATATGTTGTTTCTACACATACACTGCAAAGCATGAAAAGTTTGAAACAAAATCTCCCTGATTTATTTGTCTATTTCCACACAGTGTTCCTGACACAAGGTTAGTCTTAGGGTTAGGGGTGGTAGGATCTCGGAACCTTGATTACTTCACTCCTTCCTTCATTGCTCTCATTGTCTGGGATGCACAGACACCTCCTAACCTCTCCAGCAAGCCATTCCTAACCAGCCCTTAGGCTCAGTCTTCAATCCAGATGATGTTGACTTAGTCCCTTTCCTAAAGAGAAGCAAGCATCAAAAGTAGAGGAGAAAGATGAGCTCAGGAGTGTGAAAAGTGGAAAGCCACAGCTATGGACACAGGTTAGAACCACAGGGCCAGAGTTCAAATCCTGGAGCTGCCTTTGACTAACTGAGAGCCTTGGACAACTTCCATAGTTCTCTTTTTCTGTTTCCTCGAATGGGGTTGGTCACCATGAGTCGTCAGTGATGGTGTGAAGCTTCCTGTCAGTCCTGGCTGAGGGTGCAGAGCCATATCTAAGGATGCACGAGGAGGCTGGCTCTTCCTCCTGGCCTAACAGCCACCTTTTGGCATTGTGGTGAGGGTTACAGGTGGAGGGCAGCTCTGCAGAGGAACTCTGGGGCCAGACAGCCTGATCCGGTCCTGCTGCTAACACTGTTCAGAATAGTGTATGGTGCATAGTCAGTGGTGAGGTTTTCCCCCTTTCAATTATCAATGTAGTCATAAAGTTATTATTTTATTAAATCTTGCTATTACTTGCGATGTGAGCTTTTTCAGTGCAAGAAACCATCAAACCTTGTATCCATTCTCATCTTCAATTCTTATCCTAGTCCCTGGCACACAGGATATTAGATAATGATAGTCAAATGATTTAGGCTTCCTGAAGGAGAGGTTGGGAACTGGACTAAGGAGCTCAGGTAGGATTTGGGCTGCAGATGAAGCAGCAGGGAGGCACTTTTGGAGGTTGCATCATTGGGGATGTTAGTGTTTTTTGAGATGATATTCGTAGTCAAGGAAGTTGATTCCATCAGCATTAACTGAGATGAAGCTGAAACACCCAGGCTGCTCTGGGATAATATTTAGGAGGTTGAATGATCTGGGCATGAGGGTGATGGAGAGGTTGGGAACGTGAACATCCTCTGCTGTTCCCATGATGACATTCTCAACCTGAAGAGCCCATTTGGGACTTTGAACAAGGCTCTAAACAATGGCATGGGGACCAGTAGAAACAAAGTTGAGGCTTGGCCTCGAATGCCAGCAGGGATAGAGGAGGAGAGGAAGTGCCTTTTGCAACCTTGTGGGTACTGGTTATCTTTGAGTAATGGCCTCCTTGAGTCAAGTGTAGATTTCAGATCCCCTTTTCTGCTTCCTGGCATTACCATGGCTGTGATTTTTCTGTCCAGGTGATGGTGTGGATCCATGGAGGTGGTCTGGCGATAGGAGGGGCATCGACCTAGGAAGGGCTGGCCCTCAGTGCCCATGAGAATGTGGTGGTGGTGACCATTCAGTATCGCCTGGGCTTGTGAGGATTCTTGAGGTAAGTCCTGGACTCTCTTCCCTTTCACTGCATTGTGCTCTTTTCTGTTATTAAAAGACAATATCTGAGGCTTGACAGGTATACGGAAAAGATGTTTCTTTAGCTTTCATGTTTGGAAGCTCAAAAGACAGAATCAAGTGGTTTCAAAGGATTGGCGTTTGGTGGAGGCTCCTTGTTTGTATCTCAACATGGGAGGGAAACAGAAATGAAATTCACAAATGCATGTAGAGCATTTTCACATGGTCAGAAAGAAAGCCAGAGAACAGGGAAAAATGTTATATTGTTTTTTTTAAACTCTCTGTGGCATGTATCAGGTTTCTGTAAGAACTACATTAATCCTTTCCAGGGGTTGATACAGTGTTTGATGATTCTTTAGAATCATCTTACACTTATACTCATATCTTACAGTATTTCCTGCCTCCTAATACTACCTCACTGAGGATCAAGGACCTAGAATGTGAACCGTGAAGGACAAATCACACCCAAACCACAGGAGCCGTCAGCGCCATGACCCAGTTGTTGTCATGTCATCCCTCATGGGAATCTCTGTTCAGTCCCTTCATTGTATGCATTGAGGACCTAGAGCACAGGTCGTGAGGTTTTCACCCACACTGCCCCTGTTCTGTTGCAGCACAGGGGATGAGTACAGCCAGGGAAACTGGGGATTCCTAGACCAGGTGGCTGCACTACAGTGGGTCAAGGACAACATCGCCAACTTTGGAAGGAACCCAGACTCTGTGACCATCTTTGGAGAGTCAGCAGGAGGTTCAAGTGTCTCTGTTCTTGTAAGTATTCCTGACATCGGGCCACTTCCTAGGTTTGCTTTGGTTGTGGATATGACCTCTTGGAGATGGGGTGATGCAGCTGTGGGTCCTTTGCTTACAATACCTGGATTTGATGCTGATTCTACAAAGTGCTCAGCATTAGAAGGTGGAGAGCCAAGGCCCAATTCTCCTGGGCTTGCAGGAGGCTCAAAGTTCAGCTCAATATCCTGGGGCCTTAAGAATATTTAGGTACATACTGGTTATATAAAGATGCAAGGGCATAAGTTGGATAAAGGGTCAATATTTGCCTCCACATCAGATGTGTACTTGGGGAACTAGAGAACTGAGAACAGATAGGAGTTTCCTTCCAGGTTTCCCACTCTATTCCAGATCCATAGAAGGTAATGTCTCAGGCTGAGAGATGAGGAGCAGTAAGGCTGAGTATGAGAGGGATGGGCCGGAAGAAGCAGGCCACAGATAAAGCCTGTAGGTGTTGGATGTCTTGCTGGTTCAATAAATTGAAAGTGCAAACTTACTGAAACTAACAAGTTTGTGTAGCTGTAAGAAACCTTACCTACTTTAGACTTAAACATAAAGTCATATGGATTTCCATAACTTTCAGACATATATTATAGTTAAATACTGAGAGAAAAATGTTCTTATATTTCTTAAAGTAGATTAAAATATAAAGTATAAAAGCATCCATGAAATACCAATGTCATTCAGAATACCATTACCCAGGATGATCGCTGCAGATCTTGTCTATCTACCTATCTCTATATCTATCTATCCATGGATCCATCATCTCTTCATCAAATGTTGGTCTCCCTGTTGTTTTTAACAAGTTTTTGAAAAGAAAAACCTTTTATTTATTATTGTAATTTATATATCCCTAAATATCAAACTCTTTGTTCTTTATAATTATATAGGATGCTATGATAGGGATGAAAAATTGATTATTTACCCTCTCATTTTACATTGGAATCTTCATTTTTTCTAAATTTTGATATGGTGAAAACATAAGAACATGAGCATTTCTAGATATCTTTTAAATGTGTCTCCATAAAGACTTACCTTTGTCTTATACCTGATACTTCTTTTGTGGTTTTAAGGATCAATTTCAGGTCTTTGTGCATACTAACCCAGCACTGTAGCCAGAGACTGAGCTACGTTCACATTCTCTGCAGATGCATGATCAATTTTATTAATATCTGTTATGCATATTTAAAATTTGAAACATAACTGATGGCTGAGGATACCTGATGTTACTTTCTACTGGTTCTGATAGGCATGATGAGCCGATGTCACATAATTTGTGTTTGGTCACTGCTCTGGGTTTTGCCTCTATCCTGCAAGGTTCTCTTGAGGATTCTAAGCCTGGGGACAGGCTTGGATGCAAATGTGACAGGTGAGCCCTCTCACATCTGCCAAGCAACAGAGACTCCAAGTGAGACAGTCAGAGAAGGAGGTGAAAGGAGTCTTGAAGAGCATGTGAGTCATTGACATGCCTGTGAGCATCAAATCTCATCTTTTCTTCTCTGCCAGGTGTTATCTCCACTGGCCAAGAACCTCTTCCACAGGGCCATTTCTGAGAGTGGCGTGGTCTTCACTATTCACCTAATTAGGAATAATGTCAAAGCCATAGCGGAGGTAGGTCTCATGCTGGACGTCTCTCTTGCTCATTCTTTGGCTCTCACAGAATCATAAAGTAATTTCTTGTTTGGAAGTCAGCTGAGGTTCTCTTAAAGAAACCAAGAGGAGGATGGTAGGCCAGGAAGGAATTTTCAGTCTCACAATTAAATTAGATTTTGTACATTCTGAAGTGCTCTCCTATGAATCATCTTTTCTAAGCCTCATGAGTTATTCTAGTTTTAGTGCACAGAAGGCATAATGCCCTTGTAATTTTGTCACATGTATCATGAGAGCTGCAATCATTACACTATGGGAACTCTCAGGCCCAGTGACTGGTAAATTTAAGAGGGAGTATTCGGTCCAGACAATATAGTTCTGAATTCCATGTTCTCCATCACCCCCATCGCTAAGATCTCTGGAGACATTTGTGTTTAAGAGCATTGAGCCCACTTTAGAAGAGAGGAGCTAATATATACATCGATATGATGTATGTGGCTCATGTCAAAATTCCAAATAATGACACAGTCAATAGGCTTTGGGACCCAGAACTCCTCGTGGCCTACAGAATATTCAGGTGTTCCATCGTGTAGGGCTCAGGATAGAATTACTGTGTTCCCTGATGGAGGCAAAAGCTTTCTCTTGAACCCTGCTCTTGGCTGTGATCTGTGCAGAAAATTTCAGCTGCTGCTGGGTGTGAAACCACCACATCTGCTGACATGGTTCACTGCCTGCGGCACAAGACAGAAGAGGAGCTCTGGGAGACAAGCCAGAGGGTGGTAGGTGCACCCAATGTAGCTGTCCTACCCTGTGCACTGGACCCGACACTATTGGTTCCGCTGAGTATTCATGTGGAGAAACCATCTGAGACAATCACCTCCTAGCTCCAGGCATTCCTTAGAGCCAAACTGGGAATTTTCTCTCTTTCTTTCTTACTCTGAAGTACTTTAAATATAAAAAAGTCTAATAATAACACTAAATAATGGATTACAATACCCTCACTCTCTTAAAATTTTATACTTTGATACTCTTTTCAGATGCGGTATCACAAATTAATTACAGTATTCTGTAGAATTAGTACAGCCTAATAAAATTACATATTTTGTATGTCAAAAGTAAGTACCATCTTTATTCTTTTAAGAGAGAAGATGTTAAGTGCCTCGTTTTTTCTGTGAGTTGTCACAGTTTACTTAAGGGGTTAACAATTTAGAAACTATCTAAATTGTTTTGCCATAGTGACCAATTATCTAGATATTCTGAGACTCTGGAGCAGTGAAGATTCAAAGATAGCCATGTTTCTATCCACTCATCCCTCTGTCATCCACCCATCTGTCCTTTCACCTGTCCATCATTCTACTCATTTATATTATTTCATCTAATATTATTGTATTTTTAATATTTCATTAATATACTTTCAATTGATTCATTAGCTATGAGTCAGCCAGTCGATATATATGTACATTCCATCATTCATTCCTCTAGAAGCAATGTTACATCATATGTATTATAATGATTTATATATTTTTAATTTGAGTGAGGGTGACTTGTCCTTCTTCACTGCTACCCTTCCCTTATCAAAAGAAACCACCGCAAATCCTATCCTTGCTATTTCCATAGTTAGCTTCATCACCTGGACCTTGAGTACCTGTGGTCACTATTGATCCCCAGAGGAATCTGCGGATATGGTTTGCACTCCATCAGCCCGACATGCCTCTTAGGGCAGCAAACCAGAGACAATACCTTGCTTTCTACTTCCCCAGCCCTATATGCACATGACCACTGTGATTGATGGTATGCTGCTGCCCAAGTCACCGGAAGAGATTCTCGCTGAAAAGAACTTCAGTACTGTTCCCTACATTGTGGGAATCAACAAGCAAGAGTTTGGCTGGCTCATTCCAATGGTGAGAATATACTGCCATTCAGAGGGGTGAGCTCCTGTGCCCCACAGAGCTGAGAATTTCAGCATGGTTCCCTTTATCATGGAAGTCAACAAGCAAGAGTTGGGCTGGTTTACTCCAGTGGTGATAATGTGTAGACCTATAAGATAGATGCATTCTCTGGATCACCATCCCTCCAACCTCTGTTCACATGGTTCTCCTGCTCAAACTCCCATCCAAGTCTAGCACAGGTATACAATTGGTAGGAGTGGACATTTCTCCCAAGATGATCTTCAGGATAGTCCATCTGGCCCTGGAGTGGTACACATTGCAGCATCAACAGCTTTTTGGCCACTCTGATTTTCTTCCCACTAAAAAATACTGGAATCTCCCAGATATGAGATCTTTACAGAATAATAGAGCAGATGGAAGAGCCTAGGATGCCTACAAAGAGAAAAACCTGGAAGGGCATAAGAGTCAGGTTGGGGCACAGTAGTCACTACTTTGTGGCAGGTCTTATAACTCCTGTAGAGCTACACACACACACACACACACACACACACACACACACACACACAGCCCTTCACTGGCCAGATATAGAGAAGTTCTCTTCTGAATTATAATTGGTTTCAAATAGGAAAGAAAAGGCTTTTCATTGGATGGAAGAGTAAGTTAAAGAAAAACTAAATTAAAGCACTACAGCTGGCTACTACAGCACTACATCTTATTCAGAAATAAGATAGTGACAGAGAAAAGGTAAAGCAGTAAGAGCTCATATCCCTGAAACTAATGGGGAGAGACATTTTCAGGCTGGGTGAGCACAGAAATGTATTGCAAGGACTAATTCCACATGGCCCGTCTAAGACATTTGTTCATCTACACTGATCTGTAGAAGAACAAGTCATGTGTCTCAGGAAGCAGAGATATAAGGGGTAGTGAGGCTCCTACTGAACTCCATTTAGGCCTTGGTTCACCCACTGAGAATGCTCAGGAGAGGATCAAGTGTTACCACATGTTTAGATTTCCAAGGGGTTTCAAAATATTTACAAAAAAATTACCCTCAGGTCTTGAGGAAGCAATTTTGGGAATGAGATATTCATATTAAAGGGCAGAGAAAGGGTTGATAATTGCAACTTTATAAGGCAACTACTCTAAGAGAGGGTTCATAGGTCTATCTATCTGCATCACACTTAGGTGAGGGAAGAAGCAACTTCACTTGAAGTCACTGAGTGTACTTAGACATGAGTTGCAGGGGTTTGGAATCACCATAGCACGTGGTTTTAGGTGTTAGAAGCCAGGCAAAAGTTGGATCAAGTGTTTGAATGAAGAAATCTGGAAAAAGGCATCGCATGCTGAAACTTCAACTGTTCTCACTTCAGAGGGCTCTCACAGGTTTTCAAAGGACAGAACCACAGTGCTTCATTTTGTTTTAGTCATCAACCTATGGGGTACGGTCTGTGCCCTCTGCTTCACACTGTCCTAGAATAAATGTTCCTTCTTTGTCGGGATGACCACTGAGCTACTTGCTAAAGTACATATATATATGACACGATATAGGTATGCACACACACACACACACACACACACACACACACACACACACACGCCACACCCTATTTGGCTTGTTGAATTGCTGTTTCTGAGTCCATTTACATTATTGTTTTATTTTTTAAACTGTTGAAAGAACTATCGAGACCCTCAAATGAAACTGAGGTTTAATGATGCAGACTAGGGGAGACCATGAATTGATTATTCTTCATCCTCATGTTGGAATGTCATGTAGCATGAAATACTTTTATGGATGCATAATGATGTGAAGAAATGATTATACTATATGGTTTTATTGGTTTAGTTGTGCTGCTTGGTTTGTCCTTTAAATTGATTTTGAGGATTCACAAATGCTTAATCAATATTTTAAACAGTTGATGGGCAATTCTTCCTCTGAAGACATTTTGGACCAGAAGACGGGCGTGGCATTTCCGGGGAAGTTCAAGCGCTTTCTTGTAAGAGGCTGGGAAATTGTGGGAACTGATTGAGACACAAAAAAGAAGAGAAGACTTGTCCCTAATTGCAGTTCAGTTCAACAGCAGAAAAAAGATTGAGATTGGCAGTTCTTGTCCCATTTGATCTTTTTCATCTCACTACCCCTGGGGTTTTCAAGGGGTACGAAATGTTCATAATCAACAAAATCTCTTAACTGGCTGGAGAAACCATATTAACCATTAGGCTGGGGGACCACTTTTTTGGTGCATTTCAGAACTTCTCTGCGGATACAATTTCCATGGCCTTTGAGAAGTACTTAGAAGGGACAAATGACACTGCTAAACAGTATGAATGCTTGCTAGACATGACTGCAGATGTGGTGTTCGGTGTCCCTTCTGTGATTGCTGCCCGTGGGCACAGAGGTTGGTCTCAGCACTGGAAAGGAGAGCGACATCATCTTACCAGCTTTTGTCTCTGAGCTGCCCACTTCCCAGTGTAGACATATGTGGAAATCGCTCAGGGTTAAAGTCCCAGTGTGACTCCACATGTCCTGGAGACATGGCACTGTCTTCATTGTCTACTAGTATCAAACTTTACAAAAGCATGGCAATACATAAAGTTAATTTGGAGTTGATCTCAGAAAACATTAGCAGAGAGATGGGGAAGGGACACAGGTAATAGACAGAAGCTGGTTGGTATTTCTCAGCCATGTGCGTGTCTCTACAGAACTGAAGTATACCTTCTGGCCTTTTCTGCATTCTTCAGAAGCTCCTATCATGTAAATGTCGATGTCTTGACAGTATTCTCTTGTCTGAGCTTCCTAATTGTTATTTTGAAATCTGTGTCCCATTTTCTTTTGAAGGCTTATCTGAATTTTATACATCTCAGTGGTTTGGGGAAAAAGTAAAAAACAAACACCCTGGCAGCGTGCTCCCCAAAATAAAGTTTGTCATTAACAGAAGCTTTTTCTTTGCTAGTGGAAACTGAGTTGATTAAAAAATGGTTGGGTGGCATAGGGAATGGTTATTCCTACTTCCAGCAAGTTATAATAAACTTTGATATAGTTAAGTAACCAGTAGAATGCTGAATCACAGAATCGTTGGCTTCTTCCACATAAAATATTTCGATAAATCAATGGTTCAGTGGGGCAAGTTTGGGCAGACCAGGAATGGATTATTCTATGTTGTTGTGTTGGAATGACATGTATTGTAAATCACTTTTATGGAATAATAATGATGTGAAGAAATGATTATAGTATAGTGGAAAATAATGTATACAATATTATCCCAATTTTATGTACATGACACTTATGCACTAACATGCAAAATAACTGCCATGTATAGTGCAATTAGGAGTGTTCTCACTTTTCATTTTTGTACATTTTACAATTTTTTATACTGTACTCTTGAGAAAAGTGTAAAACTTACCATTAGCATGATTGGGGCCTCATCCTTTCCCTCTTAGAATGACTTCTCTGGGCAGAGAGAGATTGCATCTTACAGAAGTTCATATTTCCATATACTTCTCTTCATTAAGCAGCCAGTATTTGCCTCAACTTCTCTGAAAGTAGAGAAAAGCACCAGAGAAGTTCACAACCAAGCTGAGGCAAAGACACCTACTATGCTAAAGATATTCTTCAAATCATGACCGCTAGTGTGTTGTCAACAACACACATCAAATTTATTCAGATCGGGCACATTATAGTCCTACACTCTGCCACTCAGTAATGTTGGGTCTAATCCTAACTGCTAACTCATTTCAGTAAGTGGTGGGGCTATGATCCAAGCAAGGAGCTTTCCTGAAAGTCTGTTGCTGTCCTCTGTTGATACATAGGGATTTTCTGTACAGCTGAAGACTTCGATGCATCTAGTCATGTGAATTGTGTGTGGCCCCTCTCTTTACAGATGCTGGAGCCCCCACCTACATGTATGAGTTCCAGTATCGCCCAAGCTTCTCCCCATCCTCGAAACCCAGCAGTGTAGTAGGAGATCATGGGGATGAGATTTTCTCAGTGTTTGGTGTGCCACTTTTAAGAGGTAATAGCTCTTTTTCTGGCTATCACCTTGAAGTGAGTAGACAGGAGAACTAGTCTTAGTTCACTGACCTTGAGGAAATTTGATATTCTCTCTGGAACTTGGTTTACTCTTTTACTATCATAAGGCTGAGCTATGAAGAGCTGTTCTCAGCTTCTCTCCCAACATCATGAAGGATAAAGTGTATTCCTGTGTTCCTAGTCAGTCTATCTCAGAATACTGACCTGTAACATGAGTAAGAGAGATGACTGTTCACTAGTAGTGCCTGGCTCACTAACAAGGGCATCCCGGAAAGTGAGTGAAGGGAATCGCTGAATCGTTGGTATTTTTGAATCAAGTGTCACTTGTGCCTATTTACCTATCATTTGATCTATATATGTACAACTCAGATAGTTTCATTTATAATGTATTCAAACATATCATATTTAAAGAAAATCATACCTATACACTTTCAATGTCTCCACTTGTGTGTGTGACTTTTGACAAACCAGTGGACAAGCATGATGCACGATGCCCCTGGGCATTTCCCAGTTAGCTGATTCCTTAGGATCTTTGTGGTTCTGATAATTTTTAGACTCTATAAGTATGTAAGTGTATTCAGAGATTGAGAAAATATCTCCTGAAGCCAGCTAGCCTGCAGAACCAATGAAATTCTTAGTGTGGGATGACAGCGTAGGTGTCAGAGTGGCAGGGGGCACAGAAGATAATAGCTAAGGAATGGCTATTATTATGGACCATGGAATGGATGCCTCTTGATGAATCTGAGATCAATCAATCTCAAATGCAACAATGCAGTAAGTAGATTCCCTTAAAGAGCAGATTTTCACTCAGTAGACATAGAATAAAGGCTTACTCTAGAAAAGTGCTACTGCTAGTGCAGGTCCATGAACTCCATTTTAAGTGACAGAGCATTTTTTATTCTTCTTCATAGAGGGTGCCTCAGAAGAAGAGATCAACCTCAGCAAGATGATGATGAAATTCTGGGCCAACTTTGCCAGGAATGGGGGAGGCTGTTAGCAAATATTTAGCAGGGTTGGTGAAAAAATTGGGGAAGCATGTGGTGGGAGAGGGTGGCTTTGCCAGCTCAATGGATTAAAGTCCAGGCCTTGTGACGGTCCTGCTTTGATACTGAGCTCTCTCAAAGACAAAAGTGCCCCCAGGAGACAGAGCACTGCTTATCTGTGGAGCTGCTTGAGCCTGTTGGAAGAGATCAGCCAGGGGATCCCTACAAATCTCTGAGAAATGTGGTCTCCATCCAGGAGCCCTGATTTCTGTTTGATTCTGTTTCCAGGAACCCGAATGGGGAGGGGCTGCCACATTGGCCCAAATATGACCGGGAAGAAGGATACCTGCAGATTGGTGCCACTACCCAGGCTTCCCAGGGCCTGAAATCCAAGGAAGTGTCCTTCTGGACTGAGCATTGGGGTTAGGAGGCAGCAGAGAAGCCGTCCCGCAGAACACGCAGGAGTGGTGAAATAAAACAGCAGCTGACTCAGGCGTTTGGAGCAGTCAACGTAGACATCTTCTATAGCTGGTTTTTGTTGTGGTGGTAGTGGTTTTGTTTTCTTTTTCCACTGAGGCTTTGTTTTGTGAACAATGGAAAACTGTGTGGTTGGACGTGTAAAGGCCAAGGCGGGGAATGTTTCTCTTTCTGGTGTCAGGAGAATAAATATTTGTTTGGAGACTAAATTAGTCTGTTTATTGGGTTGCTGATGGAAATGAATCCATCTTCCTTAGAGAGAGAAGAATAAATAAAAATAGAACATCATGACCCAGTGTATCGGCAGGAATGACTTGGTGAATGATTAACCCAATGGAAGGGCAAACAAGTTCATTGGAAGAGAGGTGGATATGAATCTTGGCTCAGGTCCTTCCTACAAGAAGATTATGGTGTTTCTTGAGCTAGAATGAGAGGATAAAGTCCCTGGGAACCAGTTCCCCACAGGGCAGTTTATGTCCATCGCAGACACTTCTTTATGGACATTTGTCACTTGTTCATGAGAAAGTGCGGAGTCAAGTGGTGAGACTGGGCAAAGCCTATCTCTGCAGTGCAGGCCCAGAGCCTTGTCCATACCCTTTTCTACAAAGAATCTAAATCTTGTTTCCCCCAGAGCTTGGTTGAAGACATGTTGAGGTTTCATCATTTCACTATGAAATTAAAAAAATTAAAAATTCTAATTTGGAATAATATCCTATGTCTTGGGTCAAGGTCATTATAGATCTGTGATAGCATATTCAAGGCAGGGTCCCTGAGAAAGCCTTGAACCTAATGTATGGACCACAGAGTTCCTTTAGGTTGAGGCTATACCAGAATCAGAAAAACCACTCTTTGATGCTAATACCGAGTTAGCTGATATCAAGTTCTAAGGACTGAAATGGCTAAGAGAGGGTAGCAGTGTGGAGAGAGACCTTCTATGAAGGGCAGATATATGGGGCAGCAAAATACATGACAAAAGCAGTGCAAAGAGGCACATAACAATTACAGTACATGATGCAATTTTTAAAGTTCATGCAGCTGATATCACATTGAATATACATTTAAAGGTGGATATTGACTACCCAAGACAATCAGCAAATATTTTCCAAATGAAAACTATGTTATAGCCCATTAGTGGATCTAAAATGGAATCATAGTCTTAACCTCCAATCACACTGTGAAACAGAGTAAAAACTTTAAGAGACACATGAAAGTATACATCAGTTAATTGATATAAGATGATAAAGTTAATCCAACCATGGTAATATTTACCTTGGATAAAAAGTATTTAAACCATTTAACTAAAAAGATGGTCACATTGTATAAAGAAAGCAAGACCAGGCTGGGCAGAGTGGCACATCCCTGAAATCCCAGTACATGGGAGGCTGAGGCAAGAACATCTCTGAGAGTTTGAGGTCAGCCTATAGGACATAGCAAGACGTTATCTCAAAAAAATAAAAAGAAAGAAAGAAAGAAAGGCTTAACTAAACAAGATATAATAAAGAATCTGACTCCATTTTTTGATATTGGAATGCTGATGACATTAAAATTTCACACTCATTCTCCTTTGTTATTTATCAGTAGAAAATCAAACCTCTAAAACTCAGTCTGGTTCCTTCTGCATCCATGTGAAGTAGATAAGCCAGTGTCTTTTACTTGCTCTCAAAGTCCTGTGGACCCCTTAGTAGGGTTGCCTTGGCCCCTCCCACCTTAGCACATGTCAATGAGACTGTCACGATTCTCCAACCTTGGAGGCAGAGGTGCCATCATCATTGTTGACCTCACAAGGAAATTTGGGTGAAATACGCACTAAATATAAAGATACATGTGAATTAAAAAGTAGAAAGAGAAAGATATACCACCTCACTCAAATATAAGAAATTTGGGTGGGTACATTGATATTAGGTGAGTAATTATTCCAGGGACAAAAAGAATAAGAAAGCAGTTTCTTCCTCAAGAAGAATGGCCATCCTCAATGCTGACAGACGTAATAACAGTTGCAAAGCACCAGCATACTGCTTTGGATTTGGGTCTTCCATGAACAAATCCTCATGCAGAGATTAGAGTGTGGTCGTGTTGGGGGAAGGTGACTTCAGGACACAGTGGGAAGGAAGAGAGAAATGGGGAAGAGGGACAATGAGGGGGTCCAATGCAGCTGTGATGTGAGCAGTTTTCCTAGTGGAATAATGAAGTCACTTCCATTTGGAACCAAGAGACAATGGTATGACAGATGGCTCTCTTGCTGCTATAGCTTCAGAAAGCTAATTTCTACTGCAGCATTTGGATATATCAGCTACTAGAAAATGATATTTAAAGCATCTTTAAACAGTGTAATATTACATAGCATTTCTCACTGCATTTTTCTGCTGCTATCAGTCTCAGTGTCCTCAAATATTTTCTAAGTAAAGTCCATTTCAAGTCACCCAGATCCGGGGCCTTCTGCCCTCTGCCCTCTGCCCTCTGCTCTCTGCCCTCTACCCTCTTCTGACTTGTCTGTAGGCAATTAAATGTCTTACGAAGTCAAAGTTGATAGATGAGTGGCTTTGGGTATCTTTTTGTTTTTATTTAATTGAGGTTTTTCTATCATGAATATGAAAGATTAGTTGCTGAAAAGCTTTCCCCTGATTTTCAGTGTCCATTGCTTCATTTGCTCATAAACAGACTCCTCTGAGCTGGGGCCTGACATGTATTTTTTTTCTTAGTTTTCAGGTGTTCTGATACACATTTTTGTTATAAAACACTGTCCCATGTAGCATGGGTATTTGCCTAGCTAAATCTGTCAAAAGATGTATTCTTTTTTCTTTTTAAAATTTTGGTTATATGTGAATAAGATTTGAAGAACAATTGTGGAAATGACTGTTTTTTTGTATCATTTATGGCATCATGACTTGCAGAATATGAGGTAGGCTGAGAGTTGATCCCCTTTGAGTTCATTCTCTTATTGTTTGTAAATTCATATTCCTGAATCACCACACCCCTTCCTACTCAGGACCAGTCAGCATATTTCACGTTATAGTTGTGTCTGCTCTGCCATCATGGTAAGAATATAAAGAATACACATTTATTTTTAGACAGGGTCTCACTTTTGTAGTTCAGGCTGGCCCAGAGCTCAGCCTTGAATTCACAGCAATCCTCCTGTCTCTGCCTCCGAAGTTCCGGGGATTACAGGCATGACCAACCACGCTTGGCATTGTGGTATGTGGTACTGATTGCTGGTGGGTGAGTTTCCACACCCAGTATTGTTGTATGTGGTTCCTGGGGATCGAACTCAGGACCTTGCACTTGCAAGACAGGTGCTGGAACCACTGACCTAAATCCCTGGCCCAAAGAATACACTTTGATTTTAAATAGGTAATTCTCTTTCCTATCCTAAACATTGTTGGATTTGACTCATTAAATCAAAAGAATTACAATTTTTCAAAATTCAAATCTTTATTGGTATATTATCTATATACATCATGATTGCATTCAACAATGAGAATTTATACCAGTATATGACACAACTTCTCATTTTTTCCCTTCCCTTCCCCAACCAACCACCCCACCCCTATATACATAAATTTTGTTTCCTTTCTTTTTATTATCATCTCATATTTTCCCTTCATTATTTACCCCTACACCCCATTTCCCTTTGAATATTTTCTATTTCACAATATTTACCATACATTCTAGAATACATTTACATTTTAATCAGGCACAAATCACATCTGTTTTCACCTGTGAAGCTTGTGATAACCAGGAGAGGGCAGCACCAAAAAAGGAAGCCTTAGTAAGGAAACAAATTTTATATATATGGGGGGGGTGGTAGGGTGGGTGGGGCTATGGGAAAAAATGAGAATTAAGTTGTGTCTTATACTGGTACAAATCCCCATTATGGAATGCAATCATGATGTGTATATTTAATGTACCAATAAAGATAATTTTAAAAAAAAAGGAAGCCTTAAAAACCTTTTAAAAGGTTTTATAAATATAGGAGAAACATACACCCCACAGAGCAAAGAAATTTAGGTGATTATATCAATATTAGCTGAACAAGTAGTGGCTAATACTCATAATAGAAAAGCTTCAATTAAATAGAAAAGAAAACAGATCCCTTGAGTCCCTCATATATCATTTTTTAATGGGAAAATAACCTGTATTGTCCTTTTCTTCTAGTACCCTTTGCAAAGTGGAAAAGTATAATCCATTACCTAAAAATACTGACTGAGTAGAATGAACCCAAAGGTGGCCCACAGTTTTTGTTCTGTAATCTTCATATTGTGTGGTCATGTTCAGAAAGAATCTTTAAGGCATAGGGCTCCCCTCCTGTCAGGGCGCCTGTTCCTCCTCTTCCCTTGCAGGCCTTCAGGCTCTGGATCTTGTGTTCAACTCTAAAGTCCAGATCTCTTCTGGCCCAGCCTCTAGCCTGAGCTGCAAGTTTGTACTCCCATCAGTTTCCACCCAGCACAGGTGAGAAGAGATGAGCTCTGAGCTCAGTCCTTGCACCTGGAACCTAATCTGCCTGGTGCTGTCCCAGGTGAACCAGCCTCGGGGAACCTCTTCCCACAGCTGGGAATGCAGACCTGGTCCGTGGGTCTGCTACAGTGTGTGTGAAGTCTGAGCCTCATTCATTCCCCAGGGAGGGAAAGACATGAAGAGGAAAGCCGACTGTGCCCCTGACTAGCATCAGACACAAGAAGACTCCCTGCTGCAGTAGTCCACGAGCTCCCTGGATGGGTTGGAGCCAGTTCTAGACCAAAGGCGTGGGTAGGAAATGGGACAGCCAACGTGTGGTGGAAGTGTGTCCACAAAGGAGCGAGAAGTTACCCATTGAAAGGAAGAGTAATGTTTGTAAGATTATTTCAGTGCCCTCTGGGGACCTAAGATGACAATTCTGTCTCTTGGTCTGCAGGAAAACCTTTTTATAAAGAAGGATCATATTAGCCCATTTTCTGTTAGGGTAGCCAAATAACGCAGGCTAGATATTTTACAATGAAAGAGGTTTTTTGGTCACATTTCTAAAGGTTCAAGAACACGATGCTGCCACGTTCTTCCCTCTGGTGAGAACTTCATGGTGAATACTGTCTCAATGGTAGGAATAAGTTCATGAAAAACACATGATGCAACAGGAAACCGATCTCAGAGAGGTTAAATTAATTAATTAGAAAAACTTGCTCTTCCAGTCTTGTGAAAATGACACGCTTGTATCCTGAGAATGATAACCATCATGACCTCCCAGCAGATCCAGCTCTTACAGGCTCCAACCATTCCTCAGTAAAGTCACACTGGGGCCGAATCTTCAGCACATGAGCCGTGGGGAGCACACCCCAACCACATGCAAACCAGATCTCAGCGGGAAAAGGTAATAAAAGTTGAAATCTATGTCCCTCATACTTTTATATTTGAAGCTCTATTTACCTTCTCATACATGGAAAACAATTTATTTAATAAAACCTTTGCAAAATATTAAATTATATTTCCATTCATAAAAACAATAAAACCTTGATTAGTATAATTAGCACCTTTGATCATTTAGATTCTATCATACAATAATAAATTTTAAGATAATCCATGATACTTTTTTCTCTGTCACATTTTCTCCCTGATTAGATAACAAGTTCTTAATACCTGGTATGAACTTTTAAGTTTTTAAATCAATTAAAGTGCATATATATATATATATATATATATATATATTCTATGTGTCTATTTATCTTTCTGCATAATATGTCTTGAAAATGAGAAACTGATCCATACTTTTGAAATGCTCAGCTAATAGAGAATCAGACTACAGAGCTCACTATGACAGCTCAGCTGGTAGATGGAGGACTGTAGGATAAGAAACTGAATATTACTAAAATCCCAGAAGCTGTTTTAACTCAGTCCCAGTCCTACCCACTCCCCCTCCTGCCCCGGTACATTACACAGACTTAACTCTCATTTTTTCCCATGCCCCTTCCCACCCTACAACCACCCTCCATCTATGCACAGATGCATTGTTTTCTTTTTCATCATCAAATTTTTAAATTTCCCTTCTTTACTTACCCCTACCCTCTTTCCCTCTGAATATTTTCTATTCCATAATATCTATCATACATTTTAGAACTCATTACACCTTAAGTTTCTCATATTGGAGAAAACAATATGGTATTTACACTATCTGTGCTGTGTTTATTTCATTTATGTCTTCAAAGTTTGTCCATTTGAGTTTAAGTGGATAAACTTATTCTTTATGGCAGAGTAACACTGCATTTTATAAAAAACGAAAAGAAAAACACATCTTTATCCAGCCTCCAGTTGATGGGCATTTGGGATGTTTCCAAGATTTAGCTATCACAAATTGAGCTGCTATAAACATGGGTACACATATGTCTCTGTGGTATGAATCTTTTAAATTTTTTGTGCATGTATCTAGCAGGGGAATAGCAGGATTAAATAGGACCTCTAATCTTAGTTTTTTGAGGAATCTCCACAGTAGTTGCACCAGTTTACATTCCCACCAAGAGTGGAGAAGGGTTCTTTTCTCCCTGCAGCCCCACCAGCATTTGTTGCTTGTTGATTTCATAATAGGAGCTATACTGTATGAAGTGTGATAGAATCTGACTATTGTTTTCATTTGCATCTCTATAACGTGATGTTGGTCATTTCTTCTAATGCTTCTTAGCAGCTTTTACTTCTTCCTTTGAAAACTGTCCGTTCATTTCAGATACCTATTTTTGAATTGGGTCTTTAAATTTTTTTTAATTTTTTAATCTTTATTGTACATTACATATACACATCATGATTGCACTCCATAATGGGGATTTGTACCAGTATAAGATACAACTTAATTCTCATTTTTTCCCATAGCCCTACCCACCCTACCGCCCACCCATATGCATAAAATTTGTTTCCTTACTTTTTCGTTACAATCTCAACATTTTCCCCCTTCTTCCTATTTTACATTGAGCATTTTCTATTTCACAATATATAACATACAATTCTAGGACTCATTTACATCTTTATTTTCTCATACCAGAGAAAAGATGCGATATGTACCTATCTGTGCCCTATTCATTTCACTTATGAGGATACCCAAATTCAATGACCCAATTCAAAAATGGGCATCTGAAATGAAGATATTTTTCAGAGGAAGAAGTAAGAGCAGCTAAGAAGCATATGAAGAAATGCTCAACATCATTAGTCATTCGAGAGATGCAGATGAAAACAACATTGAGATTTCATCTCACTCCACATAGAATGGGTCTTTAAATATGAGGGGTAAGTTTTCAAACTCTTTATATACTCTAGATAGTAGCCCTTTGTCTGAGAAGCAGCTGGTAATTTTTTTTTCCACATTGTATGTAGTCTTTTCACTCTCCTGGTTGTCTCTCTTGCTGTACAGAAGCTTTTTAGTTAGATGAGATCCCAGTTGTTGATTCCTTCTGCTAGTTCCCATGCTGCTGAGATTTTGTTCATAAAGTCTTTCCATATACCAATGTTTTTAAGAGTTCTACCTAACCTGTATTCCAACAGGTTTAGTGTTTCTGTTCTAATATTTAGGTCTCTAATCTACATTGAATTTAGTTTAGTGCATGGTGAAAGATATGAGTCCAACTTTAGTCTTTGGCAGGTTGAAACCCAGTTTTTCCAGCACTATTTGTTAGAGGCTATCTTTCCTCCATTAATGATATTTCGCTCCTTTGTCAAAGATGGCTTAGTATACCTGAAATTGTTTCTGGATTTTGTAATATGTTCCACTGACCCTGAAGAATGCTGCTTTTCCAGTACCATGTCATTTTATCACAATAGCTGTACAGTATAGTTTAAAGTTGAGGATTTTGATAACCCCTGCCATGTCCTTGTTGCCTAGAATTGCTTTTGTTATTCTGGTTTTTTGTGTGTTTCCAGGTGAATTCTTGAATTATTTTCTCTAGCTCTGTGGAATAGGCTGTTGGGATTTTAATAGTGATTGCATTGAATCTATATAATACTTGTGTGAGTTTAGTCATTTTGATGATATTGATTTTTCCTACCCAGTAGTAAAGATTTCTTTCCCTTTTATGATATCCCCTTCAATCTCCTTTTTCAGTTTTCAGAGTAGTGGTCTTTCATCTCCTTTGTTAGAATAATTCCTAGATATTTCATCTTTTGGATGCTATTGTGAAGGGAATTGATTCTCCAATTTCTCTCGTTGAATCTGTGGTTTGTGTATACAAAAGTTACTGATTTTTGAGTGTTGACTTTGTATCCAGCTCTGCAACTAAATTTGGTGATTAAGTGTAGCAGCCCTTTGGTTGAAGTTTTAGGATCATCTATATAGAGTATCCTGTGGTCAACAAATAATGACATTATTTGTCCCTCTCCTATCATTATCCCTTTTATTTTTTCTCTTGTTAAATTGCTGTGGCAAATATTCCTACCAGTATATTGAACAAGATTGGTGATACAGGACATCCTTGAATTGTTCCTGATCCTAGTGGAAAGGTTTCAGTTTTTGATCAAGTGTGATGCTGGCTGTTGGTTTTTTGTAAACAGCTTTCTTAGGTTGAGATAAAGTCCATCTATTCTGATTTTGCATATAGTTGAATCCTGAATTGAGTTGGATTTTGTCAAATGCTTTTTCTGTATCTATTGAGATGATTATATGGTTTTTGTTCTGGAGTCTGGTAATACAGTGTATTACATTTGTTGATTTACATATGTTGAATCATTCTTGCATCCCTGGGATGAATCCAACTTGGTCAGGGTGTATCACCTTCTTGATGATCCTCTCTATTCTGTTTGCCAGTATCTTATTAAGGATTTTTGCATCTCTGTTCATTAGGCAGATTGGTTTGCAGCTGTCTTTTATGGGTGGGTCTCTCTCTCCTTTTGGAATCATGTAATAGTTGCTCCCAGGAATCAATTTGGGAGTATTGCTTTCCTTTCAATTTCATTAAAGAATTTGAAAAATAGTGGTGTTACCTCTTCTTTAAAAGTAGTGGTGTTGGGCCGGGGAGTTAGCTCAGTGGTTCCGGCGCCTGTCTTGCAAGCGCAAGGGTTCGATTCCCTGGTAACCACATAACAATACTGGGTGTGGAGACCCACACCCAGCAGCAACCAGTACCACATACCACTGTGCCTGGCGTGGTGGCTCACGCCTGTCATCCCAGCACTTGGGAGGCAGAGGCAGGAGGATTGTGATGTGAGTTTGAGGCTGAGCTCAGGGCCAGCCTAAACCACAAAGCGAGACCCTGTCTCAAAAAACCTAAAAAAAAAAAAAAGTAGTGGTGTTACCTTTTCTTTATAATTTAGCAATAAAAGCATCAGGAGCAGGACTTTTCTTTATTGGTAGGGTTTTTTAATTACATTTTTAATTTCACATATTGATACTGGGATATTTAACATTTTTATATCTTCTTGTTCAACTTTAGAAGTTCATATGTGTTTAAAAATCTATCCATTTCTTTTGCATTTTCTATCTATTTGGAGTACAAATTTTCAAAGAAAGTGTTTCATTATCCCCTGACTTCAGCTGAATCTGTGGTGATTTCCCCTTTTTCATTCCTAATAGCATGGATTTCAGCTTTTTCTGTCCTTTGATAAGGTTGGCTAAGAGTCTGTCAATTTTATTTATTCTTTCAAAGCACCAACTCTTCTATCCATTGATTTCCCCAGGGAAACAAAAACAATTTGCAAGAAGTTAGAGTTGGAAGGAATCTTAGAGAAAATGGAAAAAATAAAATGTTTTCTTGGGCCAGGGAGTTAGCTCAGTGCTTCTGGTGCCTGTGTTGCAGGTGCAAGGGCCCAGGTTCGATTCCCTGGTAACCACATAACAATACTGGGTGTGGAGACTCACCCCAGCAGCAACCAGTACCACATACCACAGTTCCAGGCATGGTGGCTCACCCCTGTAATCCCAGCACTCGGGAGGCAGAAGCAGGAGGATTGCTGTGATGTGAGTTGGAGGCTGAGCTCAGGGCCAGCCTGAACCACAAAGCGAGACCCTGTCTCAAAAAACCTTTAAAAAAAATGCTTTCTTTTGAAAGGTGGATAAACTGAGGCCTGATGGGGAAAGAAAGGTCACACCATACAACTGCCAATACAAGAGCTGGAGTTTCTCATCTTCAAATCACTCTTTTTTTGTTAGAGCAGGAAACAGAGAATGGGTCTCACCTTTCCAGACAGAGCCCCTGCAATGACTTTCATTGTCTTGTGGAAACTTTCACTGCCTAGTCACTGAGCAGAAGGGCTGGAGCCTGAGGTGGTGACAGAACTAATAGCCTTATCTTTGACCAATCCTGTGATATTGTATTGTAGTTTGCTTCTCTCCTGAAATGCCTCTCACACAGGCTGATATCCCAGTGAGTCAGCATTTCCCAAAGATTAGAAAACCAGCAGTAAGTCCTACTGCACATGTGGGTCAGATGGTGGGCAAGCACGAGCTGGAAAAAAGTCCACAGTCTGTGAGGTGGAAGAGGGTGCGTGTCAGCAACCAACCAGTCTCCTGTGAGCACTTTGGCATGGAGCCTAGGAGTGCGGAGGAGCAATGTGCACTAGGAAGTTGGTCCTTCACATGTTTTTAAGGCCTGAGGAATTGAAGAGAAATGCTCCCTGAGGCCTCTATGCCACCTGAGTACCTCTGACCCTGTAAGTGAGCAACTATTTTCAGCTTGTCTCAGCCTCAAATCAAAGGCTTCACACAGTGCAGGCAGCTGCCAACTGTGCCTGCTTTGGGGAAGCTCAAAGTGCACAGAGGTTAGAGTTCTACAAGAGATAAAATCTTACATAAGAGACTGTTTCACAAATTCGTGGCTGCTGTAATCTGAGAGCTGGATGTGGACCATCCAGTTAACAGAGAGTTAACTCCAGTAAGCCTGGCTAGGGGAGTCTTTTGAAGAGGAAATTTTTTTCTGTCACTTTAGATCACTAAATTACATTAGGTAGGCAGGACAGTCCTCAGCTGGAAGACCAGTGTATTCTTTTGGACCAGAAAGAAGAACACATTGGCCTTAAAGCTGCTGTCCTTCCACAATGTGGTGCTGTGCTCTGGTCTTGGCCTCCCTCACTGCTTGCACAGCGTGGGATAAGTGCTTCTGAAACATAATGAAAGGGGGATGGGGGGGCATATGTTTAGAAGTTCTTGTCCTGAGCTGAAGTGGGCAAAGGTGTGCAAAGAACCAACACAGGACAGATCTGGTTTCACAGTGGTGCTCAGACTCTGGACTTGACACTGAATGTGGAACATTCTTAACTACAAGGAAAATCAGGGCAAAGGAGTAACCTAAGACCTAAATTTAGGTGTCAGACCCGAGAGGACAGGAAATGACATTGAATTTGACCAAGAGAAAGTGAGAGAGCCAGGTATATATTTTTCATGACTCCCAGTTCTGACTAGATCTTGAAGGTAGCTTGTTCGATCATTAAAAGCACAGATTCAGGAGCCAGAGTGGGTTCTAACTCCCAGCACAGTTGTTTCCAGAAGCTGAGTTCCCTCAGGCAAGGTACCTGTTATGTGACTGTGTCATCTCACCTCTAAAATAGGGATTACAGCAATACCTACCTCAGTGGACCGTAGTGAGCATGAAATGGGTTATTGTTTTAAAGCAAAATAGAGTATGCCTAAAGCAGAAGAACCATGGGGAAAGGATAAAGGGGTTGATTTAACATGGAGTGCAACAAGAGGCAGTTTAGCATGTGGTAAATGAGGCTAGGATTCATTGGCCACTGAAAGGACAATTTGTTACAGTTTCCAAAAGACAGGTCACACCCTGGCATGAGGGTCACAAGTAGAAGCAGAGGATGCAGAAGCAGAGAGGGTATTGGACAAGCAGCTTTGACGTGGATTCTTCTGGAAGGAAAAGAAGATACAGAGAAAGTTTGGATGATTTTATTGGAAGTTAGGGCACAGGGGTTGTGCTGGCTGCCTGGTTCCTAGATCAGGGTGATCAGAACCCCAACCACCTCATATATCTGGTTCTCAGATTTTGGGTGAACATGTATCTGCCCCAATCACCAAAACCATGCTTGCTCATTTGCTCAGTGGCTATATTAGCACATGTAGAAAGCCATTATTGGAGAAATAATATACAGATTTTGGGCCAAATAGAGCAAGCACAGTTCTGACACAAAGGATTTGCAAGACTCTACAGTGTCCTCAGGTGGATGGGAGTCGGTCCATTCAGAAGCAGGACAGTCTCCTGTCTGTTCGTTCACTTCATTCCTCCTTGTCTCCCTGCAGATTCCTCTTCACACTTGGTTTCCATGGCTATGGATCCAGTGAGAGATAACCTGACCATCCTTCCCGAGCTGGGGAGAATTTTCACATCACCTCCCATACTGCCCCCAAATCTGGTCAATTTTGTGGATATCAATCATATAGTAAGTGTTGACCATGCATGTACTCCACATGGCATAAATGAGAACTATTTTTGTCTCAGTTGTTTTGCTCAACCACAGTTTTACTTGGACAAGGTGAAGGTTACCACCAGGTTCTCCCTAGTTCATCTGGGTTGATGGTTATAGATCTATCACGAGCCACAATATGATTTCTGCTAAGACTTTGCCCTCCCTGACCTCTCCTGCCAACCCCTCCTCCTTCCTGGGCTGCATGACACTGTGCCTTCTCCTGCCACCCCTCTGGTAGGTGATCATGCTCAGCTGTAGCTGTGTCTGAGCTTTATTTTTGACTCATCCTCTTCTCTTGCAAAGGTCTGTAATGAAGACACACATATCCCTCCCAGTGGGTCCCTCTGCCTGACCCTTAGCTCTACCTTCCTGTGCCGTGGCATCCTGGTTCTCTGATGTTTTTTCATCAGGATTCTCACTGATTTCCCCACTGAACTTGTCTAACATGGATCCAGCATCTCATACCTGCTTCTCAGTCTCCTTCTGCCCCCTTCACTGCCCCCAAATCTGGTCAAGGACCAAGACCTTCTTTGTAATTGCTCTTTTATACATCTAGATATCTTCATATTTTTTTCTAATTAATACAAGGAAATCCATGTTTATAGTAGTTCAGTTTGTGATTGTTAAATGTTAGAAACAACCAAAGTATCCATAAACTTAAGACTAGATAAAGAAGATGTGGTTCTTTTGTAGAATGGAGTATTAATCTGGCATTAAAAATGATAAGATTGAGTCATTCATACTCAAGATATCCTCATAAGTGAAATATATAAGTCACAGATGTGTGAATATTGTGTCGTTTCTCTGGTATCAGAAAATGAAGATGCAAATGAGTTCTAGTATACATAGTACATATTGTGAAATAGAAAATATTTAAAAGGAAAGGGTGTAGGGGAAAATAATGAGGGAGAAAAGAATGTGATAGTAGTAAAAAAAGGAAACAAAACTTATATAATAGGGGGTGAGGGGTTGTAGGGCAGGTGGGGGAAGGGGAAAAATGAGAATCAAGTGGAGTCATATACTGGTACAAACTCTCAGTGTTGAATGCGATGATGTACCAATAAAGATTTATATTAAGAAAAGAAAATCGTCTTCTGTAATTTTTGACTGGACAAAGAGCAAAAGCAACCTACAGTGCCTCAAGTTGTGAACCTCCTTGTGTACATGATTTACAGGAAATGTACCTTGGGGTGGTTAGTAAAATACTTAACCAAAGTGAAACAACCAGGGAGTTGTTGATAACCTTTTCTAATTCATAAGCTTATTTCCTGTAGTTTTCAGCATTACTGGCTGTCCTTCTGTTAGAATATATTTTAATTTTTTCTTTTCTGGTTATGCAATTTTAGGGAAATGGTTTCATACTTTTTTAAAGAAGCAAATTGGGAGGACAAGAGGTCAGAAATCATATCCTGTGAGGGATGTTCAGACATGTTGAGATTAGAAAGGCCCCAGAGGGGGACAGATGCATGGATAACCAGGGAGGCGATGTGAAAATTCTCCCCAGCTCGGGAAGGATGGTCAGGTTATCTCTCACTGGATCCATAGCCATGGAAACCAAGTGTGAAGAGGAATCTGCAGGGAGACAAGGAGGAATGAAGTGAACGAACAGACAGGAGACTGTCCTGCTTCTGAATGGACCGACTCCCATCCACCTGAGGACACTGTAGAGTCTTGCAAATCCTTTGTGACAGAACTGTGCTTGCTCTATTTGGCCCACTAAAGAAAACCGGATCTTTCTAAGCCCTTATTCCATTTACCTGCACATCACAGGATGATCTTTCACTCCCCATGGACCCTATACTTCTCCCATAGGCCACCCTGGGTCTTCGGTTTGCTCACTCTGGGCCTCTACACTTTCTCTTATTCCATTCCATCCTCTCCCTCCATCTTCACTCATTCTTTTCCTCCCTACTGCGAGTCCCACATCCTCCATAATCTCACCAATCAGGAAGCCTCATTCTCCCAAAGCATGTAGCACTATTCTCATTCCTCTTCAAAGAGGGAACTTCTTTCTTTCCAGCATTATGTTAAATTCCTCTGGGACTTTTCCCCTGTGATGTCAGAACAGGGGCCCCTCCTTTTCATCCTCTCATCCAGTAACAGCTCAGCACCCGGATGCTCCTGGGTACATGCTTTGAAAGGGGTATAAGCAGGACACAAAGATCTTATCCATTCCCACCTTCAGGTTTGCTTCTTAAGTTTACTTTGAAATAATTCCTCTTCCACTCCAGTTCTACTTTACTCCAACATTCAGGCTTAGGAAGGATGGTACCTCCTCTCTATAAGATGAAGAAGAAACTGAGGCCCAGAGAGTTGAACTGACTTGGTCAAGGTCACATGTCTAGAAAGTGCGAAAACCCACCTGGAGTCTGGGCCTCACCTTTCCTCACTGATGTGTCTTCTTTTCCTCTCCATGTCCAGCAGGGCACATGTCTTCGTCACCTGTGGTGGACACCATCTATGGCAAAGTCCTAGGGAAGTATGAAAGCCTGGAAGGGTTTGCACAGCCCATGGCCATCTTCCTGGGAGTCCCTTTTGCCAAGCCTCCTCTTGGCCCCCTGAGGTTTACTCCTCCACAGCCACCAGAGCCATGGAGCTATGTGAAGAACACCATGTCTTACCCTCCCATGTAAGTTGGTGGGGGTGGCTTTGGAGTCTTTCAGTGGGGATGTTTTTCTCAGGGTTACGTAGGAAAGAGTAGACAGTGTGCTCATTGCCTCTACTTTGTTCTGGAATCATTAAGAAACTTTAAAGCTTTCCAGAACTATAGCATTTTTCTAAAGCCTTTTATTGAGCACATTGATACTGAACAGCTAATATACTTTAAGTGAGTTCTCAGTTCTTATAACCTATTAAGGAATAAAACTCAAAATGGACAGAGAGATATGCTGATATGGAAGGTAAAAATGAATTTAGTAATGAATTAAAATAGGATGCAAGCTTTCTAGGGAAATAAAACATAGTAGAATAGGTATGAGCGATAAGAGGTAATGTTGTGATCTCTTCTATCTTGAGACCTCATGGCTGGGAATTTATCTATCAGTATCAGTAAGATGGAAATTTTTCTTACTTTGGACCTTCTACTTTTGTTTTTATGTATATGTTCTGACAACTTATACATTCCACTTTCCTCACATTAACAGGACAAGAATTAAAACCAGTTACCAAAATTTGAAATCCATCTCCCTTCTGTGCAATTTTATAGTTAACAATTTTCTCATCTTGTAACTTGAGAGCCTCAGTTCTTCTACTTCTTGGATGCAGCAATTCTACTATATGGGCTTACTGTGAAATTAAAATGTGGTTGGGGAAAAAAAGCTATCAGCATGGACCTGTGTGCCTTGCAATCATGGGCAGTCTCTCTAAGTTTTCTGTGGTTGTTTTTTTACCTTTAAATAAGGCTAAGAAGAGAATCTGTGCTAGGCATAGATTCTGTGAGGCATAAATGAGTTAGTTAATTTAAAAAATTTACATCAGTGCTTGGCACTCCAGGGAACTCAGAGCATGTTGCAAGCTGTAGTCTGTGTTGGACTTTAAAGACTTCTTAACAGGGAAGCCAAAAATGGTTGCCAATCATTGCTGGGGCCAGGGTGATGATGGCATGCTATCATACCAGGAATGCAGGAACAGTACAGAATTTGCAGAGAGGCTCCAAAGGAGTTTACTAATGAATAACCAGTACGTCTGTGGCTCAGACAGTATCGGAAGGGTTTTTTGGGGGAGAAAGTTATCTCTAAAATTTTAGTTGAAAAGTTGAAGGAAGTCTACTGAAGACTGGAAGTATGGTTATTTGGCAGGAGATCACAATGATACTGCAGCCCAGCAGAGAACAGTTACGTAGGAAATGCCATTTTCCAGGGAAGAACAGCACACATGCAACCTCTTTTCCCTGGATCATTGCAAAGGTGGAGTGGCCAAATCCTTCTCATTCTACATGTTCTGGAAGAGACTCTAATCTCCCAGGGATTCTACCAGGGCTTCCAGATTGCTTTTTTTTTTAAGCCAGTGCAATAATTCTAGTCTCCCAACTGCATCTCCGCTTCCAGGCTTAAATCTCACAGTATCAACCTCCCAGAGGCAAAGGCCATTTGTAATATCTGCCTCATTGAACCTCAGGTATTTTTCTCTTCCTCCCAGGTGCTCTCAAGATACAGAAGCCAGCCAGAAGCTTTCCAATCTTTATACTAATAGAACAGAGAAGATTCCTATATGAGTTCTGAAGATTGTCTATATCTAAATATTTACACTCCTGTGGACTTGAGGAAGAAAAGCAGTCTGCCGGTGAGCATGGCACCACTGGTCATGTGAGTTTGGCCATACAGGGACTTTGAACATAGCACGGATGGGGAGAGAGTCAACTTGGAGTAGCCGCACATTTCACTGCAGCTTAGTTACCTCTCTCAATGCCTGTGACACAGGCTGATGGTGACCCAGTGAGTCAGCATTTCCCAGGGGCCAGTTGTGAGGCTCCCTGGAACTGAAGGCTAATGGGGTGCAATGAGAGTGTGATGCTGGAAAAAAGGTAGATTTAGTGTCCCAGAACTTCCTTTCAACACAGGAAGCCCTAGTTTTCTAGTTTTTTTTCTACTGGCCTCAAGCATCTAGGAGAGAGGTTAGTGTACATCTGGAATACACACCTTAATATTTCCACTTTTCTGTACACTAATAGAAAAAAAATGGACATCAGTTACCATATTAAGAATATGGACTCCTGAGAAGCTAAAATAGTTTGCAAAGAGTTAGAGTTGGAAATAATCTTGGAAAAATTGGAACAGTCAAGTAACCACTTTTTTTTTTTTTTAGGTTTTTTTGAGACAGCGTCTCCCTTTTGTGGTTCAGGCTGGCCCTGAGCTCAGCCTCAAACTCACATCACAATCCTCCTACCTCTGCCTCCCCAGTGCTGGGATTACAGGCGTGAGCCACCACGCCTGGCACTGTGGTATGTGGTACTGGTTGCTGCTGGGCGTGAGTCTCCACACCCAGTATTGTTATGTGGTTACTGGGGAATTGAACCCAGGCCCTTGCGCCTGCAAGACAGGCACCGGAACCACTGAGCTAACTCCCCAGCCCCAAGTAACCACTTTTTAAACAGACTGATAAACTGAGGCCAGCATGGGGAAAGGGATGTCATGCTGCACAATTACCAATACAAGAGCTGGAGTTTCTGATCTTCAAATCATAGTTTTTTGGACACAGAATGAGAAACAGAAAATGAGTCTAATTGTTCTAGATAGAGGCTCTGCAGTGACTTTCATTATCTTGTGGAAACTTTCACTGCCTACTGACTGAGGAGTTGGGGCTGAGGACAATCCTGGGATAAGATAGTCTTATCTTTGGCCAATGCTGTAAAACTACTGTAGGTTATTTCTCTCCCCAACTGCATCTGGCACAGACTGATGGCCCAATGAGTCAGCATTTCTCTAAGATCAGAAGATCAGAGGTGAGTCCTACTGCTAGAGTAGGTCAGATAGTAAACAAGCGAATGCTAGAAAAGCTCCCAGTCCATGAGGTGAAGAGGGAAAGTTTCTGTCCTCAACTAGTCTCTCAAGAACACCCAGGCATGGAGCCTAGGAACGAGGAGGAGAAATATGCACTGGGAAGTAGTCTTTTATGTATTTATAAGGCCCCAAAAGTTGAGAATAAATCCTCACTCATTTAGTCACTCATTAACTCAGTCCTCTATTATGTAGTTAGTGTCCTCATAAGCACAGTTAGACTAGGGGGGTAGGTAAAGGAGGAGGAAGAAACTATGAATCCACAGCCCTGCCTTGAAGGATCTTGCTATCGGGGGTGCACAGTGCATTCTACATTCTCTACCATATCATTGCTCACCCAGCCTTGGGTTCAGCCATTATTCAGAGATGACTGTGTCTCAGACAGTCCTCTGGAGAAAAGCATGAAACAGAGGTGAAGAGAAATGAGGCTTTGAGAGCCTGGAAGGAGAAGTACCCTAGTTATAGAACATGTTCTTGAACTAGAAGGTATCAGTTTCTTTTTAAAAAAAATTGCATCTTATTGGTACATTATATATACACACCACAATCACACTCAGCATTAGAGTTTGTACCAGTATGTGACATGGCTTCATTTTCATTTTTCTCATTCCCCTATCCATCCTAAAACCCTTTTGCCCATGTGCATACTCTTTGTTTCCTTTTTTTTTTTATCACCACATTTTTTCGTTCCCTTCATTATGCCTCATTTTTCCTTGAATATTTTCTCTTTAATAATGTCTATCATATGTTGTAGAGTTATTAAATCTCCATTTTCTCATAGCAGAGAAAAAGTACAATATTTATACATCTGTGTCCAGGGTCTCAGTTTCAATATTGATCCTGCTTTTCACTGGCCTAGAGCCTTGGAAATCTCTTAACTTCTCTCACTGACTATTTCTTCAAATGGGAATAATTGCCTAAGAGTACTCAGTGGTGACTGTGAGGCTTCACTGAGTCCTGGCTGAGCACACAGAGCAAGCACATGAGGTGGAGTTGCTAGAGAAGGATCTTCCTCTTGCCCTCACAGCCAGATTGCTGTGCTGTGCTTGTGGGCTTCAGTCAGTGGGCAGCTCAGCATGTGAGCTCTGGGCCAGAATGAAGGGCATGTCTTGCTGCTACTGCTGTGGGAATCTGACCAGATCAGTTGAAGTGATCAATCAGAGACTAGACAGTTGGATAAAACAAGAAATACTTATTACTGGTAATGACCAGTCCTTTTAAACATTTCTTTATGGACTGGCCCCAGTTTTATGGGTGAGCAGGGTACTTTTAATGCTTAGAATGGGTGGGCATATAGAGCAAAGGTACTTTGGCATTGGTACTTCTATTGGTTACAGGTTTGATCAAGCAGCTTTAGCAGATTTCATTGGTTAATTAATTGAGGGTCAGTTACAATTGGCAGGGAATCAGCAGTTACACAAAACTATTTTAAGCACATATCTGGCCCATAGCTCACACAGTCGTGATGTGACTAGGCACGTATCCAATGTCTCAAGGCTGTGGTATTTCTGTAAATAAACCTCAAGTCTAACTTCAGTATTTAAAAAGTTTAGACTGACATAAAACAAAGGGGTTAGATAGGCCCATACAGGAACAAACAGCATACTTCTCCCAATTAAAGCTGACACAGAGTATGATAGAGAATCTATGATATTTTACCATCTGCTGACTTTACAATGTATTGATCAGAAAGCAAATTTTTTTCTACTACACTACCACTTATTAGCTATAGGGTCTTGGGCAATGAAGTGTCCTAGGTTGCCTGTCAGATGGGACATTACTGGTACTTATTATTTCACTAAATAATTTTCAATGCTGAGGACAATTATTGTATAAGGTATTTTCTTTTAGCAATACTATTTTATCCAATCTCATTTCTTCCTAGGTGTGTCAGCTTTTAAATGAAAGAACATCATTTATGTATGTTTTTATTTATTATATTGTCACTTTCATTTCTCATCACAGTCCCAGCTACCTACTAGGCTTTCACATAATGTTAGTCAGAGAACTGAAGTCTTCCTTCAAGAGGTGAATATGAGGCTGGGCTGAGAGGATGCATAGTATGTAGGTTGCAGAGGAGGCAAGGTGGGGACATGGTAGGAAGATACTCCACTAACGGAATTCTCAAATTTTGAGATAATCCAACTGCACAGGAAGTATAATGCGCTACCACAGAGCTAACTGAGATGTAGCTGAAACACAATGGCTTCCTCTTTCCCTTTTGCAGATTTAGCTTCCCATATAGTCTAGGGAATAGAATGGTGGAGTTTTGGGGGAAGATCAAGCATCCTTAGTCTTTGCTGTGCTTTTCATAACATTCTCAATTTAAAGAGCCTTGGCAGGACATGGCACAGAGGTATGGGAAAATGGCAGGTGTAGCCCATGGGTAGTTTCTGGAGTAGTAACCTGAGCCCAGCTTGGAGATTTGGGGAGAAGAATGCTGCCTTTTGCAACACTGGTGGGACACTTGGGCTTTATGTAATGGCTTTCTTTAGTCACAGCCATGTGACTAAAGTTGTAAGTAATTAAGAAAAAAAAATTCGAGATCATTTTCATAAATGCTTTGTATAAACATTGTGCCTGTGTCTTCTTTGTCCAGGTGATGGTGTGGATCCATGGAGGTGGTCTGGTGGTGGGTTCAGGATCAACCTATGATGGACTGGCCCTGGCTGCCTATGAAAATGTGGTGGTGGTGACCATTCAGTTCCACCTGGGGATTTGGGGGTTCTTCAGGTGAGATATTGGATTCTCATCTCTCTGTATTATCCTATGTGTTGTCTTATTTTCTGTTCATATGGTAATTTGTCTGGACTGGATATTTATGTAAAAATGCTAAGATGTTTAGCTCATTCCAATGTCAAGTGGTTTCGCTGGGATTAGTAATGATGATAACGCCTTGGCTCTTGCTCGGTGTGCTATAAATCAGAAAGGTAATTTCAGCGTAAGGAATTGATCACAGGACAGGTCCGAAAGTCAAGGGGCAGAGTCAGAGGTGGTCATGCTCTATTATTATAACTCACTTTTATGGGAATTAACCAGCATCTAATGAGCTCTTCTCTGACGTCTTCAAAGCCCAATAGCTCTAATGACGTACTCATCTTCCACCATACTTCACCTTTAACAGGTACTGTTACCTCTTATTCCTCCTAGCACATTAAGGATCAAGACTTCTACACATGGGGCTGGAGAGTTAGCTCAGTGGTTCCGGCGCCTGTCTCGCAAGTGCAAGGACCTGGGTGTGATTCCCTGGTAACCACATAACAATACTGGGCGTGGAGACCCACACCCAGTAGCAACCAGTACCACATACCACAGTGCCAGGCGTGGTGGCTCATGCCTGTAATACCAGCACTCGGGAGGCAGAGGCAGGAGGATTGTGATGTGAGTTGGAGGCTGAGCTCAGGGCCAGCCTGAACCACAAAGCGAGACCCTGTCTCCAAAAACCTAAAAAAAAAAAAAAAAAAAAAAAAAAAAAAGACTTCTACACATGAACTCACACACAAACCAAAACATAGTAGTTGTTTCATGAAAAATATGAGGTCTTTCCTGTAGTCATGACACTGCTCAAATCACTCTCTATTGTGGCCCTTAATCACATATCCATTCTTTTCATTACTAGACTCCACTGAAATTTGCTATCACCAGTCACTTTGTTTATTTGCTTCTGAGCTTTTTCATGAGCTGAATCCCTCTGCTTGAAGTGTCTACTCTACTTTGCGAACACTTATTCATTCTTCAAAGCCAAGATCTGCTACTGCTGCTGAAATATTCATCTCCTTTTCATCTGTAATGTATCCCTGTGCCCAGAAAAGTTGAGATAGGTCTCTCTTCTCCCCAAGTCTCCTTCTCTGCTGAGAGTGGGCCTTCAGCAGAGTATACCTTCTAGGTTAGTAAGAAAGAGAAGCCTCATGGAGAGAGTGCAGACAATGCTGGACAAGATAGATCTTAAGCTAACCCCACTACCAGGCTGTTCTCCCAGAGACCAACAGTTACCACCAGCAACACTTCCCAATTCTTGACTGCTTTTCTTTGCCCCTTTCTCCTTCTCCTCTATCACCAGACTTCTGTATTTTCCTGTCCTCTACTAATTCCTGAGTGACCCCAGCACCACTATCGAAGCTCCTATATTTTAATGCCTGATGCGATTTGTAGTTACCTTCTTTCATCTCCTTTGGATGTCCTTCAGTTGCTTCCAACTTTACATGGACAGATTGTGATATTTACTACCTTGGAAAGCCCTTGAGGATCACTACCTTTCACCCAACACTGACTTTTTCCATTCTCACAAAATGCCTCTGGGAGCCACCAGCAGCTTTCTCTTCCCTGTCATTGAGATAAAAACTCATTGGCAGCCTGCACTCTGCACTCTTTCTTCTGCCTGATATCAACTTGGCCAGCTAATCTTGGCTCCAACTTTAAAGTCTGTTTATCCAATGACTTCACACCTTCTCCTTGCTTGTACTAGAGCTCAAAGCCTATGAATTTGTCCTGGATTACAGTCATTTATTTTTATAAGCGTGATAATTTTACACGGTGGCTGCTTCATGCAGTAGCTATTGTGAACAGGCAAGACATAGCTAGAGTAACTTATGCCTCTGAGGAGGAGTCCCATGTTACTACAACACAGAAGTCCTTGCCACGGTCCAGAGCATGCTCATTAGTAGATCTCACAGCAGGTACACTCGTTTTGTTCACTTGTACCTGGGCTCTGTGCACCCGCTACTGCTCCTAAATGAAATTCTCTTTGTGAAATAATTACAAGACCGAGGCACTCATTTTATCCAGATCACTAACAAATTTCAATGCTGCAGAGAAGCTTTCACCACACATGTGCTCCTTTCTGTATCAGGTTTTATTTTATTCCGGGTTATCTTCAGTACCTAACAATATATTGTCTTTTCATCTCTGGTATGGGCTGGATGTAGCCAGAGACTTTTGCCTGAATTTCCAGATGTGACTTTGTCCTTAGATCACATTTGGATACAGAGTAGATGCTCAGCCTACAGCAGCTACCAGAACCAACGTGGAACTCTCTATAAAATACTGCTGTAGGAAAGGCCATCAGATCAGGTGTACAGAGCCCAGACTCACTCTAGAAGACTGATGGGTCCCTTCGGGCATTTTGTTTTTTGAGACCCTGCTGAGATAGTTCTGTTTCCCTCTCCCACTTTGTCTATTGCAGCACAGGGGATGAACACAGCCTGGGGAACTAGGGTCACCTGGACCAGGTGGCTGCACTGCAGTGGGTCAAGGACAACATCGCCAACTTTGGAGGAAACCCAGGCTCTGTGACTATCTTTGGAGAGTCATCAGGTGGTCAATCTGTCTCTGTTCTTGTAAGTGTTACTGCTACCAGGTCTCAGCTCCACGCTTTCTATAGTTGCAGATGGGACTTCTTGGAGATCAACCAATTCAGTCATGTGTCCTTGTGTTACAAGACCTTGGGTCAGAGCTGAGTCTTCTCAGTGCTCAGCATCAGCCAGTGAAGAACCAAAGCCCGACTTTCTTTGTCCTGTAGGAGGTTTAGGCTCCGTGTAATTTCCTGGGCCATGAGAATCTCTAGCTCCAGCTTGTAGTAGTGACTTGCCTCTTCTTCCTGCTTGGTTGAGCTTTCTTTCTTCTTCCTAGTCATTTCAGCACTAGGGATCACCTTGCTTCTCTTGGGATGTAGTAATGAATATAAACTACACAGAAAGAGGCAAGAATGTGAGCTAGATAAAGTACTTGCTTAGCTCCAAACCATCTCCTTATATTACTGGGATTTCACCACTAACAGTTTAGTGCAGGAGCTCCTCAGAAGTGACTTGGTAGGTTGGCAATTTCAAAGAGGGTGGACAACACTCTCTGGGACTGTGGGACAAGGCGGGCTATGAGAGTCAGATGAACAGAAGAAGGGATGAAAGTTGAAATGGTGGAGCATGAGGTAGGGGTTTAGAGACGTGAATACAACCTGGGTCATGAGAAATCTTGAAGATGAGGGGAGTGTGATTGAGGAATACTAGCTGATGACACCGAGGATTCTGGGGATATAAATATTGTCAAGGTACTTAGTGTTCAGCAGCGAATCAGCCTTGTTGCTGTAGTTTTAAATCAAGTACTGGTTTCATAGTTTAATACTAAGAAGAAGAGGTTATGAACTTTTATAGTGGAGAAAAAGACAAAATATTTAACCTCTCCCCAAACAACAGTCATCACATTCCCCCTGTCTATAAACAGTCACTGTAGAGCTTTAGGCATGATTTGAATAGTACTTTCCATATTTCATATCTATATCTATATAGGTATCTATCTCTCTAAAGTTTTCTTGAGAAAACTGCATCCAGAATAACCTGGAAAACAAAGAAAGGTAAAAGTGAGGAGCTTTTCGATCCACCAAGAGGTGGAGTCTCCAAGTGAATGGTTAGGGGAGAGGAGCAAGTAGGGCCACCTTAAAAAATAAGGGAGTTGCTGATCTCTACCCTGTAAATATCAACTTTCCTCTCCACTCTCCTGTCAGGTGTTGTCTCCCCTGGCCAAGAAGCTCTTCCACAGGGCCATTTCTCAGAGTGGTGTGGTCTTCACTGCTGGTCTGTACAGCAAGGACGTCAGACCTGTAGCTAAGGTAGGTGTCACTCTGGAGAGCTATCGTATATTCTTCTGATGTTTCTTGTGGAATTCAGCTGAGATGTTTAAAGAACCACTGAAGGGAGTCAGGCTGAATAGGAATGGATATTTCCTCTCCACTCTCCTGTCCTCACTCATATCATGTTATGCATTTTATATTTTCTAGTGGATGCTCTTATCTAGGCCTCTTGCAGCTCTGCACAAGCTTTATTGAGTTGGAGACGTGGTGCACACTTCAGCACTTCACCTGTGTTAGCTCTTTTATAAAAGAAGTGCAACAGTTACCCTCACCTATGATGGGGGAAATAAAGGCCCAAAGAGAGGTTTGCTGGAGGACAAATAGCCAGGAAATCAAGAAGCTGGGATTTCAAACCAGAGACAAACTCTATGGATCCAGGACAAAAATCTCTCTTGAGACTTAACTTTTGAGACTATTGAGCCTATTTATTCATTTATTTATTGTTATACTACAGATAATCATGTGTCAATTTTTTAAACTATATTTAAAATTTTATTTTTTGGGAATCACAGGTAATTTTTCATCCAAAGAAATAAATTAATAACTAGATTTATGATACTTAATAGTACTTTTTAAAAATCTTTATTGGTACATTAAATATACACATCATGATTGCACTCCACGGTGGGGATTTGTACCAGTATAAGACACAACTTAATTCTCATTTTTTCTGATAGCCCTACCCACCCTACCACCCCCCAAAATACATAAAATTTGTTTCCTTACTTTTTTCTTACAATCTCAACATTTCCCCCCTTCACCCTATTTTACATTGAGCAGTTTCTATTTCACAATTTTAATAGAGACACATATACTATATTACCGGATCATGGGACAATTACAGTAACAAAGAAGTAACACTCTGTAAGACCCAGAACCCATACCTTCCATTTACAGGCACCTCCTTCTACATTTAGAAACTGGGTTTGGGGAAACATTCTTCTGCATACATTGCAGAAGGGAAGGAATGTTGTTCCAGAACTCCAATGTTACTTGTCATCACTGCAGAAAATCGCTGATACCGCGGGGTGTAAAACTGATACCTCAGCTGTTATGGTGAACTGCCTGCGCCAGAAGATGGAGGAGGAGCTCTTGGAAGTCACAAAGGAAATGGTAGGTGTCTCTGTTCTCCAGGCCCCATGTTAAGTATTTGGTTTTCAACTTCAACTCCTCTGCTTCCTCTTGCAGTAGTTAAACCACCTGTGACTCTTTCTTACTTTCAGCAGCATTGTTGGCATGCTCACCTAACTGGGAACTTAATTTTTCCTTTTTTCATTTTGAAATAGCCCAAATGCCAAAATTACCCAGTGATAACATGATGGAAAACTACATTACAATCTCTCATTTCTTTCAACTATAATATTTTAACATTCTCATTTTGGGATTTATTTTAAATACTTGAATATTCTATATTTCCACAGGCCACTATCATCCTGAATTTGAGGATGGGGACATAATGGATAAATATTTTCAGAATATTATCACAGTTTATCTGGTTGATTTAGAAGCTATAAAATCTATAACGTAGCAGTGCCCCAGTTTTCTAGATTTATAGACAACTCTTACTAACTTAGGATAGCCTAATTATTCATCTATCATCCCCATCCATCTTTTCTTCTATCCATGCTTTCAATGAAATTCACTAGTAGTTTCATGAGCCTAGTACTTATCAATCCATAGATTTTCATTTGTCTCTTTAGAATCTTCCCTTCTTCCATGAGTTATTAACCAAATGTCTATACTCCTTCACCCAGTATCACAAAAGGAATGACACATCCATTAGTCATCTGGTTGTTGCTATCTGTTTAGCCACGTATCACTCCAATTATACTTGCATTGACCAAGCCATTCATTAATCTCTCCATGCTTAGTGTATGGAAGGACACTGTCAGCGGAGTTGTTCTGAACATAAACTGACCATAATGTGTCTCCCAAAAGAACTATCCAAGGAGAAACCAAACCATACACTTAGTGGGTTAAATGTGATGGGAATGCAAAGAGAGGACACATTCATAATAGCCTGCCATGGTGCAATGATGCTTCTCAGGGATGATGACACTTGCACATTGATGGAGGTTTCTGGCCACCTGTCACCACTGAGAAGTTTAGCAGCACAGAGATCTAGAGAGAACAGCATCCAGGAACCATGAAAATCAATTCCTTTTTCAGAGAATATCTTCTGTGATCTCATGAGTTACCTGAGTGCTACACCTCTCCATCTGAGTCTTAATCCTAAAAGAAATTTCTGTATCTTTAGGACAAGTCTCTAGCACCGTGTTTGGCCAGTGTTTCCAAGGTTTGACTCTAATATAGACTTGGAAGGTGGCCCTCATTCACCAGGTCAAATAAGTTGTTCATGATTCTCGAATAGTTAAGCCACAGGTGTTTTCTACTATCTAAAAAGAGGAAAATATTTGAATCATTCTCCGTGTAGCACAAGAAGACAGAGGTCATGCAGGAATGGTTGGTGACGGAAAAATCCAGGGAATCTATGATCTTAGGACATCTTTCTGAGTTGTTGTGGAAGTGCTTCCATGGTTACCATTGCCTGCCAGTACACACACGCACATACACACACAAACACACACACACTCAAACACACACACACACACACACACACACACACACACACACACATACACAGTCACCTGGCTTGTGAGTGTTTCCTCCATATTGGAGTCCTAGTATTTCCTGTCCCTGTATTTAGGTAAGACTGTTAAAAGTAAAAATTCCAGTTCTGTGAGTTCCTACAATTTTGGTGAGCACACAAAACAAGGAAAAGTATGAGTTAGAATAAGATTCACTGAGGTTTCATAAGTCAGGGATTCATAACACAAAATGAGAAAACTCTTTTCAAAGTGATTTGAGGAAAAAGGATTGTGATGTGACAAATAACTCAGATAACTGAAAATTTCAGGAACAGATGGCTTAGCACATTTGGCTGAGTCTGAGTGTTCTGAAGATGCAGAGAATCTACTTGGTTCTATCACTCAGCTCCCACTCTTGTCTGCTGACCTCTCTGCAGCCCATTTATGTCATAGAAGGTTGAAAAGACCACAGTCATCTGGAGATCTATCAGTTTAGGATCATCCATCAGAAAATGACTGCATCAGTTTTTGGTACACTCTGTTGGATGGATCTTGTATCCATCCTTACACTGTTGTCTAATTTTGGGGATGCCGAGACCCCGGGTCACAAATTGACACCTGAAGGCATGAAATGGGAGAGAAAAGAGAAGCAGGAGGTAAGGAGTAATAAGAATTCCTTCTCCTGCCATGCCATTTCACCTGTTGTCAGGTCAGTCATTGCAGGCTGTCACATTCACCGAACTGCAGTCAACTCCCTTCCATTTTTCCTCAAGAGGAAAATTGAAGTTAAGTCACCAAAGGGAGGAATGAAGAGATAGGCTGAGGAGGGCAGATATCAACAGCAAATGTCCTCTGAAGAGTACCAGCAATCCTGACTTGGGGTTATCCATCCTACCCTCTTTTGCTGGTACCTGCCTCTCCTTATCCTCCTCTGCCACCTTGTGCTCATGCCCAGAAGACCTGGTAGAGTGCTCGTCTCTACAACCAGCCAAAGAAGAAGCAGGAAGAAAATCATGATACATCTGGGGCACAGCTAAAAAGGTTAATCTTTTACCTGAGAAAGCCTTCTTACAACATTTGCCTCTATCTTCAAAGAAACTTCTTGGTGTGGATTTACTCAGAGACCCCAAAGAGGTAAGGACTTTTGGTTTCTTGACTATTGGTTTTCATTCTTTGCATCCTTAAGCTTCAATTCATTGTTAATGAAACATTGTCATCCTTTGAAAAGACAATGACCATCACTGTCATTCACATGGTGGATGATGTCAGAGGCCTCCGTGGGACTCCTCTACCAAAGCCATCCTTCTTTTGTTCCCTACTTTCATGGTCAAAGATTAGAATATACTGTCCTTTCTTAAAATTCTAATCTTGTTTATAAGACAAATTTCCATTCCTCCATTAAGTTAGACTTAATGTACCTGAGGTTCAAGGATGTGCCAGTTACTACACAGAAGACATAGGCCACTACCTACCATATCACTTGTCTCTGTTCCAAGGGATTCCTTCAAGTTGACTACTTCTTGATGGTAGTGATAGCTCTGTGCCTTTGCTCACCTTTTTTTATTTTTAGGAATTCCTGTCTTTTTCTTTACGTGGTTTTTGCCTGCATTCCAAATCCCACTGAGCATGGGAAGCATCAGTTTTCAGGGGCTTGTTAGGTGTCTTCCTTCAGATGAGCTGCTCCTTTTGTTGGTTCCCAGAGCAGCCCTCGCTGAACTGTGTACTCTTTACATAGTAACAGTGATTGGACTCAAAGCTGTTTGTGTTGTCAGATGATCACAGGAGGGTCTAGTCTTCATCTTGATCTTCTCTTTCTCTTAAGTAAGGAATGAAGTGTCACTTGAGTAGTAAGTTTAATATATTTACCTTTAGCAATACTTACATGCATTTGAAGCTTAGCCATCTGGGCTTCTGTATTTGTGAGTTCACTTACTGAAGTTTATTTGTAGCCCCAAAGTTAATACTTATGAGATTCTGGGGTCATACACAACAAACTTATTGACAGTACTGAGCAACTTGAGTCATATCATGACCATATACCAATGTGAGCTCAAGGGAGAAAGTGTGCTTTATTGTTCTGTCTCTTTCATTAAATTTGATAACCTATGCAGTGGTCCATTTGTTGCAATACTTACCTTTGTTAGTGATTTCTTACTTTAAGATGGTTCTCAAGCATAGTGTTGAAGTTCTATCTACTCTTCCTAAGCATAGGAGGATGTGATATGCCTCATGGAGAAAACATATGCAATAGATAAGCTACATTTAGGCTTGACTTATGACTTCTTTCCTGTAAATTCATTGTTAACGAGTCAACAATATTGTGACTCCACGAGAAAAGGTCACTTATTTCCATGTAAACCTCATATGTAAAGCAGTAACATAATGTATATATTACTAGTGATAGCTGTATATGACACAGCTGTGAAAAAGATGGGAAAACAGCTAAATTTGTGGATTCATGAAATAATGATTTATAAAAAGCATTGTAGACTCATACAGCCACTGTGGATATCAGTGTGGAGATTCTTCAAAAAGCTAGGATTAGATGTCCCATTTGACCTTGCTATTCCTCTGCTAGGTGTATACACATAAGGATTAAAAGATCCATATCAGAGTAACATATGTGTACCCATGTTTATAGGAGCTCAGTTTGTGATTGGTAACTCTTGGGAACAACCAAAATGTTCATCAACAGAAGACTGAATAAAGAAGATGTGGTTCTTTTATAGAATGTAGTATTACTTGGCATAAAAATGAAATCATTGAGTCATTTATGCACAAATGAATATACCTTAAAGACATCCTCATAAGTGAAATAAATATGTCACAGACATACAAATATTTTATCATTTCTTTGGTATGAAAAAATGAAGATGTGAATGAGTTCTAGAATATATAGTAGACATTGTGAAATAGAAAATATTCAAAAGGAAATAGGGTACAATGGTAAGTAATGAGGGGGAAAAATAATATGATGGTAATAAAGAAAGGAAACAAAGCTCATGTATATAAGGAGTGAGGGGTTGTAGGGGTGGTAAGAGAATGGGGAAAATGAGAATTAAGTTGTGTCATATACTGGTACAAATTCTTAATGTTGAGTGCAATCATGATGTGTATATATAATGTATCAATAAAAAAAGGAAGCATAGTAGATAACATTGATTGAGGCAGAAGCTAACAAAACTTACAATTACCCAGAGTTATGAAAATCATCAGCCCTTCCTAGGTGGTGTTTTCTTATAAGTAAATTTTAGATGTAATTAATTCATTCTAAGCAACTTGTGTTATATAGCAAGTATTTAAGTAAGAACCTACCTATAAAACAAGAGTGATGACAAGATGACAGGGGCTCTCAGGAACCTAATTCTGGAATCTCTTTTTGAGCAACTACCCAGCATTCACTAGTTCAGCATATTACATACATAACTATTTTACATAATCATAATCAAATTTTTGTATATTGCAACAATATAAATTTTTAATTTGGGTGATGATTTCCCTTTTCCTCTCCTTCCTCATCTCGTCACCACTAGCTTTCCAAATTTCTGCCTGTAGAGTCTCCCAGACATAGCATTTTCAGGACCCTGAGTTACTGTGGCCAGTGCCCACCACCGGGGGCAAGGCAGATCTGCCATAACTTCAGCAGAGTGATCACAGACGTGCTGTTCTTTTGCCTAGCACTACCCCTTCATTCCTGCTGTGATGGATGGAGTACTGCTGTCCAAAGAACCTGAAGAGATTTTGGCTGGAAAGAATTTCAATACTGTTCCCTATATGGTAGGATTCAACAAGCAAGAGTTTGACTGGATCATTCCAATGGTGAGTAGGTACAGGCGTCTTAGACAGATGTACCTGCTGTAGACACTCAACTGTCATCCTCCTGACCTCTGGTCCCAGGAGGTGGTCCTTCTCTAAATTCCCTTCACATTGCTCACATTGGCATTAGGGTAATTATTTTCCAGAACGTCCCTGGGATGGAGCATGTGTTACCTGGGTGGATCTTCTTCCTAAAATAAATTTTAATTATCTTTATATTTAATAATCCTGAAATGTCTAGTCTTTGAATTTCTGAAGAGAGAATATTAGTGTATTTGGAGAAACTGAGGAAACAGACAGATTAAGAGCCTAGGGAGTTCAGGAAAGACAGGCTCATATTCAGCAGCTTCTACAGTGGCCCTGGACTCTTGGTTCACTCAGATCCCCACTTGTGCTTCCAGGCACCTCAAAGGAAAGACTCTGCTTCTGATTTGTTTTCTTACAAAAGTGAAGAATGGCTTTTTTTTAACACTAAAGATAAATGAAGCAAGTACCAGTTAAAGAAACATGATAAGTTTTCTTTAGTAACTTGGTCACAACAGGAAAAAGATCAAGCATGACCTGAACTCATATCCCTAACACCAAAGAGTGAAACATTTAAGGCTGGGTGAGCACACGGAGGCATTCTGGGTGTGAGGAAGACCAGATCACTGGATTTTCAGTTCACTCATGCTCATCTGTAAGAGAAAGATTTATCTTCAGGAAGGAAAGCAGAAAGGTAGGTTCGAGTGAGGCCCTCACTGAATTTAAATCTTAATCATGCCATGGGGATTGTCAGGGTTATCAAGAGTCATTTCACATTTCCTGATATGTTTATATTTCAAAGCATTTCCAAAACAAATTAGCTCTCTGGGCCTTGAGAAACTGTTTCAACTAAAGGATTTATGCTTCAAAGAGCAGATTAATCTTGATAACTGTAAGCTTTGTAAAGTAACTACTCTGAAAGGATTCATAATCTTTGCATACGAGCATGTATTCTCTTGGCAGTATTGACCTTTCTCTAGCAGGCATTTTAGGGGTCTGGGATCATGCTAGGCCATGATTTCAAATGGCAAAAAGGCAGGTAGGACTTAGGTCAAGTTATTGCAGAGGTTTGAATAGAGTTGTCACATGCCAAGAATTTCATAGTTCTCATTTCAGTAATATTTAGGGGTCTTGCCAAAGAACCAAAGTCATAATGGTGATTTTGTTCTCCTGAGTCTGTAGGATATGGCCAGTAACCCTTTTCCCTGGCCTTGGTTTTTAAGAATAGTTCGACTTAAATATTCTTATACGATCCCTTACTCTTTGACTAACCATCTGCCCTCATAAAAATATATGTCTGTATCTGTATGCATACATATCTATCTATGTATCATCTATCTATCATCTTCTTATATTCCTTTATGTTTCTTGTTATGTCCATTTGTTTCATTGTTGTTTTCAAAGTCATGAAAGACCCTGTTGTAATGGTTCCCAACATAGAACCTTCATTCTACATTGATTTGACTTACTTCTTTTTAACTCATGATTACTCACAAATGTTTAACCATTCTTTTAACAGCTAATGGATAATCCAATCCCTGAAGGCAAGCTGGACCAGAAGACAGCTACATCTCTCTTGAGGAAGTTCTATCGCTACATTGTAAGCAAGTAGGAAATCATGGAAGTAGTATAAACACAAAGAAAATTTGGGGGCTTACCTAAAATTATAGACCAATTCATTGGCAAGTAAAGACTGGAATTGACGTTGGTTCATTTTTCTGTTTTTTCCACTCTATTGTCCAGAGAGATCTTCACAAGACTTAAGAGTGTCACCAGCCTGCTGATTGGCTAGGGATTGCATATTACTTACCAGGTAGGGATGATCACTTTCTTGCTGCATTTCAGGACATTCCCAAGGAACTGACAACCATCCTCATTGAGAAGTATTTAGGAGGGACAGATGACGTTGTCCAAAAGAGAGCTATTCTTGAATTTATTTGCAGATTTGATGTTTGGCATCCCATCTGTGATTGTGGCCCGTGGCCACAGAGGTGAGTCTTAAAAAGTCATGTGTGGGAGACTCTGACAGCAGTGTTGGGCTCTAAACTTCCCATCTCTCCTCTCAACAGATAAGGAAAATATTGAGAGTTAGGAAACAAAGGTTGATTCCATATAGCCTGGGAGGGACTCTATCCTCTTTTGCTTCTACCATAAGCTGACTCAGAAAAAGGATACAAATACAAGTTGTTAATTTGGAAAGTACTCCCAGAAAACACCAGTAGGGAGACATGAGGAAATGACATAGGCAACAGAAGGAAACCAAAATGATACAGAGTCCAGCATGCCTCTACTGCACTAAAGCGGAGCTAGACAGCAATGGAATACAAGAAGAAGACACATATCAGAGTTGTCCTGTCTGAGTGGAGGGAGCTGGCCATTTGGCCACCAGTGCCTTTGGTTGAAGACTGTTCTGAGGTGTTATTAATTTTATGATAATTTGATTTCTCATATACTTGAGTCAAGTGGTTTCTAGAAGCCACACAAAAGCCTGAGGAAAAATTACTGATGGCCAGAATCAGGAGTTACGTAGGAGGCACCAGCAACAGTTGTCACAATGGCTCCCTCCCTGAGATGACAGTAATAAGTGGGACTAGAATGCAAATATTGCATAAAAGCTCTGAAAATATTTTCAACCTAAGAGGTGGATTTAAAATAGGATGACTAGTGGATCTGGGGGAAGAGTAGGAGGCAAGTACAAGATCAGCTAGGTCATCCGTACAGATTGCAGAGAGGAGTCATGGTGCAGGATGTGATCATTTTCAATATCTGTGCAGAATTTTTTCACTCTTGGTGTGTGCCAGTGAGGCAAGCTGAGTGACAGGATGGGTCCACCATTGGACCTTCTGATGCTGACACGACACTGTGTGCGTGTTCACAAATCGTTTTTTTTTTAATAGATTGAGTATATTGGTACATTTTAGGAATCCATTCTGATCACATTCCTCATTGACAGTTTGTAGCTGTGTATATCTTGATGCTTATTTTTTCCCATTCCCCTTCCCTTTCTTCAGCCCTTCGTGCTATTGTATAAATAAGTTTTATTCCTATTTTATCCATCAAAGTTTTTATTTCCCTTCTTTGCTCCCCCCTGTCTCCACCCAGTTATCTTTTCTTTTTGAACATGTTCTTCCCACCCTATAGACTGGTGTGACTACTATGGAAATCAGTGTGGAGATTCCTCAAAAATCTAGGATTAGAGATCTCATTTGGTTCTGCTGTTTACCTGCTAGATCTATTCCAAAAGAATTAAAAGAATCATACCACAGTAATTTGTGTGCATTCATGTTTATACCAGGAGTTTTTAATAGCTAAATCTAGGAAATAGCTCAAATGCCAATCAGTCATACACTGGATAAAGAAGATATTTTTAAATAAAATGGAATATTATTTACTTGCAAAGAATGAAAATTAGAGACATTTATAGCTACATGGATGTACCTTGAGGCCATACTCAAAGGTGAAATAAATAAGACATAGATGTCTCTATTGTTTTTCTAGTGTGAGACACTGAAAGTGTAAATGAATTCCAAAATGTGTGATAGATATTCTGGTCTCTTGATAGTGTATTATTGCATGTTTTTTTTTTTTTTTTGTCCTTCATAATTGCCACTTCCTAAACCTGTGGCCTAATTTATTTTCTTTTTTTAAAATTTTTTAAATCTTTATTGGTACATTACACATATGCACCATGATTGCACTCCATAATGGGGATTTGTACCAGTATAAGACACAACTTAATTCTCATTTTTTCCCATAGCTCTACCCACCCTACCTCCCCCCCATATACATTAAATCTGTTTCCTTACTTTTTTGTTACAATCTCATCATTTTTCCCCCTTCTTTCTATTTTACATTGAGCATTTTCCTTTGAAAACTTGTATAATGGTTAGAGGAAATGTAAAAATCTGCATGTTTTTAGGTAGAAAGTGTTTTTTTTTTCCTCAAAGAACCTTGGGTAGCATGCTGCCTAAAATAAGTTCTCCCATTCACAATAGTTCTTTATACTTGGATTTTGAGTTTCTTCCTCAAATGATTGAGTTACAGATTGAAGTTTTAACATATGGCTTTCATTTTTAATTTTTCTGAATTTTTAAAATCTCATTCTGTATTTGTGGGAATAAAGAGAAATTTTTACACCTGCCTGGCCTTCCTTCTCTTAGCTAAACTTCTTTATGAGCTTCTGGTTGTTGCTGCCAGGTGAACTACACAGACTTTCCATCCAAGAGTTGTCCCTCAGAAGACAGGAGTTTGTGGCTTTCACTACTCATTCAGCAGAAAATATGTGAACTCTTGGGGCCTGGAGATATTTGCTTGGATAGTAAGAAAGCATGGTAAAAGCCAGGAAAGAGCTCTCTGTTCACTCTGAATTTTGTAGAACACAAAAGAAGGTTTCATATTTATATATATTTGTATTTGAGGAGCTTCATTATTCAGAAAAGCACTTTATTTGTTTCACCTTTCTTGGGATAGTTGAGAAAAACACTGGAAATGTTCACAAATAATTTGAAGAAGGTACTTATCAGGTGGCAGATGGTCTTCATGATGGGCACGAATAAGTTATCAGCACAGCAAACCCAATGTGTCTATTGGATGCACTGCATTGATTCATTCAGTCAGTCAGTGAGTAAACCCATACCTGGTTAAAATCCAAGTTTTATTTCAACTTCTGCTTAACTTTAAGCACATCAAGAAATTCTCTGTCCTTTGATGATAGCCAGTGATTTCCTGAACAAAGAGACCTTAAGTCACCCAAGCGTGTATCTGGTAATGTGCATTGGACATAGTATATATGTGAAGAATAGAATTTATTTATCTATGTTACATATATATCAAATATATATATATATATATAGATAGATAGATAGATAGATAGATATAGATATAGATATAGATATATAGTCCCAGGAGGTTGGCTTTCCCCTTCTCTGGAGGTGCAGGAGCCTCAACTGAGGGGAAATAGAAAATCTCAGAAAAATATGGGGCCTGCAGAGTTCTTGTAAAATTTCTCTGTGATTCTCTTCCCAGGAACCCCAATGGGGAGGGACTGCCCCACTGGCCAGTGTATGACCAGAAAGAAGGATACTTGCAGATTGGAGCCTCCACCAAGGCAGCTCAGAAACTGAAGGACAATGAAGTAGCTTTCTGGGTGGAAGCTCTAGCCAAGAAGGCAATGGAGAAGCCACCCCAGAAAGAACACATGGAGCTCTGAATGGAAGGCCTTGCTAACCTTAAGAGTCTGGAGCAGTCAACACAGATGTATTCGAAGAAGGTGTTTGTTGGTCAAAGCTATATATTATTTTACATCCTGAACAACTGTTTATTGGTGTTTGGAAGAATCTAGAGATGTGTAATGTTTGCACTTTGATAAACCATGGGAGATAAATATTCTTTTTGAACAAAATCAGTGTCTGTGTCATCATGAGATAGAGAAAAATCAATCATCCTCAGATAGAGAAAGATGATGAAAGAGAGGCCATGGAGGTATGTGCCATGCCTCTTCATGGTGCCTTGGTGAACGAGTGCAGAAACTGAAAGCAAGACAAGCCTTTGGAGCTGAGGCAGCATGTAAATGGTGACTAAGCTTCCTCCCACAGGTGTTTGATGTGACCAAATGGGAAAAAAATGAGAATCAAGTCATGTCATATTTTGGTACAAACTCTCAATGTTGAATGTGATGATGATGTGTATTCATAATGTACCAATAACATTTAAATAAATAAAAGAATTATTCTAAAATATTTATAAAAATTCTAAATGCCAACTGAAAGAAAATATAAAGGCTAAGTGAATGACAATATAAAACCCCTGAGAACCACAGAAGCAAGGGAGAGTTTATAAGCCCCACAGACTCTTCTCCATCAATATCTGTCAGGTGCTTATGAGAAAGACTGTGGGCAGCTGGTAAGATGGGAAAAGACTATCTCTAGGGGTGCAGGCACAGAGACCTTCCCAGATCCTTTCTTACAGACAAACAAAATTCTACAACCTGGGGAAAGGACAGCAAAAGTTCTCTCCCTCAAGATCCTTGTAGAGAATTATTGAGGAAGTGGAAAAGGAAAATTGAAGCTCTGTTCCTTACAATTTGATATAGGAATCTTCTGGATCAAGATTTTCAGAGATTGTTGACTGCTAGATGTAGGAAGTTTCACTGAGAAAAGCTATCACAGACCATAGGACACAGTATCCCCTCATCTGTGACCTGACCACAACTGCAGAAAGCATTTCTCAGTAGATATCAAGTAATAGAAATGTGCAATGTAGAAATGTTAGGAAAACCCTTTATGACAAGAAATACTACAAAAGATGGAAGATAATAGCTTAGAGTATTGGAAAGTTTTGAAATTTTAATTAATTGATATCACATATTTTAATGTATAATATGATCACTCAAAAGTAGACATTGTATACACAGGAAGGCCACTAAGAATTTTTTAAGAGGTTTACATAATAATTCAAGTAGAAGAGATAAAATTAAATCTCAGAAAACTTTAATCTGAATGCAAACAAACAGGAAAGAAAACAAAGAACACATTAAGAAAAAAGTGCTTGCTTATTATTAAAAGTGATTAAACTGATCAATAAAAAGAGACTATCAGATTGGATTTAAATTCATCTGGGACCAGAAGAGACCTAGAAGAGCAAAAGCAAATGTAGGCAACAAGAACTTCCCAACTTGAAACTATACTACAAAGCCACTGTGACACAAATAGCATGAAATTGGAAATGAAACAGACGTGAGGAACAATGGAACAGATTAGAAGATGCAGAAACAACAAGAGAGATACTAAGCCCCCTCATCTTTGACAAAGGAGCCAAATGCCGTCAATGGGGGGAAGACAGCCTCTTTAACAAATGACACTGAATAAACTGGGTTTCAGCCTGCCAGAGACTAAAGTTAGATCCATGTCTTTCACCATGCACTAAACTAAAATCAAAGTAGATTAGAGACCTAAATTTTTAAACATAAACACTAAGCCTGCTTGAAAATAAGTTAGGTAGAACTCTTGAAGGCATTGGCTTAGGGAAGACTGTATGAACAAAATCTCAGCAGCATGGGAACTGGCAGAAGAAATCAAGAACTGGGATCTCATTTTATTTAAAAAGCTTCTGAACAGCAAGAAAAACCACCAGCAAAGCCAAAGGCAACCTACAGTATGGGAAAAAATTTTTACCAGCTGTTTCTCAACAGACTCCTATTCAGAGCATACAAAGAACTTAAAAAAAATACCCCCCCATGTAAAGACCCACTCCCAAAATGGGCAGCTGAAATAAACAGATATTTTTCAGATGAAGAAGTAAGAGCAGCTAAGAAACATATGAAGAAACATTCAACATCACTGGTATTGGAGAGACACAGATGTAAAAATAAAACTGAGATTCCACAAAGAACGTCTGTATCACAAACTCAACCAACAATAAATACTGTGGGGCTGTGGGGAGAGAGCAATGCTTCTCCTTTGCTGGTGGTGATGTAGACTGGTGCAACTACTATGGAGATCAGAGTGGAGTTTCTTTGAAAAACTAGAGCTTGCAGTCCCATTTGACCCTGTTATCCACTGCTAGGTGTGTACACAAAAAAATTAAAGAATCATACCACAGTGACACATGTACATCTCTGTTTTTAGCAGCTCAATTTACAATAGCTAAATCTTGGAAACAGCCCAAATGCTTATCAGTGGGATACTGGATAAAGAAGATGAAGTTTTTTAAAAATAAAATGTACTATTACTGAGCCATTAAGAATGATAAATTTGAGTAATTTATATTCAAATGGATGCACTTTGAGGACACATTCATAAGTGAAATAAATAGGACACAGATGTATAAATATTATATCTTTTCTTTGGTATGAAGGTGTAAAGGAGTTCCAAAATATATGACAGGTATTGTGAAACAGGAAGAAAATATTCAAAAGGAAAAGGTAAAATTCAAGGTGAGAGGTAGGGGAAAATAAAGAAGGGACAGAAAAAATATGATAGGAAAAATAAGGAAACAAAATTTATGCATATACAGGGAGGGGTTTGTAAGGAAGGTAGGAAAAAGGAGAAAATGAGAATCAAGATGTTTTTCATTTACTGGTACAAACTCTCAATCTTGAATGTGATCATAATGTATTTATAAAATGTACCAATGAAACCAATTTTTAAAAGGCAAGGCTGTATAATAATCTTTATTATGAAGAGTCTGACTCATATTTTCATATTTGTTTTCTTCAAACCTTTAATTTCAACATTCCCTATTCCCTGCTGACTCTGAGCTAGAGAAGTCAATAAGAAAACCTAGATGCTTTCCTCTTTGTTGCCAGTGGAAGGTTCAGACATCGCAAATCTCACATTGGCCCCTCCCCAAACCTATCAGTACCTTTTAGCTAAGGTCTTTCCTTGCTCGCTTGTGCCATGTTGTACCTGCTTGAGAGCCTGCACCTCCCTCACCAGAGAATTCAATAAATATATGGGATAAAACTTTTTGTATTTTCAGAGGTAGGGGTGTTATCATCTGTCTTAAATTACAATGCAAACTTTCAGTGAAAGAAACATTACAAATATACAGGAATAGAGTAAATGTAGAGAGAAAAAGATACACTACATGAATACTAAAATAGAACATTGAGTGGCTATACTAATATTAGACAAATCATTAGTGAAAATTCTCTGGAGGGATTGTTTAAAATCCCAGTGGTCAGGTTACTCCACATTCCAACTGACAGACAATTTTCTTGTGTCTTGACGAGGACCAGCATATCTCTTTTCTACAGTTTTTAGCTCTTCTGATGCACAGCTTTGACTCAGACTCCTGCAGTCTGCACGGTGTGAAATGTGTATTTTCCAAGCTGCAGGAATCAATTAAAAAATCTCTGCTTCAATAACCTGTAACTTTATGAACATAATATGAAAAAATTTTAGAAATTATCACTTTTATTTTCAATATTGTTTATCGCGCCCAGATTTGCATAATATAGACAAGTCAATAGCCAGGCAACTTTAAATTCTCCTTCTTAAGCTTAGCAAATTCTCTCTGCTCTCTTCCTACTTTTCTTCTTCCCCTCCTTTCTTCATTCCTTCTTTCCTTCATTCCTTCCTTCCTTTCCTTTTTTTTTTTTTTCTTTGGCAGAATTTCAGTAAGTCACTAAATTTCCTGGGCTGGGCTCAAATTTTCAGTTCTGCTGCTTCACCTCCCAAAGCCCTGATGTTACAGGCGTGGTCCACTACACCCATTTCTGCAAATCCACTTTCTTGAAAAGCCACATCACTTCATTCTCTTTAGCTGTCAGAATGTGCATTATGTGTCACAGTCACCTAAGGCTTTCCATCACTGTAACAACAAAATATTGAATCATCTTCTTCTTATAAAATAAACAATTCATCTTTCAGAATAAAATTTCTTCCCATTTGCCCCAAACAATCTTGGACCCAATTAATTAAATCACAGAAAAGTAAAATTTTAGCAGCAACCAACACAGTCTCCTTCTCTGCATTTCCCAATGTCAAGCAAGGGGTCACACTGTAACAAGGAAATGGGCTTTTTTTTTTTCATGGCCTCCGCACTTGTGGTGATGAGATATTGTAAGAATTCCCATGCAGAGGAGTTACCTGTGTTTGCAAGGAGGAGCTCATGTTCTACCGGTCCTTCCTCTCAGCATAAATTTGCTGATTCCTGCAAAACACTTGCCTGCTTTTGTCAGGCTGTGCTTTAGGAAATGATGTTTTTATTTTGAACTGAAACTTTTCAGTGCCTCTGTATGGAGATGGATAAGTCTATTTGGTTCATATTATTCCAAGTCTCCTTCCTCTCTGCCAACTCAGGCCAACTGGCCCGCCCACAAAGTGCCCAACCCCTTATTCCCCCACTGCCAAAGCCCTCCATGATTTGGTCCCCAAATCTTTCCAATTCTTTGTCATCTGTAACTAACAGGCAACACCACAGTTTTGACCACATACAGAGACAATTGATATTTGTCAGGTGAGGAGCACACACAAACACTGACTTTTGGCCTCGTGGTTATTGCTTCTCTCTGGATGTTTAAAATATAAGCTATATATTTTTAACTTTTCTGTGTCTTTTCTAGATAAGATTCCAATCTTAACCTTTTGGGTCAAAGTGTTTCTATGTCTTTTTAGTCACCTGTTTCCTTTCCCTTTATTATTATAGGTTTGAAGCAATAATTATTAGGACCTAATCTGTAGACAATAATATGTGGATGATAGGTTAGTTCTTTTTTCATCCTCTACTCCATCCCTTCTCTTCCTCCTCTAAGCATCTCATGGAGCTCACTATTACCTATCATCTCTTTTATTTTTCACTGTTTCTATTTTGTATTTCTCATATAAGACAAAGCACAGGAAATTTAAGCTTGTGTATATTTTAATTATTTCACTTAAGATTATGGTCTTATGGTGCATCAATTTTCCTACAAATAACAGCCTCAGCCTTTGTGGCACAGATTGTATATAAATACCACATTTGCTTTATCCATTCACTTGTGGATAAATATACAGGCCACTTCCAAGACTTAGCTATTATGAATTGTGCTGCTATAAACATAGGTATTGTAGATAATTGAAATTTGATGCCCTTTACTTCTCTGGGAAGACTTCTGGAAGTGGAATAGCTCTATTCAATGAATTTTGAAAGTAATATTTGAGGAATCTTCATACTGATTTCCGTAAGGGTTCTACTAGTTTACATCCCCACAAACAATATTCAAGTTCCCTTTCCCCTGAAGCCTCAACAATTTTTGTTATGACTTATATTGTTGATGACAGCTACTCTTTCTGGAGTAAGAGGGAAATTTAGTGAAGAAATTTTTCAGAGGGTGGTACTAACAATGGCTACATTATTTATGTAAAGGTTATGTATTTACTTTGCTGTATATTTGCAAAAACAACCCTTAGTACAAAATCCATGATTTAATAAGTAACATTAGTGACTGAGAGGGCTGAGTGTTGCTTGAAGTCTGTCTCATGCAGAATGTATTATAAAATGCATAGCCTTAAACATCTCTCTTCTACTGACACAGTGTCAGTGTTGTTGTGCTTTTGTAAGACCTCTGAAAAATGATTTGAAAATATAGGAGAATTCTCCCCTCATTTCTGTTACCTTCTGACCCTGTCATAGTTGACAAGCTTAACCAAAGACCTGCTCATTCCTTCTGAAATGACAGATTCACACAGGAAAACATATAAGATTCCCCACAAGAAAAGCAAAAAAACCGAACCACCTACCCCACAAACAAAAAGATGTACAGCATAAACTACATATAAAGTCACACTGGGGGATTTAACTCATTAGTCACCATGACACCTGCTGGAGCCTTAGTAGACTCCAGCTTCACCCATCCTTTCTTTCTGCAGAGCCATGAAGTCAGGAATGGACTCTATGGGTGCAGCCCAGTGCAGGCAAAATGTGTCTGCTTCCATCTGCAGAACTGGCTGGAGTCACAGTTGGGCTGAGTAGCAATTTTGGAGAGTAACATTCCTCTGTCTTTATGTTTTGCTAAGAAAGTATGGCACACTTTTCAGAGGCTGAGAGCCACTTTGGGGTTTTTTTTTTTTTTTTTTTTTTTCTGGTCCTGGGGATCAAACTCAGGCTGTTTCACTGTTGACGCAGGTTCATTTAGCCCGCTGAGCTAAATCCTGGCTTTCCCTTTTTAAACCAAGTTTAAAAAGTCAGCTTATAGGCTGAGGACACAGCTCATTGGTGCAGCAAATTCCTGGAAAATATTAGGTCTTTTGCTTGATTCCCAGAACCATAAAAAGCCAGCTTAGTAGAGCAAAAGGCACAATGGTTAACAGATATGTGTGTGTGTGTGTGTGTGTGTGTGTGTGTGTGTGTGTGTGTGTGTGTGAACATGTGGTAAATAGTTGGAAGTAGCCTTGTTATCTTTTTAGGCAGGTCTCCACTCAAATTGTATCCTATAGACAGAGACACATTGTACCCTATAGATACATATAGAATAAATTCTACTGAACATCCTTTGCTGATTTTCAGTGTCCAGAAGTTGAATTTTAGCCCAAATGCATGGTTCTAGAAAAAATTCCATGAGTTCTTTGGGGCTCACCATGGGCTTTATGCTTCCTGTTACTCAGTTCTTCTTCATCAATAATGGTCTGAAGTGGACAAGGACGAGCTTGTTCTGGACCATAAAAAACAGATTCCATCTTCTTAGGAATATACCTCTGACTGTGGCTATTCCCAGACCTGCAACCCTCTGCCTATCAGCCTGGGTCATGAACTGACATGATTTGAAAGAAACCAAGAAATTTTGCCTTGAGGAAACAACAATGGTTACAACATTCATCTGCTATTAAACAACAAGAGGTGGTTGCCAGCCCCCATAAGAAGAAAATCTGAAGCTTCAAGTTCTTGTCCTGACCTTGAAATGCTGTGTGATCTTAGAAAATATCCATTGTCTTTAATCCGTTACTTGGAGTGAGAGGAAAAACTTTGGGTTCAGTTTATTTATTAGTTTACATTGAATATTTTAACAATGGATCACAGACTACGTGGCTTAAACAACAAGAATAAATTTTCTCACAAGTCTAGGAGCTAAAAGTCCAGATCAAGGTGCTAGCAGGGTTGATTTTCTCAGTTCTTTTTTTCACTTGCAGAAGTCTATCTTTTTCTTGTTTTTATATTTGATGTATACTCTTTGCTCTGGTGTCTCTTTGTATGCCCAAATTTTCTGTCCCACATGAATGGCTTAATTTTGCTATACAGGATCTTTTTTTTTTTTTTTTTTTTTTTTTTTTTTTTTTTTTTTTTTTTTTTTTTTTTTTTTGAGACAGGATCTCACTTTGTAGTTCAGGCTGGCCCTGAGCTCAGCCTCCAACTCACATCATAGTAATCCTCCTGCCTCTGCCTCCCGACTGCTGGGTTTACAGGAGCGAGTCACCATGCCCAGCTAGAAAGGATCTTTTAAAACTGATTACCAAGCATATTATCATTCTTAGAAACTGAGAAATAGAGTTTGAATATATGAACTCACCATGTGACCTGTAACTCAGTACATGTATAATCTGACATAGGAGCTGAGGATGTTTTCCCTCAGATAGCAGTCCTACTGCAGTAGACTAAGGATGAGATTCAAGAGCAGCAGATTTACTTTGGGAGATGCAGCTAATAATCATGAGCATAGAAATATAAGGTGTAGAAGGGAGGGCGGCCTATAAGGAGTTTATCACACAGTTATGTTACACTATGGAGGACTAGAGCTTAACAGCAAGAGAAAATTAGGGAAAGAATTTGTGTTTTCTTTGGTTCATTAAATAGGTGAGGGAGAAGAATTCTTTTAATAAACCCTTTCCTGAAAAACTGGTAGTTCGATTGTGGCAAAGACACACTTCATTAATCTGTTAGATCTGGTGGGGCACCTTTCTTCTCGGATCTTCCTCAACTTCTTCCTCAAAGTTAGCAAGTCTTCCTGCTTATTCTCATTCATTCCTTGATTGAGAAATACTCCAGTGGATGGGGGTTGGGTAATCCCTAGAGTCCCAGCTTGCAGTGTATAGAATGCCTGGTCTTTACTTCAGAGAAATCCTTCCTGTAAATAGGAGCTTGTGGCACTTGGAAGCTGTCATAAAAATGAAGTCATAGAAAAACCCAGATGCTGACACCATGTATGTGGGACATTGATTCTGAACTCTATGCAAAGGTCTTTGCATGTGAATGAATGTGCATACACCTGTGAGGGGAAAGAATAGGGACAAACTGACCAAGTCCACTATGTGAATGACAGTAGGGTTTTGCAATTTTTCTGTATTCTCAGAGTTGGCTACACAAACTATATGATAGCTCAAACATAACAGTAATTTATTTATTTCTCAGTTAATGTTCAAAACTGTGTTGTTGATCAAAGAGAAGCTCTATCCCATGTACAGTGGAGGGACTCAGAATCCTGCCCTCTTATACAATTTTTATCTGTTTAGGGCCACACACTTTGCCTGGAAAATATAGGCCAATGTGCATCTGCCTCTTCACTGGACACTGGAAAACCCACCCATGTTGCTTCTCTTATGACCATACCTAATGCCTTTGGCTCCCATCTTTGGTTTCTTGGCTGACCAGCGCCTTCTCAGAAAGGAGTCTACACTGGAGAGAGGATGAGAAATTTGAATTTGAGCACCTCTGCTGCAAAGCCATTGGCTTGCCCAAAGAACCTGTGACTCTTTTCTCCAACTACCTTGGCCCTCTGAATAGCTCCATGTATCAACAGATAATCATGCTTCTTGGTGTCCTGGAGGATCCAGAAAAGATCATCAGGAAGGAGTAGGCACTCTAAAGGGTGTGATGGGAAGGATTTCAGATCTTCCACAGTCCCATCAAGTGTACATGGCACACTCACAATGTTAGTCTGTTAAAAGATTTCCTACCACAACAAAACGGGCTGTCTGATCTCATGGATGTAGCCCAGTCCTCAACAATTCTAACATCATAGGCACCTAGGACCAGTTTCTTGACTATACCAAGTGTCAGGGACCAGTGGAATTCATCTCTTCATACTGCCCTGACCACTGAGGTCCTGAACCCAAAAAACTGCACACTTTTTGCCATATTAAACAAATATTTATTAAATGAATATATGAATGGATAAAAGTGGACAAAGAATATAAGAAAAACATAATAACAACCAAGAAAATGGCTGCTGCACTACTAATTAGGCAAAAATCTTCCAGATTTTTTCTAAGAAAAAAATATATATATATAAAATATATTTTATATATATATTATTACTAAAATGAGATCATACAGAGTGAACTAAAAATGCTTCATTTTATATCTCATTTCTTATTTTTAAAACGATATTTTCTCATTTACATATATTAACATTTACTTTTCAAAAGCTGACATTCTGAGTTGATAGTGCTGTGGAAAAAGTCAATCAAAAAGTGTGCAGTTAAGGTTGACCTTTAGGTAGAGTGCTTTGCCATGGCATGCCTGGACATGCCCAGGCTTGCCAGACACACCTCACAGTTCAGAAATGTCCTCAATTAGAAAATAATTTTTTTTTCACATCTTGCTGCTTCCATGCTATCCAGTGAAGTTCAGATAAAGTTTGCCTAGCCCACGTGCAGGGTTATAGATGATCACTTAGATCACAACTGTGTGATCTCAGCCAATTGTCTCTCTTTGTTATGCTCTAGAAAAACTGCTGGAAAACCAGTTTGCCTAGTCACTCTTAGAAGGGCTCCTTACCTTGAGGCTGGCATGTTAGTTCACAAGTAATTTTTATTTTACCCTAAATCCTGCATCTCTCAAAGTTCTTTCAGCTCCCATGGCCACTACTATAGTGTATTCAGAAAGATCTCAGACAACGCTGTTAGAAAAGTTACAATGCTAGAAAGTTACCCTATATTGTAAAAAGACTCACCAGGGCTGCTATCCCCCTCCCTCCTCATAGCCATAAACTTCTCTTTCCTGTAATTCACATCAGTTAAAAGTACGCTGAACTGAGCCTCCTACAAATCATGAACCTTAAAAGACAATATGGCTTCTCATAGGTTAAAGTCAAGCTAACTCTGATGTGAGACCACCTAACTCCGGATCTATGTAAGACTGCTCTCTCTCTCTCTCTCTCTCTCCCTCCCTCCTCTCTCTCTCCATCCCTCCTTCTTCTCTCTCTCTCTCTCTATACCTGTCTTCCTCTCTCTCTCCCTGTCTTCCTCTCTCTCTCCCTGTATTCCTCTCTCTCTCCCTCTCTCTTTCTCTCTCCCCCTGTCTTTCTCTCTCTCTCTCTCCCCATCTCTCTTACTTTTGTTTCTCTCTCTCTCCTTCCCTTCCTTTTATCATCTTTTTCTTCCTTTGTTTTTCCTTGCTCCAAACCTCCTGCTGTGGGAGCTGCTCACCTGTAATAAAATCTCCTGACAGGTACCCTTGCTTGTGGCATGGTTGTTGAGCATCATTGGGTTCCCCTCACCCCTTAACAATCATCACCATCTAAACACAGATTAGTTTGATCTCCAAAAAGAAACCGTGTCTACATTATGCATCATTCATTTCTCAGGCCCCTCACTGCCTCCATCTGAATCTCCAGGTCAGCAATGGTTATTTTTTGTCTTTCTTGCTTTGACCATTCTGAAAAGTATGTATCAGTGGAAAGCTACATGGTATAGTTTTTCTCTACAACTTCCTTCATTTACACGGGTTTCAAGTTTCACTGAAACAGAAGCTTGTGTTTTGTTTTGTTTTGTTTTTTTCAGGGTAGAATGGAGTTGTACTGAATACATAAGCTGCCTTTGACTCTTCATTTATAGTGATGGGTAATTGGGCTATTTCTACTTGTCGGCTACTCTGAGTAATACTACTATGTATGTGCACTCTTCTGTATGTCAAGTGTTTTTTCTATCCTAGTTGCACATCTTGGACTAGAATTGTTTGCTCACATACCAGCACTTTCCATTTTTTATGACAAATTTTCTTCTGTAATGGTATCACAATCTATACATACAGATTGTTTCTCTCTTCACTCTTGATGATGAATCATTTTATGATAGTACATATATGGATATTATAGTACTTAAGTAAATGCATAGTATTTTCTTAGCAAGCTATACAAAAACACACTGAAATGTTTTTATGCTGTAAGGCTTTTGATGATTCTCAGATTGAGGAGTTCAGCATCTTCCTTCAGTTCCAAGCAATTATTCTTGTTGGTATTTATTTATTTTTTTATTTAAAAATTTTTTTGCTGGTGCGTATTTTGAGACACTCACAGTATACTGAGATATGAACCATATAAAAGAAATTATTATGCAAGACATTGTTGGACGAGTTTGTGGCAGTCTATTACCTAAGTGTAGAGTCCAGATTGTTCAAATAAAATATTAAACTCAGTGTAGGCAACTTTTCAGGTAAGGAAGGCCAAACCCTGGATGGGTGGAGCATGAAAGTCCAAAGGGAAAGTCTAGGGAGACCTTTATAAGAAGAAAATCATTTCTACTGTATTAGAATCTACAAGTCAGCTTGCTGGGAGAGGTTCACAGGAACTTTTCCAGTTCTGAGGGAGGACAAGTGCCTCCCCTTGAATCAGGACACAGCCCTGCTTGGCTCCAAGCTCTTCTTTCTCCATGATGTGGGTCTATGGTCTATTTTTGTCATTTCTTGCTACTTGCATGGCTCAAGGTGAGTATCCTGAAAATAAAAATTTTTGAGGAATAAACGATTTTCAGGAATCCAAGTTTTGAGCAGATGGGGGTGGAGCTACTACAGAGAAAAGGCATGATCCTCCAATCCCAAGGGACATTTACTCTGGACATGGACTTGCAGCACTCACACCATAGAGTTAGGTCTGTATATTACTGAGACACAGGGGAGGATAAGCTCTCTGGGCTTCTCAAGCACCGGACCAGTGTGAGAGTGTAATGAGTAAACCTATGAGTCACACTTGAGAACTGATACAGATCAATTCTCACTCTTACTCCTGATCTGGCTGTAGTATTTACAGAACCTTAGCACTCTTGAGTTGTGAGTTGGCCAGTCAGATAGTTAACTTTCTTATGCCTGAGTCACACACTCTTTCTGTGAGGATATCAGTAATACCTCAGGGATCTGTAGTGTAGCTGAAATAGACTGTTGATTCTAAATGACTCCATGTGATTCTTCTCTTAGAAGAAGTATGAGAATAGAACAGTGGAGGACTGCAGAACATTTGCAGGAAATCTGAGATATAGTCAGGCCAAGAAATCCAGAATTGTTTTCACATCAAGTGAATTTGCTCCTTAGAATTACCATGAAGAAGAATATCATCAAGGTTATGGAGGTGGTGAGGGCTAAGGAAAAACATCAAAGTGCGTCAGAAGGGATGAGAATAGGATGTTACTGTAAGCAAAGGTTTTTATCAAGGTTTCCTCTGGAAGAAAGAGATGAAGCAGAGTGAGCAGATACATGAATGTATATTTGAAATAATTTTAGAGGACTTTGAGATAAATGGGCTTCTCTTATTTTCTGGTGCCTGGAACTATATGATTGGAGCAATTAATTGGTGGCCCAAACTATGAAACTAAGTACAGGATGTAGTTTTTCGGGCCTCTGATTTTTTTGTATATGATTAGAAGGCCTTGAATCAGAAATTAATTTCTTGCTTAATATGGTTCTAAAATAAGGGCCTTCAGCATACATTTGTATCATTTCATGGATGGAGAAGTTGAGAATCATAGGAACATGTGTTCTTTCAAGGTCATGTGGAAAATTATGGTCTGGTCCCACTGGGTTCTGAAACCACGTAGTTTTTGAGTATCTGTGTCCTGAGGTCAGTAGCATCAATTGGTGTTAACCTTCTTTCTTGTTGTGTAACACTGCAGTATAAGTTCCATATGAGAAAAGAAAGGAGTAAAGGCAGAGAAAGGATGCATCCTTGGAAAGGAGCTATTTTTTACTGCTTATTACCCTGGCCATGCCATTCATTTTCTTTTTAGTAAGTCTGTACAAGCTGGATCCAGTTCTACAATTCCCTCATTTATAATGTAACTATATTAACACCAGTCTAGCAAAGCTTTTTGGCAAGTGAATTTGGAGGAATTAGAGTGCATGTTGGTCAGAAAGTCAGTGTACACAATCGTTATAACCTAAGTGGTTATTGCAGACATTTTTGTTCTTGTTTAATCCTTCCAGGCTGCTCACATTTTCACATTAGCCAATTTGGCTTCCACTTCGTGTAGCTGTAAAGTTACACTGGAGCAAACACCAACCACACCTAGAAATTTCTGCTGAGCTTTACTCTCCACATCTCTGCAGCCCTCTGAACTCCTCCCAGCCCCTTCCCTGTTCTCTGTGGGTCATAACACTGGGTCCTGCATTAGGAAGGACAGTTTTCCTCATCTTTATTTACCTTAGAAGAAATTGAGTCTGTATTGGTTTACGTGCCTAATTTAAGCTTAGATGCCAATGATGTGGTCCAAGGTAATGAGAATCAGTGTTTAACCCCACCCCTTTGATGTTCTCTCTTTTCTCTCAATGTCCAGCTCCTCACATGTCCTCTCCACCTGTGGTGGACACCATGTATGGCAAAGTCCTAGGGAAGTATGAAAGTCTGGAAGGATTTGCACAGCCCTTGGCCATCTTCCTGGGAGTCCCATTTGCCAAGCCCCCTCTTGGATCCCTGAGGTTTGCTCCTCCACAGCCACCAGAGCCATGGAGCTACGTGAAAAACACCACCTCGCATCCAGCTATGTAAGCACATGGGGTAGGGTTCAGCCTCTTTCAAAAATAATGTTTCTCATGGTGGTGCTGGAGGAGCCAGAGCATCCAGTGACTGTTATTTTAAAAAATTTGGAATTCTCTAGAATACTGTAAGATTTTGGCAACTTTCCAATAATTTCACTCTTTTATCCTTCTTTTTTCATTAATCTTTGTACTTCAGATATTACCCCAGTTCTGACAATTTTTAGTGAACACCACAACAACCTCTCTCTCAAATTGAGCAGAGGGAGCCTGATACTAAACAATAAGAATTAGGTTCTTCATGAGAAACTGCAAAGAGTTTTGGAGACAAGCAATAGGGCAGTGAGGGAGAGGACAAGTACTGATGATACTATTCTCACACTGGAAACCTTGACCCGACTGAGAGTAGGGTGGATGAAGCAATGCTGGGGTGTGGGGTACTATTTGGGGTTTTCATTGCAAGTTCTCACTACCAGGCACGTCTAGCTTCGTGATCAGATGTTGGGTAATGACTGCTATGTTCTAGTCACCTTGTTTAGCTGAGAAAAAGCTCCTACCATATCCAAAGGGCCTCACAACCACCATCAGAGCACACCAGCCAACTAAAGGTTTCAGTTCAGACCTTGTTCGTCTCCTCAGGAGCATACTACTGAGAATTTCCAGGGCCCAGATTCTCTCTGCTTTGTTTCAAATTTGTTTGGAAATAAAATTCAATTTATATACTTCCCAACTGCAAGTTCCATGAAGATATAGCCCAGAAATCTTAGGAAATACAGAGAATCAATTATAAGGAAAAGGAAAACAATTTGTGTTCAACCATAGAATTATTTTTCACACTTGAGATCTTTTATTTATTCATTCTTCCTCCCTTTATGATAGATAAAACACACAAATAGTTTCAGCGACTACATTGTGTTTTATAAGCACAATACCAATTAATATCAACCATTAATTTAATAACAACACAATTCAGAATTTAAATTGAAGTTATTTACTCCTTAAGTAATTTTATTAAGCAATATTTGTTATTCATAATATTGTAGTGAAAAAATAATAACTACATAGCTAATTGACTGTTTACCTTCACAAATATATTTGGATAACTTTTAAAAATTGCATTTATAAGACAAAGAATATGCATCTTGGTGAAATTTCTTCCCAGAAATATTCCACTGATATATGAAAACTTTCACTAAGAGAATTTCAGTGATCCAGTTTATAAAAATTATTTACTTCACTATTGGATAAAGAAAGTGAAACTGTAAAGTTCATAACAATTATAAGCACATTTAAAAATTTTACTTTTAATTGTAAGTAAAGTTGGAGGATCCTTGACATTTTGACATTTGAATTTCTCCTTTCAAGAACATTAAACACCTTGTTCTTGATGAACTAGAAAAATTTCTGAAGGATAGAAATGAAAAGTCATCCCTGCTGGCTCCACTTTTGTTGCTTTTCTTTAATTATTATATAATTTATAAAAGCTGCTAGATACCATGTCATTAAACAAAGTTGCATTCTTATACATCCATAATATTTGTAAAATTTTATTAGTAACATATTTACAACATTGTTAACAATGTGAAATATTAACTGCTGAACATTTTTCTGGAAAAGAATAAATTCTATATCGAAAATTATAATATTTATAAATTATGATAGACAATCCCTGGATCTTTTTAGGGAAGACTGACATGGGTATCACTTTTCAGATACACAGGTGTGGAGACAATCCTCAAGAAAGTGTGTAGAGCATTCTTAGTTTGACCTGTTATCTTCTTTCACATAACTCATAAGAAATAAGTGGAACTAACAATGATCTACATATATTCGTGAAAAAGTTTCTTTCTCTTCTATATGTGACATCATAAGTTGGGAAATTAAAATAATGCATCAAAACTTAGGACAGGGTTACCTATAAAAAGTATAGAAACAAAACCACTTGTATATAGCAAGTTAGATTTCCATAAAACAGTCATTTCAGCTAGAAGAGTGAGGTTGTTCCTTACAATGTACTCCAAAATAAGAGCTCAAGACAGCATGGATTTCTGGGCTGCATAACCTTGATAAGTTTTTTGAACTCCTTTTACCTCAGTTTTCTCTGATATACAGAGCTGATAATAACAGAGTTCCTGTGGGGATGATCTGAGGCCAAATGAGTTAAGGTGTCATCTCACTTCACAAGGAATGGCTGCTATTTCAGAATTAGCGAGCAACAAATGTTGGTGAGGCTGTGAAGAAAAAGGAACCCTTCTCCACTATTGGTAGGAATGTTGACTCAAACAACCTGTGTGGAAATCAGTGTGGAGATTCCTCATAAAGCTAGGATTGGAGATCCCATTTGACCTGGTCAATGCTCTGCTAGGTATATACACAAAATAATTAAAAGATTCATCACAGTGACATATATGCACTCATGTTTATAGCAGCTCAGTTTTGATTGCCAAGTCATGGAAGCAACCCAGTTGTCCATCAACTGGATATTGGATAAAGAAGATGTGGTTCTTTTATAGAATGGAGTATTACTCTGCCATTAAAAATGATAATATTAAGTCATTCATACTCAAATGGATGTACCTTGAGGACGTCCCCATAAGTGAAATAAACAGGTCATAGATGTGTAAATATCCTATCTTTGCTGTGGAAAAATGAAGTTGTAAATGAGTTGTAGTATGTATAGTTGATATTGTGAAATAGAAAATATTTAAAAGTGAAGGGAGTGTGGGGTAAATAATGAGAGGAACATGAATGTGGTAATAATAAAGAAAAAGAAAACAAAGATTCTGTATTTAGGGCGTTGGGGTTGCAGGGCTGGGGGAAAAGGGAAAAAATGAGAATCAAGTTATCTCATATTCTGGTACAAATCCTAAATGTTGAATGTTTTGATGGTGTGTATTCCTAATTTACCAATAAAGATTGAATTAAAAAAAAAAAACACAAACCCCCAAGAAACTGGGTAAAGAAGATGTAGTTCTTTTATAGAATGGTATATTACACTGCCATTAAAAATGATAAGATTGAATCATGCATACTCAAATGGATGTACCTTCAAGGCATCCTCATAAGTGAAATAAGTAGGTCACAGATGTGTAAATATCATATCTTTTCTCTGGTATGAGAAAATGAAGATGTAAATGAGTTCTAGTATGTATAGCTGATATTGTGAAATAGAAAATATTTAGAAGGAAAGAGGGTGTAGAGGTAAATAATGAGGGGAAAAAGAATGTTATAGCAATAACAAAAAGGGAACAAAATTTATGTATATAGGGGGTGGGAGGTTGCAAGGTGGGTGGAGAAAGGGGAAAAATGAGAATCACATCATGTCATTTTCTGGTACAAACTCTCAATGTTGAATGCCATGATAATGTGTACTCATAATGTACCAACAAAGATTTAAATTTTTAAAAAAATGAAAAGTCAGAGCCGGGCACAGAAGTATAACTCAGTACATGTTACCAATTATAGTCTGTGCTCTGGAATGGAGACTTCTTATGGGGAAGCAGACAGGTTGATGAATCTTAGCTTGCTGGCCACGCAAGAGCTTTAGGGAAAGCACTTTCCTCACTGGGATACACAAAATTTGGTCCTAGTGCAGCAAGAAATTCGTCCAACATCACCCAGCAGAGGAGATGACCTAAGGCAAGAATCAAATGCATATTTCTTTAAGACTGCTTTCTGAAATGTTTTCTCTGGCTTCATGTCTGATATTTGGTAAAGTTGTGCTGGTGATGGAGGTCAACAGAGGACTCAAACATGGTTATCAAGTGAAGAACCTTGGTCACTTGGCAGTTCAGCAGAGAATGGGGCTGTACTGACAATGCAGGAAATGTCACCAGCCAGGGCCAGTCATTGCAGAAGCAGCCTTCTCTCCTTGAAGAAGAGATTATATATAGACCCAAAGGGGAGAATTCTATGTGCTTTTCATTCTACATTCTGCAAAGCCTCTGGAAAATATCCAATTCAGTGTAATTCCTCCATTCCAGGGATAGCATCTCCATTTCTAGGCTGAAAATTTCCAGTGCAATGGCAGGGCTGGAACAACACTTGGAGTTTCTAACTGGGTGAACTTTGTTTTCTTTCTTCCCTATCAGATGCTCCCAAGATCTGGAAATAGAGGAGAAAGAGTCAGATGTACTAAACATGGTAGAAAGTACCGCTGTAACAATATCTGAAGACTGTCTGTACCTAAATATTTATACTCCTGCTGACTTGACAAGGAACAGTAGGCTGCCGGTAAGCTTGGGAACCACTCTGTGAGGCTGGTGAGTTCCAGCATCTAGATTGGCCCATGCACACTAGAGAATGATGAAAGCATCTTGGGAGCAAGAACACCGTAGGCCAGACCAGGTTCAGTGGCCCATAGCTTTCTTTGATTAGAGGAAATACAAGCTTCCCTTTGTTGGTTCACTTAATGATTTCAGATCTTTGAGGGAGAATTATGTTGATTTGGAATATTCACCACTGATTTCCTAGTTTTGTGATACAAATAAAAGGATAAAAATGATTGCATAGTGACTACATTAAGAAATTGATTCCCAGTTCAGGTAAGATTGGATGTTCAAACTTCAGAACAGAAAGGAATCTTTGGGGAAATTGAGCAACTCCTCTTTCTTTACATAGCAGGAAACTCAGGCAAAGAAGGGGGAAGTATAATCCCCTAGAAAGGAAACAACACACAACCTTGAGTCATCTGATCTTCAGATGAATGATCTTTGATATGTAAAGAAGAGGAAGCACATGGGATGAATTTCTACATGTGAAATCTCTGACAAGTTCCACTGCACAGTGAGAATTGTCATTTTCCCATGTCGGAGTTGTTGCTGAATAACCCTGGAACAATCTCAGAAGTATTTTCTTGTCTTAAGACATTAATCTGAAATTTTATCTTACTTCTGTAATTGGCTTTGATATTGCCTGATACTTGATTGAGTCAGCATTTGCCACACAAATAAAGAGTTAAAAGAAGGTCAGGCTATAATTGCAGACTAGGAATTTGGGGAGAGCATCTGGGAAAGACAGAACAGGAGGATGGATTTCACTGTAATTTCTTGGCATATCATTGCTAATCAGCTCCAGAGCTCAGCTTTCTCTACTGATCTTGGTTCAGTCTTTGCCTTCAAGATACACTCTTATCAGAGCTCAAGTAGAAAGAAGTACTTTAGCAGACAGAAAGCATGAGGCCCTCCAGTATGGACACAAGTTCTAGAAGTACAAGGTCAATCTTTGAGGGGCTGATAGCCTTGAGCTACTTCTTAACTTCTCTCAGCCTCTGTTTCTTCAAGTACAATAACACCTACAAATATTCAAAGATGACTCTCAAGCTTTATGTGAAGCCTGGGTATCTCCACAAACCAGCCATGATGAACACAAATGAGAACTGATTTTCTATGGTGTGGTCATGAGTTGCAAGCAATGAGCTTCCCATCCTCTGAGTGCTGGGGCCATTCTACAGGGTGGTGTTCAGCTGCTATTACTTATTAGCTATGTAAATCTTGTGCATGTGACATGCCTCAGTTTTTCTATCTGTAATACAGGAAATATTAGTTTTTTTCATCATGAGTAGGCTGTTTAAAAGTGCTCAGTAGGGTTCCTGGAAAAGAAATATTTTCATTAGTGTTTTTATATTTTATTAGAACAATTATTACAATACTATTATCATTTTACATTATTTTAGTCCTTCATTGAACATGAGTCCTTGAAATCTGGCAAGAGTGAATTTGACCTTTTAAATCCCCACTCATCCTCAGTTCTGACCAGTGCTTGGCATGCAGCAAGCACTAAGATTGTGTTGGTCAAATCAGTGAAGATTTCACAAAGGAAGTGGATATGAGATGAGCTCAGAATTGTTAATCTTAAACATTTGCTTGGGGAGGAGGCTGAGTAGGGGTGTGTAAGGGAACTTCACTGTCAAGAGCCTGGGTGCATCTTGAAAGAATCAATCTTGCACAGAAAGTTAATTCTGTCAATAAAATGTAAGCTGAGTGAAAACGGATATATAAGGGCTACCATCAATCATGTGATCTGGATGAGTGATACAGGCATAAGGATAGTGAGTGTTGGGGGGAACCTGACATTCAAGGCCTTTGCTGTTCTCATGATGATATTCTCCATGTGCAGAGCCTTGAGAGGCTGCAGCAAATAAGGTCTATGGACAAGTTGGGGGCACTAGGGCATCCTGAGTATGATAATGTCCTGGGTCCCAGGAGGAAGATTTCTTGAGGAGATCAGATGCCTTGTAAACTTGCTAGGCACTATGAACTTTGTGCAATGGTAACCCTGAGTCAGAGATGGTACCAGGTAACCAAAGCCATAACCTCTGAGATCCATTGCAATTCTGCTCCCCGTGCTCAGTGCAGCTATGTCTTTGTGCAGGTGATGGTGTGGATCCATGGTGGTGGTCTGATGGTGGGTGCAGCATCAATGTATGATGGACGGGTCCTTGCTGCTCATGAGAATGTGGTGGTGGTGAACGTTCAGTACCGTCTGGGAATCTGGGGATTCTTCAGGTGAGATATAGGACTTCTCTCCACATATTAGCTTATTTGTTATTGTGGGTTTTTTAACATGATGAAATAAGTGATGCTGGATAATTAAAGAAATATCTTTCTTGGCCTTATTCCAAAAATGGGGTTCCATTTGATTAGTGCAGACAATAAGCGAATCTTCAACATACAGTAGGTCAGAAGATAAGAAACCAAGCTGCAAAGTCTTTGGCATATTAAATCTTTTTCAGCGACTCATTATTTTGTGAATTAATTAGACCCACATGAGCCCTGTGTTAAAAGCTTCTAAAGGCAGCAGCCCCAGGAATCTGTCACTCATCCTTCACAAGTTCTACTGAAGCAGCAAACTGTGAGGGCCAGGGACAGGGAGCGCTCTTAACAGGAAGGGTGGAGAAGAGGTGGCTCTTAATGCAGGTGGCTCAGATTTTGACTCCTTTCAGTCTTAAGAGCTCTAAATAGAAGCTCCTACTTCTTTACCTCTTCTTACATCTTTAGTCTTCTTTTCACTGGAATTTCCTTGGGAAAATAGCAATCAGGATTTACATAAATTGGAGCAATGCTTGTGTGAGGAGAGCAAGAGTTCTGGCAGGAATTTCTGAATCAGCTATGCTCCTTTGGTGACAGATTACAGAACTTGTCATGGCTAACAAGATACATTACATTTGCAGCATGGATACCTAAAAAGAGTTAAACCACAGTTATCCACATCCATATGGAAGGTGATTTCCTCTCTCACTATCAGCTCTTAATACTAGAACATTAAAGATCAAGGTGTCAGCACAAACATGCTTGTGCGGGGCGGAGCACATTCAAACCAAAGCATATTAGCTGCCACAGAAAAGATGTGAAGACTCAGTTGTATTCATGCCATTTCCAGAGCACTTTTAAGGTTCTTAATAATACAACTAATCTTTCTGTTAATGGATCCCAGTAAACTTTTCATTCATCAACCACACATGTCCATTTGATTCTCAGAATTTGCATAGGCCATGCCCCACTGTCCACACTGCCTGATGTACATGTCAAACCCATATTCTTCTTGAAAATCCCAACTTTGTTGTTACTGGCTCTGAAATGCTCTTTTCCTTTTCATCTGTGTTGTGTTCCAGTGCCCCAAAAGATGTGACAGAGCCCTCTGCACAAGTCCTCTATGATGAGAATGAGAATTCAGCAGAACAGTTAAGGATGAACAGCAGAACAGTTAAGGACTTTCTTCTGGGAAAGTAGGAAGAGGCAAGATCAGTCAAGGAGTACAGATAATAGTTGAAAAAACAGATTTTCAACTAAGCATCATGCCAAGATGTTCTCATAGAGGCCAGTAGGAATCCCAACATCTCTGGCACAGCCTCAAAGGATTTATTAACACAGGACAAAACAACCACTGTTTCCTCTCTGGAGTACTTCCTTCAGGTCCTGACAGCTTGCAACCTCTTCTGCTGCTCCTTTCCAACTGCTTTATTCATCCTACTCCATCTGCTATCCTCAGTGATTCCTCTTCCTTCTCCACTATTCTCTGAGCACTTTCACAGCTCCTTGTTTACAGCATCCACCTGTCTTTGAATCTAGGTGGCAGCTTTAGAAATTTTGTCTATCTTCTCTGGATGTTTGCAAGACACCTCCATTTTACATTCTGTATAGTTCTCTATTTCTCATCTAACCATAGCTCTTCCTCTCTTCCCTCAAGATACCCAGTGCAGCCACTAGCAGGTCTATCTTCCTTGTTCCACAGGATAAAGGCTGTGTGTATCCCAGACTCTTCATTTAATTATCAATCTCCACTTCTACTTTGAGAGCAGATCTTCATAGCACCAACTTTCAAATGTTTTTCTAATTACTTTTCACCTACTCCTTGTTTGTACCCTAGTCAAAGGCCAATACCTGTTCTGTGTATCATAATCATTTATGTTAACAAAAACTGCTGCTTTTATAGAATGGCTGCTTCACATAACACCAGTACTAACAAGTGACATAACTACAGTGCCTCTGAAGAGAGTTCCTACGTTATGTACTATGACACAGAAGTCACCACCAAGGCCCACACCATGCTCTTTAGCATAGTTCAAATAATACACACATTTTCTTCCGTTATGCCAGGGCTCTGCACACATGTCACTTCTGAGTGAAATTCCCTTCATGAAGAATATGCAAGACCCATGTGCTCATTTTATTCAGATCTCTACCAAATGCTAATGTTGACACTGTAGAGAAACTTTTACTGGTCATGAGATCTGATCAGGAAAGAGAGGAAGAAGAAGACACAGAGAGTTCATCCATCATTCTGAAACACTAAATGAGACACCCTAGAGCATTTCAGTTTTAAGAGAATTATTGACAGTCTGATCCCTTCATCCCTTCTGTGTTTTGCAGCACAGGAGATGAACACAGCCGAGGGAACTGGGGTCACATGGACCTGGTGGCTGCACTGCAGTGGGTCAAGGACAACATCGCCAACTTTGGAGGAAATCCAGACTCTGTGACCATCTTTGGAGAGTCAGCAGGAGGCATATGTGTCTCTGTTCTTGTAAGTTTTCTTGCACCAGACCTCAATCCTAGACTTGATGTGTTCTAACTAGAGCTTCTTGGAGAGCAGCCAGTCAGCCATGTCTGACATAGATTCATTGCTGCTTTTACTCAGTGCTCAGATTGCATAGTGAACAACCAAAGCCCATCTCTTCTTGTCTTGCAAGCTCTTTAGACTCAACTTAATATCCTTGGACTAATATAATTTTCAACTTCCCTCTGTATTACTCTTATATCCATGTAATTGAGGTTTCTTTGTTCTTCTGGTTTTGTTTGTTTGTTTGTTTTTTGTTGTTTTTTGTTGTTGTTGTTCTGTTTTTTAACAAAAAATCTTATAATTTATTTTATAGGTACATTTTCTATATACGATATAATCAAATTTAATATTGAGAATTTATACCTGAAAATGCCACATCTTGACTGTCACTTTTCCCCTTTCTTCTCCCTGATCTGCAGGCCCTGCCCCTATATATACATAAATTTTGTTTCCCCCTTTTTTTTTTTTTTATTTGAGACAGGGTCTTGCTTTGTAGTTCAGGCTGGCCCTGAGCTCAGCCTCAAACTCACAATTCTCCTATCTCTGCCGCCCAAGTACAGGGAATACAGGACTGAGCCACCACGCCTGGCACTGTGGTATGTGGTACTGATTGCTGGTGGGCATGAGTCTCTACACCCAGTATTGTACGTGGTTACTGGGGATCAAACTTGGGCTCTTGTGCTTGCAAGACAGGCAATGGAACTACAGAGCTAAATCACCAGCCCATTTGTTCCCTTTTTTCAGCTATCACCTTTTTTTAAACCACCCACCTTTTCCCTTTTCTTTTTGCATATTTTCTTCTTATTTGACATTATGTACTATACATGGTGGCATTCATTTACACCTATGGTTCTTTATGCTAGAGAAAAAGTCATGATATTCATGCATCTATGTCCTATTTGTTTCACTTATGAGTACAAATATAATGGTAAAAAACTTCATAGGAAAAGGTAAAGAATTTGACATGCAGATTAGAAAGGCATATAGGATTCAAATAGCCATGATATAAAAAAAATCTATTCCTAGGCATATAATTATCAAGATTATAGAAATCCAACAGAAGAAGAAAATATTGAGAACATTTTTTTTAATTATCTTTATTGGTACATTAAATATACACATCATGATTGCACTCCATAATGGGGATTTGTACCAGTATAAAACACAACTTAATTCTCATTTTTTCCCATAGCCCCACCCACCCTACCACCCCCCCATATATATAAAATTTGTTTCCTTACTTTTTTGTTACAATCTCAACATGAGAACATTTTTTTAAAAAAGGAATCATTAAAAAAAAAAAAAACATCAGAATCATAGCAGATTTCTCAGTGAAAATACTTAAGTCAAAGAGAGCCTGAAGTATTTCAAGCCTTAAACAAAAACAACCTCCAGCCTACACTAATGTTTCCCACAAAACTGTCTTTCAAAATCAATGGAGATATAAGGTAATTCCATGACAATGGACACAAGTATCTTCACATATACAAAACCTGCACTCTGAAAAATTCTAAACAACATCCTAGGGAAAGACAAAGAGTGTCACAGTCCCTTGAGACCTACAGAGTGAACTCATTGGGCAAGGTAAGAAACTAAAGGAAAAGGGGGAAAAACTAAAAATAAAAGAGCAAAAACCAGCAAAACATCATGTCAGAGCTAAATCAGTGCATAGCAATTAAAACCATAAATGTCAATGGCCTCAGTGTGTCAACTGAGTGACACCAACTGCCTGAATGATTTTAAAAAACAAGAAACCAAATCACATACTGACTGTTAAATGGAGTGGGAGTACAGAGAGGAGTGATGATTCTCAGGGAAAGTGACATTTGATTGGTGATGATGGATCATGGTCACCTCATCACAGGAGGAGTCAACAGGACATACATCCATAGGGAACAGCATCTAAGGCTCATGGGAACTATACCCTTTGTCAGAGACTATGACATTGTCATGAGTTACCTGAGCTTCTCAGTTCTCTCACTAGATATGCTGTATACCAGAAACACACCTAATTTAGAAAAAAATACATGGAGTGAAAGTAAAACAATGGAAAACAATACCCCATGCAACAGGAAATCTGAAAAAAAGGCAGGAGTTGCTGTTGTATTTGCAGACAAAGTAGAATTTAAATCCAAACTGACTAAGGGAGACAACGAAGGACAGTACATCTTCCTACAGGGAACCACCCAAGAGGAAGAGATGACAGTTCATAAATATTCATGCACCACATTCTAGTGCTCCCCAAAATGTAGAACAAAGATGAACAGATATGAAAATCCAGAAAATCACTAAAAGAATAGAAGTAGGTGACCTCAATATCCCACTGACACACAGAGACAGATAGACAGAAAAAAAAAATCAACTGAGAAGTACTTGAACTGAACCAAATGTTTGAACAAATGGTCTTCCTAATCATTTTAACACTAAAGCTCATCTTACTTCCCTTGAGTAGTCAGCATGGACATAAGTGATATGAAGGAAGATTAAGAATATGACTTGATCCCTGAGAGCATGCAGAGCCTTTTTCTAAAGTGTCCTGAACATTTCTTCATGCCTAAGAGGTAGGATAACTGTCTCTAAGAGAGTCAGGAAAATTGTGTTGGGAGAGATAAGTGAGCAGAAGGGGAAGGGAAATTGAAAGTAAAAAGTAGTGGATGGAGGGCACAGGAAGTCTGAGACACAAATTTAAACTAGTCTTGAAGTGTCTTGCATTTATGGGAAATAGGTCTTGGAGAATAGTAACAGATAACATACAGGGTGTTTTAAACCAGAAGAAATTAAGCGGGCACTCACTGTTAAATCATGTCATCCCTATTTTTGTATTTTTATGTGACACATTGGTTTCACCAGTGATATATAGGTGGTGTTGCAGATTTTTTATGCAGGGATAAAAATACTGAAATGAAATGTTCATCCATATTTCCACTCTCCATGAACAGTCACTAGGGAAACACTGGGCATGTATTTGCATAGTATTTTCTTTTGTTATTCAAATCTTTATTGACACATTATGAATACACAACACCATTGCATTCAGCATTGAGAGTTTGTACTAGAATATGACACAACTTGATTCTCACTTTTTCCCATCACCCTACCTATCCTGCAACTCCTCATCTATCTATATATCTATGTATCAAACACTCACTCAGTGGATAATGATTCTAGCTCTTACTTAATGAATATTTTACATAGAAAAAATTATAAATAAAGGAATTTCTGAGGAGAACTTCTTGCTGGAAATGAAAAGTTGTCTTTCCACACTGTATTTTTTTGCTATGGTCACAATCCACACACTCTCAGTACTATCCCTTCTTCCATGCTCTGGCTCCATTGCTATAAGGCTCTTTGCAGAAGTGAAATTAAAGTATATCTGGAAAACAAGAGAGAAATGAGATGAGCTGCTGTATGTGCTCACTGGAAGTGTGTTGTGCTGAATGACCGAGGTAGAGAAGTGGGTAAAGGGAGCCTTGAAGAATAAGTGAGTCACCAACTTCCACCCTTTTTGATAATTTATTTTTCTTTTCTTCTCTCCACTGCCCTCTTAGGTGTTATCGCCCATGGCCAAGAACCTCTTCCACAGGGCCATTTCTCAGAGTGGTGTGGTCTTCACTACTGGTCTGCTCAGCAAAGACGTCAAGTCTCTGGCTAAGGTAGATCTCTCTGGACAGCTATTGTATATTCTCTGCCTTCCTGGAATCTATAGATGTGTGTCTGTGGCAGGATTCAGTAGAGAGGGTCAAAGGATCTCTGATGTGAGAATGGCTGAATGCAAGTGTTGCTTCAAGGCTCACACTGAAATCACATTTAATACTGAAGAGTATCTCTCAGTGAATCACTGGATCCAGACTTCCTGTGACTGTGCATAAGCATACTGTGTGGGAGACATGATATACACTTTGGGGCATCACATGTAGTAACTTTCTATCTAATAAAAGACATGCAAGGATCACCCGCACCTCTGAATGAGAAGTGAATGTTTGAAGAGGTTGAGGGCCATGTTGGAGGACAAACAGCTAGGAAGTAGACAAATTGCGATTTGAAAACAGGCAGTGAAATTCTGGATGCAAACTCTATGCCTCCAGGGTAAAGAACCTCCCTGGAGAAGTTCAGTTTTGAGAATATTGTGCTTATTCTTTTATCATTTGTTTGTGGCGTTGGAGATAACCATTTTGGCCATTTTAACAAATGAACTACTAGAGACATAAATTATGTGACCAAGGTCAGGCCACAATTAAGTGATTGAAACAAGCAGCACATTCTGGGACAAACACCAACTCCCTCTCCTGGTGTACAGTGCAGTGCAGTCAGCTACTCCCTACTGGCGTTAGAAACTGTGTTTATGATGACACCACACAATGGGGTGTACATTGAGGGAGGGAAAGAACGTTTCTCTGCAACTACTCTGTTACTTGTTATCATTGTAGAAAATTGCTGCAACTGCTGGGTGTAAAACCACTTCCTCGGCTGTCATGGTGCACTGCCTGCGCCAGAAGACAGAGGAGGAGCTCTTGGAGACAACTCTGAAAATGGTAGGTGCCTCCGTTCTAGAGTCTGTGTTATGTATTTGGCCCTACACTTGACCACTTCAGCTGTTCTCTCACTCTGCTGAAGTCACCTGGGTTAGTTCTTCATTTTCAGCACCATTGCCAGCCCACTGATCCAAAATGGAGTTATTCATTTTTATTAAGAAGTAGCACATATGTAAAAAATATCTGTTAATACCATGATAAAAAAAACCCACATAAACATCCTTTTCCTTTTCTACTATACTATGTTGACATTCCACTTTTTAGATGTATTATAAGAAATTGAATGGTTTATATTTCTGCCTGGAATTACCATCCTAAATTTTGGGAATGGAGACATCATTCCCTAAGCATTTCAAAACTATATCGCAGTTTACCTTGATTTATTTAGATTCTGTACACTTTATAACACATCAGAGGCCCAGTTTTGTAATTTTTTGATAACTTACTTATGAGAATATGAATCTACCTATCATTATCAATCCTCCATTCATCTTTTCATCTTCAGTCTATAATTGGAATTTATACATAGTTTTATCAGTGAATAATTTTCCCAAAATAATTCTTCATTTTTATTCACATCCTGTCCATCTCAATGAGTTACCAGCTATCTTAGTTACTTCCTCCTCACTTCTGAGGCAAAATAATCAGCATCCAAAGTTAAAGTAGAAACATTTGTTGAAGCCAGAATTTTTAGAGAATTCAGTCTGTCATAGGCTGGCTCTAAGATACAGCAGACAGGTAGTGCAGAAGAGAAATAGTTCATGGTGATCAGAAAGTAGAAAAGCAAACTAGAGACAAGACAAGTCTCTTTCTGACCTTTACAATTTGTCCAGGTTAGGACTGTGCCAATCTAATGGGTACGCTTATTCAGTAGTCACCTACCCTTAATTGAGCATGCTAAATCCTAACTTTACACCATGAATTAATCACAAGCTTTAGATTCAGCCACTTCTGAAAACATTCTACCTATAACTGCACGAGGCCTTTGCAGACCTATCAACCCAAGACATGACAACAACCAACACATTACTACACTCTTTCTCCAAGTACTCCAATTGAATAATGCATCTATCACCTATCTGCTAGTTGTCTGTCCATTGAGCAAACTGTCTCTCCTTTCTAAATGTGTAGAAATGTGCAATCAGGGGAGAAGAGATGTATTGGTCTACTTATCTGAACTGAGGATTTCATTCTTCTTCTCTGTCTTGATGTGAAAACTTAGGAATTGACCATATATCTCTTCACAGAGAAGCATACAAGAAGAAACCAAATCACATACTGACTGTGTTAAATGGAGTGGGAGTACAGAGAGGAGTGATGATTCTCAGGGAAAGTGACATTTGATTGGTGATGATGGATCATGGTCACCTCATCACAGGAGGAGTCAACAGGACATACATCCATAGGGAACAGCATCTAAGGCTCATGGGAACTATACCCTTTGTTAGAGACTATGACATTGTCATGAGTTACCTGAGCTTCTCAGTTCTCTCACTGGATATCAACCCTGGAGGAAAGTTGTGTATCTTCAGATCAAGTCCCCTGCTCTGTGTTTTCAGTGTCTCCACAAAATGACTATAATGTCCTCTGGGGCTTGGTTTGGTTCATCATGTTAAGTAGGTTAGGCAAAATGCTGAAGAAATTAAACCACTGCTATTTTTAATGTTTAAAGAGGAAAATATTTCTGTCATTCTCCATGTGGAACAATAGAATGTAGCTTATCTAGGAATAGTTGATGACACTGGGAAAATCCAGGGGACCTATGATCCTAGGACAGCTTTTTGAGTTCTTGTGAAGATGGTTTTATTATTATCACTGTTCTTACCACAAACACACACACACACACACACACATGCAGGCACGCACACACACGTACACACATGCACGAACGCACACACACACACCATCTGACTTTTGTGGGTTACCTGCCTAATGGAGAAATCCCTAGTGTTCCTTGTCCATGTTTCTGGGTCAGACCTGAGAACAAAAGTAGAATATTCCAGTTCTATAAAATCCCTTCAATCTTGGTGAACATACAACAAAGAAAAGTATTAATTAGAATGAGGTTTGTTGATTTTTCTTTATGTGTCAGGGTTTCCTCATGAAAACGAAAAATCTAATTTTAAATTAGTAAGAAGAAAAAATAATTGCAATCAAACAGAATCTAAAGATAAGTGGAAATTTCCAGAGGATGAGGTTTAAAGCCAATGGACTGGGCCTAAAATATTACTTTAAATGTAACTAAGTTTAACACTCAACTTTCATTCTTTGTTTCTCTGTGAAAGACATTTTTAATTGGTGAGGTGAAAAGCAACCACTCTGGACTTCGTTCTTTTTACAAATAATCCATCATAAGGTTACAGTGCTAATTTTAGTGTCCACTCCATTGGACTTACCTTGTCACGTAACCATTCTGACATTCATCTCTGAATTTGAGGACATGGAGATGCAAGAAAGTAGAATGGATAGTTGAAATCACAAAGTGTTAGAGAAGAGAGGGAAATAGGTAAGAATACAGAATGCCCTATGCTACTGCTCCATTCCACTTCTAATCCTGTCATCCATGGAAGCTACCACAATATCCAATGTGTGGACCAATGTGTGAAATTGCTGACCCTTTATTCCAAGAGGAAGATTGAAATGATGTTGCCAGGTGACTACTTAGGACAAAGGATGAGTGGAGGCACCAGGAGATGTTCTCAGTGCTTCAGTGACTTGATTCTGGGCTCCTCAGCATGACCCTCCCTTTCTGATGCCTGTCCTTCTTGTGCTTCCCCACTATCCCTTCCATGGTCATGGCTAGTGGTGCCTATATGTGTCGTTTTTTGTCCGGACCCAGAGAAAGATGAAGCAATTGTATGAACATGATACTTCGGAGGAACAAATCAAAGAATGGGCTTTGGTCAAACAAAGGCTTTTCATAGTAACTTTTGCCTTTGTCTTCACAGAAATTTCTCACTGTGGATTTACTTGGAGACCCCAGTCAGGTAAGAAGCTCTGGATTGTATGTTTTGATTCACCTTTAAGCTCCAGTTCGCATTTTTAAAAGTCTCTTTTGTGGAATTATAGTTCCTTCTTACAGATATCTATTTGAGCTACAGAGAGGACCATGACTTGTCAGGGTAATGCAGGAATATCTGGGATAGGACTGAAGTATACTACTATGAGTCCCAGTCCTGTGCTCCTGGTCAGAAAATCTGTTTATTCTGGGATATACAGTCTTTTCTCCTTCATATTCAGGCATTCTGAAGGGGATTGCAACTCTTGCTGGTTTTATCAGATCTGTGAGATGATTGCAGCCTGAGCAACAGGCAAAGCTACAGGCACAGACACTTGTGCACTCATTGCAGTTGTGAGTGTGGCTCCCGCCAAAGTGACTGGAGTTCCTTCAGGGCCCATCTTACATAAAGGAACAGCTATGTCTGAAGTTGACACAGCTTTAAGCACAACTGCTTTGTTTTGACCGCTGAAAGGGAAGCAGCACTGAATGAACTAGGCTCACAAAAATCATTTGATGAGAGAGAAAATTGTCCCTTTGCTGGATTTTATGGATGGCAATAACCACATACTCGCATAATTCTTAGTCCAGCATTCCAGTTTTGGGAAACCAAGAGATGTGTCTCTTTATGCTCTTTATCATTATGAATACAACACTTCCTGGTATTAGGCACATAGTTTGATTTAGTATATCTTCAGCAGTTTGGTATATTGATACTGTTCTGTTGTCAAAATTTGACTCACGATTTAAACCCAATGGCAGGTAGGAACAGGAGTATCTAGAAGTATTACTAGTAGGATGACTCACAACTGAACCATTCCCTACCAGCCCTCATTACATATCTGGAGGTTGTACTGTATGAACAGTGCATTGTCTACTCTACCCTATTCTACCTCTCAGGCTAGTCCAGCTGTGGATTCAAACCACATCCATTTTTTTTTAATTTTATCTTTATTGGTACATTAAATATACACATCATGATTGCACTCCATAATGGGGATTTGTACCAGTATAAGACACAACTTAATTCTCATTTTTTCCCATAGCCCTACCACCCCCCATATACATAAAATTTGTTTCCTTACTTTTTTGTTACAATCTCAACATTGTCCCCTTTCACCTTTTTACATTGAGCATTTTCTATTTCACAATATATAACATACAATGCTAGGACTCATTTACATCTTCATTTTCTCATACCAGAGAAAAGATGCGATATGTACCTATCTGTGCCCTATTTATTTCACTTATGAAAACCACATCCATTTTGAATGCCAAATATACTGAATTTTATTGAAGATCCTTTCAGTGGGTTTTCAATTTCTTGGGAGACAATAGATGCTGATAAGAACAAAAAACAGAAACAATATGAAACAGAAATCTGGGTCTTGTGTTGATCTAAACTGCTCTGAGTAGCAAAGACAAAAGTCAACAGAAACATCCGGTGTTTATATTTATTCATTACAACTAGAGACAAGAGAGGATCAGGACACCTGGAGATAATGATTGGCTCAGGCAGATCTGGGAAAGGGGCAAGACTAGCACATTTTATCCAAAGTACAAGTGGCTAATTCAGAGGGAAAGAATTCAGTGGGAGTCAAGCTGACCCTGGCTGGAAGTTGACTCAGTGCATCCCAGGCCCTTCATGTAGTAGAATATGAGTCTTGGTGACAGCCATGTGGCAAAGAAGCTATGCTTGCCAAACTCTGCCAGCTGACATGCCTATGTGAGTCATGTGACGGGTACAGTCCGACCCCAAACACAGAACAGCCGATGATCAGAAAGCAAAAGCTCATGCCACTTATAGCCTGCTAATACTGGGCAAAGACCTGCCTCTAAAATATAAGTGAAGATAGTGTCACTGAGGATCCTGTGAACCTGACACTGGAATCTCCTTTGGAACAAATACCCAATATTCTCTGTTTCAGCATTCAATGTGATTTTTCATTCATAATTTATAATTCATTAGAATCAATTTTATGTATATTGTGATAAAAAATATTGTTATTTTGGTGCTGATTCTATTTCTTCTCTGCATGCTGCATCATCCAATCATCAATAGTCTCTTAACTTTTTTCCTTGTTTATTTAGATGCAGAGTAGTGGTGTAAGGAGCCCAAGTTTCGAAGGCCAGTGGGGAATGTTATGGGCATACTATTGTGATGGGCAAACCCTCATCCAGACAAATTCATGCATGTTTCTTGAGACAGTAATCAGACATTTTGCCTTTCTCCCCAGAGCTCTACTTTCATGCCCACTGTTATTGATGGTATTCTGCTGCCCAAGGATCCTGAAGAGATTCTGGCTGAAAAGAATTTCAACACTGTTCCATATATCGTAGGCTTCAACAAGCAAGAGTTTGGCTGGATCGTTCCAATGGTGTGTATGTACTGGCTTCTTAGACACTTTGAAGCGATCCACACATTCAACTGTCACTGGTGTGCTGTAGCCTTAAGAAACTTCTAAAAATATTTTCATGGCTTTTCCAATAAAAATGGAAATATTCTGGCTAAAGTGTCCTGCAGAGATAGTAGTTGTACAGTCAGAAACTTCAAGGAATCCTAGAAAGAAGTTGAAGAGATAATGTTTTTATCTGTGGTGCAGCAGTTTCCACTTTAAGCCTGCTCTCTTGGCACCTAGATCTCCACATGCTTTCTCAAGTACTATTGGAAAGCTTCAAAGAAAGTCACCACGCTTGAGATCCTTTTTTGTATTATAGTGTCATAAAGGCTGCTCCTCTGTCAGTTCTCAGCAAAGCTATAGAAAAGTCAAAACACTAGAACAGATTTTATTAATGAATTTGACTGACATGCACAATCTGAACTCGAAATCCTAACACAAAAGCCTGAAGATGTTCAAGGCTGAGTGAGCTCAGGAAGGCACTCTGGGTGTGAGGGGACAGTCTGCATTTCTGGAGCACTAGATTTACTCACTCATGCTCACCTGCAGGAGAAACAGAATTATCTCAGGACAGGAAGCAGAAGTGTAAGATGAAGTAGGACCCCCACGGAAGTTGGACCTTAATCCTCTGTTTGAAACTAAGAGATCAAGTGTTATCTATAGAGAAGTTTCAGAAAAGTTTCAAATATTTCAAAAAATTTTATTCTCAGATCTTGAAATAATTTGTTTTGGAAGAAAGATTTACATTTCAAAAGGAAGGAGAGTAGGTGTAACTGCAATCTTTCTAAGCCAACTGCTCAAAGAAAAGGTTCCAAATTTCTGCATGTGACCAGCTCTTCTGGTAGTATTGAGCAAGAAGGCAATTTGGGAGTCTGGGGTCATATTATATGACCTTAAATGCCAAGAATCCAGATAGGACTTGGATTTTATCTCTTACAGCAGAGATTTGAACAGATGAGAGTTCTATAGTCCTCAGTTCAGAAGAATCATAATCATTAATCCAAAGTCATAAAGTAATTTTCCCTATATTACCCAGTTCTGTGTATTCTGAATATCAGTTCATTTGTTTTACTGATGTATATATATATATGGGTCTCACTTTGTAGTTCAGGCTGCCTCTGAATTCACTCCATAACCCAGGCAAGCCTGGAACTCAACAGCAATCCTCCCTCCTACCTCTGCCTCCTGAGTGCTGGGATTACAGGTGTGAGTAACCCCTCTTGGCATTGTGTTATGTGGTTACTGGGGATTGAACTTAGGACCTTGCACTTGCAAGGTAGTGGCTGGAACCACTGAGCTAAATCCCTTGCCCCTTCACTGATATTTTCAGTTATAAAAGATCCAGGTCTATCAGATTCAAACACAGACTCTTCATTCTAAATTGGTTTTCCTGGCTTCCTATGAACATAAGAATAGTCACAAATGCTTATCATTCTCTTGACAGATGACTGGTATTCCAATTCCTGACAGCAAGCTGGATGAGAAAATCGCTTCAACTCTCTTGTGGAAGCTCTTTCCTTTGATGGTAAATATATAAAGAATCATGGGAATTAGTAGAACAACAAAAAGTAGCTAGATCCTTGTTAAAAATAACCAACTAATTCAATGCCAGCCGAAGGACTGGTCCATTTTTGTGTCTTGTCCACTCTCCTAGCCCAGATGGGTTTGCACAGTGCTCAAAAGTTTCACTATAGTGAAGTATTATTTTCCAGCATGAAAATATACATAATTCAGCAAGTGAGGTTTTCATTTTCTTGATGAATTTCAGGAAGTTCCTGAGGAACTGGCACCCTTGGTCACTGAGAAGTATTTATCAGGGACAGATGATCCTGTCAAAAAGAAGGAACTCTTCATGGACTTGCTAGCTGATAGAATGTTTTGTGTCCCATCTGTGATTGTGGCCAGAGGACACAGAGGTAAGTCCCAGAAATTGAGTGAGAAGAGACTCCGACACACTATTTTGGTCTCTGAACTGCCCATTTTGGTTTTAGAGAGATGATGAAATGCTGGCTAAAAGCAAATGTGTATGCATTACCATAACTTGCGTATGATCCATGTTTTCTCAGATGCAGGAGGCCCCACCTACATGTATGAGTTCCAGTACTATCCAAGCTTCTCATCAAAGTTGAGACCCAAGAATGTTTTAGGAGACCATGCTGATGACCTCTACTCAATATTTGGGACACCATTTTTAAAAGGTAATGTATCTGTGCTGGCTCTAAAGTTACTTAGAGTAAGGAGGCCTGATAGTCTTTGTTTGATTGTCTTGAGCAGCTTTCACTTTTCCTCTTGTTATTAGATTCCCAATTTTCTGCCACAGGGCTCTAAGCCATGTGGGGCTGAAACATGTCTTTCCTTCTGCTTGGACTTTTGTAAAACAAGAAACATGCTGATATGCTTCAGCCTAGTCACCCTCACAGTCTGCCCTGGGGTATAAGTGATAGAAAAATTGGACCTTCTGCAGGACTATGATTGAGGGCAACAATACAACTATTTGATTTCTTACTCACTAGAGTGTATGAAAATATGAGGGAGATGAGTAACATTGGGCTAAACTTGAGTCAATGTCATATGTGCCCATCTGTCTGTCTTGCATTTCATATATCCAACATTGATATGTCTTAGTTTTATACATTTCATAATATAATATTTATGGAAGTCTTCCCACAAATATATTAAATTCTTCAATTGGACTTGTGGCACATCTTAGGGCTGTTCGTGAATGTCACGAACAACCCCAAGATATGTCACAAGTCCAATTGAAGAATTTATTTCACATGTCACTGAACATCCCCCACTTGGGTGGTTTTGCAAATAGTTTTCAGATATCTTTCAAACTATATGAAATTGTAGAAATATTTAGTGATGTAACCTCTGCATACACTTTAGGTCCATGGCTGAGTTCTATATACATGATTCTAAAGCTGAAAGTGCAGAGGAAAACATGGAATGATTTATGCTGCAGAGGTTTGACTCTGTAGGCTTGGATTAATGGTCAAGAGCCTGCATTTCAGGTGAATCCCATGTATGGAAGTCCTGCTGTCCCTCCAACCTCACTCTGAGTGAAAAAGGTTTTCTTTATTTTTTCCTTCTGCACAGGGGGTGCCTCAGAAGAGGAGACCAACCTCAGCAAGATGATGATGAAATTCTGGGCCAACTTTGCTCGAACTGGGTGAGGTTATTGGCAGAATTGCCAGAGGTCTGGTGCTGGTGTGTGGTGGAGCATACCTGCTGATGTGAGTGAGAGGTCTTCTATAGCTAGAGTAATCAAACACCAGAACCTGAAAGCATAGAGTTGTGACAGTGGGTGCTCCCTACAGAATGACAAAAGTTTTATACAATATGAAGAGAAAATAGTGAACTGCCTGCAAATGTTCAAGCTGCTCGAGGAAATGGGGCTGACACTGGCTCTGGAGATTCATGGGTCTCTTTGTGGAGATAAGCTAGTAGAAAGTAGAAAGTCTAAGAAATAAATGGAAGGAGCATTGGGAATCTTTATTGAATTTCTCTTTATATAATTCTGTTCCCAGGAACCCCAATGGGGAGGGACTGCCCCACTGGCCAGCGTATGACCAGAAGGAAGGATACCTGCAGATTGGAGCCTCCACACAGTCTGCTCAGAAACCGAAAGCCAAAGAAGTGACTATCTGGACAGAGGTTCTAGCCAAGAAGAGAGTGGGGAATTCACCCCAGAAAGAACACACAGAACTCTGAAGGGGAGGTCTAGTCAGTTTTGGGAACATGGAACAGCTAACACAGCTATATTTTATAGAGCTGTCATTATGCCTATGTTTGTAGAAGCTGAAAAATTGTATATTGGGTGTGAACAGAATCCAAAAACTGGGAATGTTTGTACTGTGGCCCAAATTTAGAAATAAATTTGTTTTTGGACACACAAATCAGTCTCTGTCTTCAGCTGGAGATGAATCAAATATATTCAGAGAGATGAGGATGAGGAGAGGCATCATAGCAGGCCAATTTCTTCACAGTGGTCACTTGGCAAATGGCCATCCAGAAATCAAAAGGAAGACAATCCATTAGAGGAGAGGCAAGAGGTAAAAAAACGGCTCAGTTTCCTCGTACAGGAGCTTGAGTTAACCATTTTGAGAGCTTCACATAATTTTTCTGAAAATGATAAATGCCAAGTGTGGATTACTAGGAGAGCCTAAAATTTGGACACCACAGACCAAATGCATGTTTCTACCAGTGATAGACTTTTCTCCATGGACTTATGTCAGGTAAACATAATACCAGATTGTTATGGTTCTTGGTGGCTTAGAGCATCTAGAAAGGATCAACATGAAGGAGTAGGCACTCTAAAGGGAGGAATAGGAAGGATTTCAGAGGAGAAAGACCATTGCAGATCTTCCATAGCCCTATCAAGTGTATGTGGTACACTCACAATGTTCATTTGTTAATAGGATTTCACACCTCAGCAGAATGGGCTGTCTGATCACATGGATGTGGCCCAGTTCTCAATTCTTCCTATATCATGGACAGCTTGCCCAGTTTCTTAACTACGTCAACTCTCTGGGACCACTGGAATTCATGCCTTCATAATGCTCTAACCATTGAGGTCCTGAACCAAGAAAACTGCTCACTTTTTGCCATATTCAATAAATCTTAGATGAATATATGGGTAATAAAATTGAACAATGAATATAAGTAAAAACAAAATAGCAACCAATAAAATGACTGGTGAAGTACTAAATAGACATGAATACTAGTGTTTTTCTATGCAAAAAATATATATAATTATATTATATAATTATTCATATATAATTATGTAATTTTATATAATTTTTATATATAATCTGTTTAGTAAAATGAGGTCGTATATAGAGTGATCTAAAGATACTTCATTTCATATATCATTCTTATTTCAAACATGATATTTTTAAATTTACACATAGTAAGATTTATCTTTCAAAAGCTAACATTCTGAGTTTTACAATGCTGTTGAAAATGTCAATCAAGAAGTGTGCAGTTAAAGTTGACCTCAATGCAGAGTGCTTCGCCATGGCATGCCTAGACTTGCCTGGCCTTGCCAGACACAGGTCACAGTTCAGAAATATCTTCTATTAGAAAATAATTTTTTTATTTTGCATCTTGCAGTTTCAAACTATCTAGTAAAGTTCAGATAAAGTTTGCCTAGCCCACCTGCAGCTGTACAGGTCATCACTTAGACCACAACTGTGTGATCTCAGCCAATTATCTCACCTTGCTGTTATCTATAAAAACTTCTGGAAAACCAATTTACTTGGTCAGACCTACAAGGACTCATTTCCTTGTAGCTGACCTGTTTGCTCAGAATAAACTTTTTATTTTAACTAAATTCTAATGTTTCTGCATGTTCTTTTAGCTCCCATTGCCTTTTCAACAATGTATTAGGAAAGATCTCAAATATCACTAGCATCTAAGCCCAGAACATTTTGATCACTCCAAGGAGAAACCTTGTCTCCACTAGCAGTCATTCCTCAGGCCTCTCATCACCTCCGTCTGAATCTCCCAGCCAGCACAGTCATTTTTGGTCTGTCCTGGTTTGACTATTCAGAGAATTTTTTATCGGTTGAAAGCTACATCTTATAGCCTGGTCTGTTTGACTTCCTTCATTTACACTGACACAGAAGCATGTTTTTTTTGAGGGTAGAATGAAATTGTACTGAATCCATAGGCTGCCTTTGTGTCTTCATTCATAGTGCTGGGTAACTGGGCTGTTTCTACTTACGGCTACTCTGAGTAATACTGCTATGTGTGTACACTCTTCTGTATGTCCAGTGGTTATCCTAGTTACACATCTAGGACTAGAATTTTTGGTATTGACTCACATGCCAGAACTTTCTTTAATTACAAACTTTCTGCCAAAGTGACCATCATAGTCTTTACAGGTTGTTTTACCCTTTGCTGTTGATGATGAGCATCTTTTTATGACCATACATATATGGATATTACAGTTCTTTAAATAAATGCATAGTGTTTTCTTAGTCAGCTATATAAAATCATAATGAAATGATTTTATTTTGCAGGGACTTTGATGATTCAAGGGTCAAGGAATTAAGCATCTTCCTTTTGTTGCAGGAAATTCTTCCTACAGAGGTTTATTTTTTATTTGAAAAGTTGTTTTGCTGGTCTCTATTTTGCATGGCTCACAACTACTGACATATGACCAAACAAGGAAGAAATTCTTATGCAAGACATCATTGGACAAGTTTATGGCAGTCTATAACCTAAGTGTAGAGTCCAGATTGTTCAAATAAAAGGTTAGTTAAACTCGGTGTAGGCACCTTTTCAGGGAAGGGAGGCCAAACTCTGGATGGGTGCAGCATGAAAGTCCAAAGGGAGAGTCCAGGGAGACCTTTATAAGAGGAAAATTGTTTCTACTATATTAGAATCTACAAGTCGGCTCCCTGAGAGGGGTTCACAGGAACTGCTCCAGTTCTGAGGGAGGACAAGTGCCTCCCCTTGGATCAGGACACAGCTCTGCTTGGCTCCAAGCTTTTCTCTCTCCATGATGTGACTCTATGGTCTATTTTGGCATTTCTTGTTACTTGCATGGCTAGAGATATTTTGAAAATAAAAATTTCTGGTGGATAAACAGTTTTCAGAAATTCAAGTTTTGAGCAGATGGGGTGAAGCTTCAACTGAGAAAAGGCATGGTAGTTCACTCCCAAAGAACACTTACTCTGGACATAGACTTATTAGAACACCGACCTTACAGTTGAGTCAGGACATTGCTGAAATTCATGGAAGATTAGTGCTTTGAGCTTCTGAAGCACAGAAGTAGTGCAAGAGTATGATGAACAAATCTCATGGCTCACACTTGAGAACTGATACAGATCAATTTTCATTTTTACTCCAGATCTGGCTGTAGTGTTTATAGATCCTTGGTACATATCAGTTTTTAGTTGTTAAATCAGATAGTAAACTTTGCTGTCCCTAAGTAACAACGTGTTATTGTTAGGATGTTAGTAATACCTAACTTAGTGATCTCTAGTGTGGCTGAAATGGATTGTTGATTTTAAATGACTTTAGATGGTTCTTGTCTTAGAAGTGGTATGAGAATGGCACAGTGGAGAATTGTAGTACACTTTCAGGAAATCTGAGATATGGTCAGGCCATAACATCTGGAGTTAATGGTCACTGAAAAATGAGTTTGCAGCCTAGAGTTACCAACAGAAAGAAACTCACCAATATAATGATGGTGGTGAGGTACAAGGAGAAACATCAAAAGAGTCAGAAGGGATGAGGACAGGAGGCTACCATGAGCCATGGCCATTATCCAAGTTTCCTCTGGAAGACAGAGGTGAAGATGGGTGTGCAGATATAGGACTTTACAGTTATAATAGTTTAAAAGGACTTTGAGATAAATGTGCTACCTTGTTTCCTGGAGCCTGGAACTATGTGATTGGGGAAATTAGCTGGTGACCCAAACTATGAAACTAAATACAGGATGTAGTTGTCAGGGCCTTTGTTTTTTTTGTACATAGTCAGAAGACATTGAAGCATAAATTCAATTCTTGCTTAATATGGGTCTATAATAAGGGCTTTCAACATACATTTGCATCATTTGGTGGGTGGAGAGTTTGGGACTCAGGAAAACATGTGTTTTTCCAAGATCATGTGGAAAATTATGCTCTGGTCCAACTGGGTCCAGAATCCAGGAAATTCTTGAGTATCAGTGTCCTGAGATCAGTAGCTTCAGTTGTTGCTAATCTTCCTTCTGCCCACTGGAGAAGTAGAATGGAGTAAAGGCAGAGAAAGGATGTACCTTAGAGTAGAGCTCTTCTTTGCTGCTGGTTACCCTGACCATTTCATATATTTCCTTCTTAGGGAGTCTGTACAAGCCACATCCAATTCTACACATTCTTCATTTCAACAGAAGTATGTTAATACCAGCCTAGCGAGGCTTTTTGCAAGTCAATTTGGAGGAATTAGAGTGCATGTTTGTCAGAAAATAAGTGTGCACAATTATATAACCTAAATGTGCACAGCTGACATTTCATTCTCAAATAATACTTCCAAGCAGCCCACATTTTCACCTTGGGAAAACTGGCTTCCACTTTATGTAGCTGCAAAGTTATATTTGATCTAACAGTTTCTTCTTAGACTTAATCCAGTTTCACTTCTTGGCAGCACTTGGCACTCCTCCCAGATTGTCCCTTCTCCGTGGTTGCTGTGACACTGGGTCCTGCAGTAGAAAGGACAGTTTTCCACATCTTTATTATATTTGGAAGAAAATGAGTCCTCCTTGTTTTAAGTGACTAGTTCAAGCTTAAATTCCCAGGAAGTGGCCAAATCTACTGTAATCTATGTCTAACCCCATCCCTTTGATATTCCTTCTTTTCTCTCCATGTATAGCAACACACACGTCTTCCCCACCTGTGGTGGACACCGTATATGGCAAAGTCCTAGGGAAGTATGAAAGTCTGGAAGGATTTGCACAGCCCTTGGCCATCCTCCTGGGAGTCCCTTTTGCCAAGCCCCCTCTCGGATCCCTGAGGTTTGCTCCTCCACAGCCACCAGAGCCATGGAGCTTCGTGAAGAACACTACCTTGCATCCTGCCATGTAAGCATGTGGGGAAGTGTTCAGCCTCTTCCACTGAAATGTGTGTCATGGGTGGATGCTAGAGGAGCCAGAACCTCAAGTGACTAGTTTTTGTTTTATTTTGGAATTTTTTAGAATATTGTAGAATTTTGGAAATTGCCACTAATTCCACTTTTATATGGTTCCCTTTACACTAATACTTATTGTATTTCAGGCATCATTCAGGTTCTGATAAAATATTAGTGAACATCACAATAACTTCTCCATTTGTGGAGGTCCAATTTAGCAGAGGGAGCCTGATACTAAATAATGTGAGTTGGCATCTAAATGGGAAATTGGTAAGAGTTTTGGAGACAAGTAGTGGGGCAGTGAGGGAGAGGACAAGTAGAGATGGTGCCTATTTCCTCATTTTAACCTTGCATCTGATTGAGCGTGGAATGGATGAAGCAAGCGTGAGGTTGTGGGGCATGATTTGAAGTTTCCTTTGCAAGTTATCACTACCAAGCAGGTCCAACTTCCTGATCATACGCTGGGCAATGTTCCAGTCACCTTGCTTAGCTGAGAAAAAGCTCCGAAGGTCCCAATGGTCCACAGACCCACCATCAGAGCACATCAGACAACTAAATGTTTCAGTTCAGACCTCATTCATCTCCACCAGAAAGTTCTACTGAGATTTCCGGGACCCAAATTCTCACTGCCTTCTTTTCTTTTTGTTTGGAAATAAAATACTTTTTATACTTCCTGATTGCAAGTGCTATGCGTATATAACCCAGAAATCCAAGGAAATACAGAAAATGAAAGATACGAAAATGTAAAATAATTTTCTGTTCAACCAGAGAATAATTTTTCACAGTTGAGGTCTTGTTTTCTGTCTTTGATTCATTCACTCTTCCTCCAGCACACAGATAATTTCAGTGACAACTTTGCACTTTATAAATACATCAATTAATATCAACCCTGAATTTAATAACTGCATGAAATTTAGAATTTACATGGAAGTTATTTACTCCTACTTCTTACATAGGATTGTGGAGTAATTTTTAATATTATTAATATTATACTGAATAATATAATCACCATGTAGCTAATGTATTATTTACATTCACTAATATATTTGGACAATTTTTAAGAAATGACACTTACGAAACAAAGAGTATGCACCTTTGGTGGAATTTCCTTCCAAAAAGTATTCCACTGATATTAGAAAACTTTCAGTGGGAAAATTGCAGTGATTCAGCTTATCAAAATTGTTTATTTCACTATTGGATAAAAAATATGAAAGCATAAAGACCATAATGACCATAAACATGTTTAAAAGTTTTGATTTTAATTACAAGTGAAGTTGGCTGCTTCTTTTTTATCTTTATTGGTACATTAAATATACATATCATGATTGCACTCCATAATAGGGATTTGTACCAGTATAAGACACAACTTAATTCTCATTTTTTCCCATAGCCCTACCCACCCTACCACCCCCCCATATACATAAAATTTGTTTCCTTACTTTTTTGTTACAATCTCAACATTTTCCCCTTTCACCTTATTTTACATTGAGCATTTTCTATTTCACAATATATAACATACAATGCTAGGACTCATTTACATTTCTCATACCAGAGAAAAGATGCGATATGTACTTATCTGTGCCCTATTTATTTCACTTATGAGGATATCCTCAGGGTATGTCCGTTTAAGTAGAAATGATTCAAACTTATCATTTTTTATGGCAGAGTAATACTCCATTCCTTAGAAGAACCACAGCTTTTTTATCCAGTCTCCAGTTGATGGACATTTGGGTTGTTTCCAAGATGTAGCAATCACAAATTGCTACATGGTGCACATATGGCTGCTTCTTGACATTGTGACATTTGACTTTCTGCCCTGAAGAACATTAAACACCTTGACCTTGATGAACTCGGAAAATTTCTGCAGGACAGAAATGAAAAGTCATCTCTGCTGGCTCCACTTCTGTCATTTTTCTTTAGTTATCAGGAAATTTATAAAGCCTGCTAGATACCATGTCATTATACAAAATTGCATTTCTATACATCAGCAATAGTCCTAAAATGTGATTACCCATAGATATATTTACAACATTATTAATAATGTGAAATATTTAGGACTAAACATTTCATGGGAAAGCAACAAATTTTATGTAGGAAATTGTAACATTTATAAAAATTATGATCAACACAAACACTGGCTCCTTTTAGGTAAGACTGACTATGGATATCACTTTTCAGATATATAGATTTTGTGGAGAAATCCTCTTCAGGAAAATGTATGGATTCTAATTAGTCTGATCTGTTTCTCTCCTTCACACAACATACAAGAACAATCTCCACAATTTCATGAAAAAAATTGTATCTCTCTCTTCTATATGTGACATCATAAATTAGGAAAATTAAAATAATTCACCAAAACTTAGGACAGGGTCACTTATAAAAAGTATAGAAACAAAACCACTTGTATGTAGGAAGTTAGTTTTCTATAAAACAGTCATTGCAGCTAGAAGGGTGAGGTTGTTTCTTACGATATACTCAAAAATAAGAATTCAAGACAGCATATATTTCAGGTCTGCTTAACCTTGATAGGTTCTTTGAACTCCTTGTTCATCAGTTTTCTCAGATATACCATGTTGATAATAACAATGTGAGGATTATCTGAGACCAAATGGGTTATTTGTAAGAAGGAAAGCCAGAGCCTAGCACAGAAGCACCACTCAGTGTATGTTAGCAATTAGAGTCTGTGCTCTAGAATGGAAGCTTCTTATGGGGAAGCAGACAGGTTGATGAATCTTAGCTTGTTGGCCATGCAAGAGCTTTAGGGAAAGCACTTTCCTCACTTGGATCCACAAGATTTGGGCCTAGTGCAGTGAGAAATTCGTCCAACATCACTCAGCTGAGCAGGTGACCTGAGGTAAGGATAAAATGCATTTCTCTAAGACTGACTTCTGAAATGCTTGCTCTGGCTTCATGTCTGATACTTGGTAAAGTTGTGCTGGTGATGGAGGTCAACAGAAGACTCGAACGTGGTTACCAGGTGGAGAACCTTGGTCACCTGGTAGTTCATTGAGAATAGGGCTATACTGACAGAGAAGGAAATGTCACTGACTGGGAAAATTCCATGTGCTTTTCATTCTACATTCTGCAAAGCCTCTGGAAACTATCTGACATAGTGCAATCCCTCCATTGCAGGGAGAGCGTCTCCATTTCTAAGTTGAAAGTTTCCACTGCAATATCAGTGCTGAATCAACACTTGGAGTTTCCAACTGGTTGAAATTTGTGCTCTTTCTTTCTTGTCAGGTGCTCCCAATATCCAGGTATTGGGCAGATGGAGTCAGACGTACTGGGCTCAGGAGAAAATACTGGTGTAACAATTTCTGAAGATTGTTTGTACCTAAATATTTATACTCCTGCTGACTTGACAAGGAACAGTAGGCTGCTGGTAAGCTTGGGAACCACTCTGTGAGGGTGGTGAGTTCCAGCATCTAGATTGGCCCATGCATACTAGAGGATGATGGAGAAATCTTGTGGCAAGAACATCATAGCCAGACCAGATTCAGTAGTCCATAGGTTTCTCTGATTAGAGGAAATATAAGCTTCCTTTTCTTTGGCCTCTTAATGATTTCTAGTCTTTGAGGGAGAATTATATCCACCTAGAGAGTACACCATACATTTTCCAATTTCCTCATGATAATAAAAAGCCAAAAAAGTTATATAATAACTATATTAAGAACTTGATCCCCAATCCAACAAAAATTGGATTTTCAAACTTCACACCTGGAAGCAATTAATCTTTGGGAAAATTGAAAACCCTAATTTTTTTACATAGAGGGAAACTCAGCAGAGTTGGTGAAAGTATCTCCTGGCAGGGAAACAAGAGAAGACCTTGGGTCATCCAATCTTCAGATGAGTGATTTTCGATGTGGCAAAGGAGAGGGTGCACATGGGATGGGTTTCTACATGTGCAACCTGTGACAAGTTTCACTGCACAGTGAGAACTGTCATTATCCCACATCTGAGGTGTTGGTGAGTAACAGAGGGACAATCTCAAAAGTATTTTCTTGTTTGAAACACTAATGTGAGATTTTATCCCATTTCCCTACTTGCCTTTGGCATTGGCTGATACTCCAGTGAGTCAGCATTTGCTTCACAAATAAAAAGTCAAAGGAAGAAGGTCAGGCTGCAGTTGCAGACCAAGGATTGGGCTCCCAGGCATCTGGGGAAGACAGAACAGGCTGACAGATTTCACGACGTAGCTACTCTCCGAAGAACATCCTTGCGTGGATCCCAGGAATTGTGTAGGGGGTTTTGACCCTGAAAATTGAATTTGGTTCTCTATGTGCTTTGAAAGGCACAAATAAATGGGAATAAAATTTCCTTTAAATCATTCACTCAACTCACTCACTCACTCCTTCACCCAGTCTTTTCTTTTGCACTCAGTGATTCTTGAGGTTTAGGAAAAGGAGAAAAACAAAACAATAAGCTCAATAACCAATCAGATCTTGCCCTCAAAGATCTTCCCTCCCAGCTGCATACTCTGTACATTCTTGGCATATCATTGCTAATCAGCTCTAGAGCTCAGCTTTCACTACTGATCTTGGTTCACTACTGATCTTGGTTTCACTACTGTTCTTGAAGTCTTTGCCTTCAAGATACACTCTTATCAGAGCTCAAGTAGAAAGAGGTACTTTTGGAGACAGAAAGGATGAGGCCCTCCAGTATGGACACAAGTTCTAGAAGTACAGAGTCAATCTTTGAGGGGATGATAGCCTTGAGCTACTTCTTAACTTCTCTCAGACTCTGTTTCTTCAAAGTAGAATAACACCTACAAGTATTCAAAGGTGACTCTCAAGCTTTATGTGAAGCCTGGGTACCTCCACAAACCAGCCATGATGAACACAAGTGAGAACTGATTTTCTATGGTTGTGGTCATGGGTTGTAGGCAATGAGCCTCCCAGCCCCTGAGTGCTGGGGCCATACTTACAGGGTGACGTTTGGTTGCTATTATTTATTAGCTGTGGAAATCTTGTGCAGAAGACATGCCTCAGTTTTGTTATTTGTAACACAGAAAATACTAGTTTTTTTCCACCATGAATATGTTATTTAAATGTGCTCAATGCTGCACTTGGAAAAGAAATATTTTCATTAGTGTTTTTATATTTTATTAGAAAACATATTACAATATTATTATCATTTTATAGTATCTTAGTCCTTCATTAAACCAGAACCCTTGATATTTGGCAGCAGTGATTTTGAGCTCTTGCATCTGTGCTCATCCTTACTTCTCACCAGTGCCTGGCACATAACAGGATCTCAGGTGATGTTACTCAAAATAAAGAAGATTTTACAAAGGAGGTGGATATGAGATGTGTTCAGGGATGTGGAGCATTTGGCTGTAGAGGCAGAGAGGAAACATGAAAAGAAATTTCACTGCCCAGGGCCTGGGTGTCTCTTGAGGGAATCAATCTTGCACAGAAATTTAATTCTGGCAATAAAATATAAACTGAGGTGAAACTGAAATACAATAGCTATCCACAATCATGTGATCTGGAGAAGTGATCCATGCATAAGGATAGTGAGTGTTGGGGAGAACTCACATTCAAGGCCTTTGCTGCTCTCATGGCGATATTCTCAGTGGGCAGAGAGGCTGCAGCAAATGAGGTTTGAGTGAAAGTGAGGTTCACTGGAATATACTGAATATGGTAATATCCTGGGGCACAGGAGGGAGATTTCTGTAAGAGACCAGATGTTTTGCAAACTTGCTGGCTATATGAACTTTTAACAATGATCTCCCTGAGTCAGAGAGGGTACCAGGTAATCTGGTTGGATCCATCGCAGTTCTGCTCCCTGTATTCAGTGTGGCTGTGTGTTTGTGCAGGTGATGGTGTGGATCCATGGAGGTGGTCTGATGCTGGGTTCGGCATCAATGTATGTATGAAGGCTCTCATGAGCCTTCGCTGCTCATGAGAATGTGGTGGTGGTGACCATTCAGTACCGTTTGGGAATCTGAGGATTCTTCAGGTGAGATATAGGACTCCTCCACATGTTAGTTTGTTTGTTGTGGGTTTTTTTTTTTAACATGATGAAATGGTGAATGCTGGGTAATTAAATAAACATGTTTCTTGGGCTCATTCCAACATCAAGGGTTTAATTTGCTTAGTCTTTGGTGATAGCACCACAGCTGTGTTGCAACAGGATACAGACAAGAAAGGGAATGTTCAACATACAGAGTAGGTCTAAAGACAAGAAGCCAAGTGGTAGAGACTTACTCTTGTACAGCAGCTCATTCTTTTGGGAACTAATTAGCCCCCACGTTAGCCCTGTATTAAACTTGTCTGAAGGTGCCAGCCCCATTGATCTGTCCCTTGCCCTACACAGGTTCTAGTGAAGCAAGAAACTGAGGAACCTGGGGGAGAGAGCACTCTTAACAGGAAAAGAGGAGAAAATGTGGTTCTTAATATAGGCTGCTCAGTGGTTGACTCCATTGAGTCTCAAGAACTGTAAATAGAAGTTCCTTCTCTTTACTTCTTTTACATATATGGGTTTCTTTTCACTGAAATTTCCCTGGGAAGATCACAAGCTGGATTTACATCAACTAGAGCAATGTGTGTGTGGGGAGAGCAAGAGTTCTGGCACAAATTTCTGGGTCAATTACGCTCCTTGGTGATAGATTACAGAACTTGTCATGGCTACGAAGGTAAATTCCACAACACCACATTTACCTGAAAAGGTTTATTTAACCCACTGTTGCCCAAATCCATCTGGAGGTGTGATCTCTCTCACTATTAACTCTTAATACTGGTAAGTTAAGGATCAAGGCTTCAGCAGAAATATGCTTCTGGAGGATCACATTCAAACCAAAGCATATTAGTTGCCACAAAAAAGATGTGAGGATCTATTTGTAGTCATGCCATCTCTCAAAGCTCTCTTAAGGTTCTGAATAATGCAATCAGTCCTTTTGTTAATGGACTTCAGTGAACTTTTCATTCACCAATTGCATATCTCGATTTGATTCTGAGCCTTTGCCTAGGCCAAGTCTCTCTGCCTGCAATGCCAACTGTACCTGTCAACCCTATATTCTTTCCAAATATTTCATCTTTCATGTTACTGGCTCTGAAATACTCTTTTTCTTTTCACATGTGCTGTATCCCAGTGTCCAGCAAAGCTGGGAAAAGACATTTCACAATTCTTCTATGATGGGAGTGAGAATTAAGCAGAACAGTTAAGGGTGGCACATCTCCTGGGAAAGTAGGAAGAGACAAGCTCAGGGAAGGAGTGAAGATAATATTTGCAAAGACAGATTTTCAACTAAACACCATGCCATGCTGTTCTCACAGAGGCCTGTAGTGACCCAACAAGTTCCTCCCCAGCCTCATGGGACTTCTTAGCACAGACAAAATAGCCACTCCTTCCTCTCTGAAATGCTTCCTTCTGGTTCTGCCAACCTGCTAATTCTTGGGCTGCTCCTTCTCAGCTACTTTACTCCCCTTCCTCCACATACAGTCCTGTGTCTCCTCCTCCTTCTCTACTAATCCCTGAGCACTTTCACAGCTCCTCGCTCTTAGCATCCACCTGTCTTTTGATCTAGGTGGCAGCTTTAGACATTTTGTCTGTCTCTGATGAATGTCTAGAAGGAGCCTTCATATTATATACAGTGATGTTTGGTATCTATTATGCAACCATAGCTCTTTTTCTCTTGCCTCAAGATAACCAGTGCAGCAATAAGTAGTTCTGTCTCCCTTTTCCACAGGATAAGGGCTGTGTGCATCTCAGTCATTTCTTTGATTTCTCATTTCCCACCTCTGCATTGCCAGCAAATCTTCATGGCACCAACTGTAACATGTTTTTTTTTTTAATTACTTCTCACCTACTCCTTACTCGTAACTTTTTCAAAGACCAGTACCTGTTCCCTATATTGTAATCATTTATGTTTAAAAAACTGCTACTTTTATAGAAGGGCTGCTTCACATAATACCCAGAGTGCTCACAAGAGATGTAGCTACAGTGACATTGTGCCTTTGTGGAGAGTTCCAATGTTACTTACCATGACACAGAAGTCATTGCATAGGCTCATGTCATTCTCTTTAGCACAGTTCACACTAAGAGATGTATTTTCTTCTCTTGTGCCAGGGCTCTGCACACCTGCTACTTCTCCTGAATGAAATTCCCTTCATTCAGAATATCCAAGACCCATGTGCTCATTTTATTCAGATCTCTACCACATGTTAATGCTAATTCTACAGAGAAGCTTTTAGTGGTCATGAGATCTGACCATGAATGAGGGGAAGATGGAGACATACACGCTCCAGCCCACATTCTGGGAGACTGAGAAACTCTCGGGCATTTCAGGGGGTTTTTGCTTGTTTGTTTGGTTGGTTGGTTGGTTTTTTGTTGTTGTTGTTGTTGGGGTTTTTTTTTTTTTTTTTGGTTTTTTTTGTTTTTTGTTTTTTTTTTTTGAGACAGGGTTTCGCTTTGTAGTTCAGGCTGGCCCTGAGCTCAGCCTCCAACTCACATCACAGCAATCCTCCTGCCTCTGCCTCCCAAATACTGGGATTACAGGCATGAGCCACCATGCCCAGCACTGTGGTATGTGTTGCTGATTGCTGCTGTGCGTGAGTCTCCACACCCAGTATTGTTATGTGGTTACCAGGGATCTAACCCAGGACTTTGCTCTTGCAAGACAGGTGCTGGAACCAGAGCTATATCCCTGGCCCCATCGAGCATTTCAGTTTTAAGAGCATCACTTGACTGTCTGATTCCCTTCACCTGTTCTTTTGCATCACAGGGGATGAGCACAGTCGAGGGAACTGGGGTCACCTGGACGAGAGGGCTGCACTGCAGTTGGTCCGGGACAACATCGCCAACCTAGGAGGAAATCCAGACTCTGTGACCATCTTTGGAGAGTCAGCTGGAGGCCAATGTGTCTCTGTTCTTGTAAGTTTCCTTGTACCAGACCCCAGTTCTAGACTTGATGTGTTCCTGTTACAACTCTTTTGGAGAACAGCCAGTCAGACATATGTCCACTCTTTGTAAGACCTAAATTCACTGCTGTTTTTACTCAGGGTCAGATCATGTTGTGAAGAACTGAAGCCCAACTTCTCTCTTCCTGCAGTCTTTTTAGGCTTAACTTAATATTCTTGGACCAAAATCATCTTCAGTTTCACCCTGTATTACTCTTCTATTCACTTAATTGAGGTTTCACTGTACTTCCTAATATTTAAAAAATTTCTTATAATTGTTTTTCTTGGTACATTTTATATATATAATATATAATCAGATTTAATATTAAGAACTTGTACCTAAATATGACACATCTTGATCCTCATTTTTCCTCTTTCTTCTGCTTGCCTTTCAGCCCTTGTTGCCTATATACATAAGCTTCATTTCCTTTTTAAAATTTAAATCTTTTTTGGTCATATATATATATATATGTAGATATCTATATATCTATATATGTATATATATACATATATATATATATATATATAATCATCGCATTCAAGATCAATAATTTGTACCAGTATATGATACAAATTAATTCTCATTTTCCCATTCCTCTATTCACTCTACAACCCCCCACATACGTAAAATTTGTTTCCTTTTTTTATTACCATCACATTATTTTCCCCCTCATATTTCACCCCATACACTATTTTCTTTGAAATATTTTTTACTTCACAATGTCTGCTATCTGTTCTAGAACTCATTTACATCTTCATTTCCTCATACCAGAGGAAAGGTATGATATTTACACGTCTGTGACCTACTGATATCACTTATGAGGATGTCCTGAAGGTACATCCATATGATTGTAAATGACTTAATCTTATCTATTTTTATTCAGAGTATGTTTTATTTCCCCTACCCATGCTTTCCTTTTCATTTTGCACATTTCCTTTTTCTTTCGCATTTTGGCATTCATTTATACCTATGGTTCATTGTACTACAGAAAATGATATGAATATATATATATATATATATATACATATATATATGGTATATAATTTTCAAACTTACAGAAATCCCACAGATGAAGTCTTGAAAGCATTTTTAAAAATGGAGTCACACAGAAAATAAAGGTCATCATAATCACAGCAGCTTTCTCAGTGCCACCAATTAAGTCAAGGAGAGCCTGGAGTGATTAAGCCCTAAACAAAAACACCCACCAACTTAGATTGATATTTCCCACAAAACTATCTTTCAAAATTGATGGGGATATAAGATACTTCCATGACAAAGGACACCTAAGAAACTTCACAAACACAAAACCTGTACTTTGAAAATTCCTAAACAACATCCTAGAAAAAGACAATGAATGTCACAATCCCATGAGACCCAGTACAATGAACTTATTGGGCAAGGCAAGAAACTAAAAGAAAAAGGGGGAAAACAAAAACTAAAAGAGCAAAGAATAGCAAAACATCATGTCAGGGATAAATCAGTACATAGCAGTTATAATCTTTAATGTCAGTGGTCTCAGTGTGTCAGTTAAAAGACAGACTGGATTAAGAAGTAAGATCCAACAATATACTGTAGAGAAGAAACACATCGAAAGAGAAAGAAATTCATAGACTGAAAGAAAAACAATGGAAAAATAATTCTCTTTGCAACAGGAAATCTAAAAAAAATGCTGAAGTCGCTATCTTATTTGCAAAGTAGATTTCAAGCCAAAATGGAATAAGACAGACAAAGAATGATACTACACCCTCCTAGAGGAAATAATCCAAGAAGAAGAAATGATGTTCATAAATATTTATGCATGAAATTTTAGTGTTCCCCAAAATATAAAATGAATATTAAAGAAAATGGAAAACCAGATAACCTCTAATACAACAGTAGTAAGGGACCTCTGTATCCCACTGTCACAAATAGACAGATAGATAGAGCAAAAGTCAATAAGGGAATATTTGAACTGAACCAAATATGTAAACAAATGATCTTCCCAATCATTTTAACACTAAAGCTCACCTTACTTCCGTGAAGAAGTCAGCATGGCTCTAAATGATATGAAAGAAGATCAAGAATATGACTTGATCCCTGGTAGCATGCAGAGCCTTTCTCTAAAGTGTCCTGAACATTTCTTTATGTCTAAGAAATGGGACAGTTCTCTCTAAGAGTCTGAGAGAAATTGGGCTGGGGGAGAGAGGTGAGCAGAAGGAGAAAGGGAAGTTGATGGCACAAAGAAGTAGTAGAAGGAAGGTACAGAAGGTGTAAAACAAAGATTCAAGTTAGAGTCTTGAGATGTCTTGCCCTTATGGGAAACAAATTTTTGAGGACAATGACGGACAATGTGGAGGGTGTTAGAAACCAGAAGAAATCAAGCAGGCACTCAGTGTTGACTAATGTCACCCTCATTTTTGTATTTTTAAGTGAGTCCTTGGTTTCACGGTGATATTCAAATGATGTGACATATTTTTTATGGTGGAGACAAAATAGTCAAATAAAATGTTCATCTACATTTCCCCTGTCCATGAAAACTAACATTAGGACAATGGGCATGTATTTACATAGTATTTTCTACAGTCCATCTATCTGTGTATCTATGCAACAAGCACTCTCCCAGTGGATAACAATCCTAGCTTTTACCTAATGATTATTTTCCCTAAAAAAATTATAACTGAAGGAATTTCTGAAAGAGAATTTGTTGCTGGAAATGCAAAGCTGTCCTCTCACATTTTATGGTTTTCTATGGTCTCAATCTGCACACTTGTGGTGTATCCATCCCCTCTTCTATGCTCTGACTTCATTGCTACAAGGTTCTCTTGGGGAAATGAAACTTACATGCACCTGAGAAACAAGAGGGACGTGAGGTGAGCTGCCATATGTGCTGACTGGCAGTGTGTTAAGGTGAATGGCCATGACAAAGAAGTGGGTAAAGGGAGCCTTGAAGAATAAATGAGTTACTAACCTCAACCCTTTGGTAATTTACTTTTCTTTCCTTCTCTCTACTTGCCTGCCAGATATTGTCTCCCCTAGCCAAGAACTTCTTCCATGGGGCCATATCTCAGAGTGGTGTGGTCCTTACTACGGGTATGCTCAGCAAAGATGTCAAGTCTCTGGCTAAGGTAGATCTCTCTGGACAATTATTGTATGTTTTCTCCTTTCCAGAATCCATATGGGTGTGTCTGGGGCATGATTCATTTGAGACATTCAAAGGATCACTGACATGACAATGGTTCAGTTGGATGTGCTGCATCAGGGCTCATACTGATATCATATTTGATACTTACAGAGGATCCCCCAGTGCATCATCTTATCCTGACCTCCTGAAATTGTGCATAAGTTCTACTTTGTGGGATACATGATAAACACTTTGGCAAATCACATATATACACTTTTATCTAACAAGAGAAATGCATGATTATCTGCACCTTTATTTGAGAAATAAATGTTTGGAGAGGTTGAAGAGTGTTCTGGAGGACAAATAACTAGTAAGTAGACAAATTGGGATTTGAAAGCAGCGAGATTCTGGATGCAAACTTGATGCCTCCTGGGAGAAGAACCACTCTTGATACATTCAACTTTGAGACTACTGTGCTTATTCTTTTATTATTTGTTTGTGGCACTGGAGGTAAATGTTTTGGCACGTTTAACAAATAAATCACTAGAGATATAAACTGTGTTACCAGAGCAGGCCACAACTCTAGTTATTGAAACAAGTGGCACATTCTGGGACAAACACAAATCCCCTCTCCTGGTGCATAGAGCAGTCAGCTACTTCCTATTGGGTTTAGAAACTGTTTGTGATGACACTGCTCTGTGTATTCTGAAGGAGGGGAGGGACATTGTTCTGCAACTGCATTGTTACTTATCATTGTAGAAAGTTTCAGCCACCGCTGGGTGTAAAACCACTTCCTCAGCTGTCATGGTGCACTGCCTGCGCCAGAAGACAGAGGAGGAGCTCTTGGAGACAGCTCTGAAAATGGTAGGTACCTCCATCTAGAGTATGTGTTGTGCCCTTGGCCCTAGACTTCACCACTTCAGCTGCTCTCTTGCCCTACTTAAGCCATGTGAGATAACTTTTCATTTTCAGCATCATTGCCAGCTGATTCCAAAATAAAATTATTCATGTTTTATTATGAAATAACACAAATGTAAGATAATCTTTTAATACTATGGTAAAACTCCATACTCATCTTTATCTTTTTTATTGTACTATTTTGACATTCTCCTTTTTAGATGTACTGTTAGAAACTGAATGTTTTATATTTGTCAGGAATTACCATTCTGAGATTTGGAAATAGAGACATAACTTCTTAAGTATTTCAAAAGTATATCACATTTTGCCTTGATTTATTTAGATGCTATACACTTCACAAAACATCTGAGGTCCAGTTTTGTACATTTTTTGATAACTGACTAAATTATGATAGCATGAATCTACCTATCATTATCAGTCTTCCATCTATCTTATTAATCTTCCCTCTATAACTGAAATTTATATATACTTTTATCAATCAAACATTTAGCCAAAGTAACTCCTCCTTCATTTCTCACACTCTGTCCATCTCAGTGAGTTATCACCTTATCTTAGCTACTTCTTCCTTATTTCTGACGCAAAAGAATCAGCCTTTAAAGTTAAAGGAGAAATTTTTATTCAAGACACAATTTGTATAGAATTCAGAATTTAATTGGCTGGCTCCATGGCATACCAGACAGGCATTGCAGAGCAGAAAGAGATCATTGTGATCAGAGAGTAGAAAATCAAACAAGAGACAAAACAAGCCTCTTTCTGTCCCTAATATTTTACTCAGTTTAGGTGGTACCAAACCAATGGGCATACCGATTTAGTAATCACCCACACTGAACTGAGCACCCTAAGTCCTAACTTTGCATCATGGGACAATCACAAACTCTAGATTCAGTTACTTCTGAAAAATTCCCCCCTGTAAATGTGTGAGATTTTAGCAGACATAAAGACCCAAACCATCACATCTACCAACAGATTTCCACATTCTTTGTGCAAGTACTCCAAACGCCATGATGCATCTGGCAGTTACTTCCAGTTGTCCTTGGTTTCTCCATGGAGCCATCCAATTTAGTCGCATTGAGAAACCTGAGTCTCCTTGCTGTGTGTGCGAAACTCTGCTGTTAAGGAAGATGAGATGTGTAGCCTACTTGTCTGAATTGAGGATTTCATTTTCCTTTTCTGTTATGGAGTGAAACTTAGGCATTGCTCAAATATCTCATCACAAAGCAGCATGCAAGGAGGGGCCAAATCATGTACTGAGCATGTTTTGTAGTAGGAGTACAGAGAAGAGTCATGTTCAGTGTAATCAGCAGCGATGATTCTCGGGGTAGATGACATTTACATTTTGATGGAGGATCACAGCCATCTGTCATCAGTACTCTCAATACACACACACTCTTGCATGCACACACAAACACAGTCACACACAGACATAGACACACACACACACACACACACACACACACACACACACACACACACACCTGCACAAGTCACCTGAATTGTGTGGGTTGCCTCCATGCCTAAAGGAGGCATGTCTAGTATTTCCTGTCCAGGTGTCTGGGTCAGACCTTAGAGCAAAAGTAGAATATTCTAGTTCAATAAATTTCTTCAATCTTGGAGAACATACAAGAAATAAAAGTATTAGTTAGAATGAGATTTGTTGAGTTTTCTTATGATTCAAGGTTTCCTCCTGCAAATGAAAAACCTGATTTTAAATTAATAGGAAGACAAAAGAATTGTGATTTAACAGAATCTAGAGATAACTGGAAATTTCCAGAATAGATGGTTTAGATCCAATGGACTAAACTGAAAATACTACTATAAATCTAGCTATGTTTAGCTATGTTTCTTCAAGAAAAATTTTTTCACTGGTGAGGTAAAAAACAACCACTCTGGACTTTCTGACTTTTTGAAGTAATCTATTAAGTTAACAGTGTTAATTTTGGTGTCCATAGACCTACCTTGTCATGCAGTCATTCTTACATTCATCTCTGAATTTGAGGACATGGAGATGCAAGAAAGTATAATGTATAGTTGAAACCACAAAGTGACAGAGAGGAGAGGAAAACAGGTGAAGGATGATGGAATGCCCTGTCCTGCAACTCCATTCCAATTGTAATCTTATCAACCAGGGAAGCTTCTATAATATCATCAGTGAGTGAACTTGCTCACCTTCTGTTCCAAGAGATGGATTGAAATGATGTTGCCAGGTGAATATTTAGGGCAAACGAGGAGTGAAGGCACCAAGAGGTGTTCTCAAGAGCTTCAGTGTTCTTCATTTTGAGTTTCCCAGCATGTCCCTCCATTTCTGATGCCTGCCCTTCCCTGTGCTTCCCTACCAACCCATGCTCATGCCCAATGGGGCTTCTATGTGTCAATTTGATCAAGGCCAAGCCAAAGATGAAGCAATTGTGTGAACATGATACCTCTGAGGAACAGATCAGAGAATGAGTTTTAGTCTCAGGAAAGCTTTCCATAAAAATTTTTGCTTTTCTTTTCACAGAAATTTCTTACTGTGGATTTATTTGGAGACCCCAGTCAGGTAAGAAGCTCTGCTTTGGAATTATATGTTTTGATTCTTTACACCTTTAAGCTCCAGTTCACATTTTAAAAAGTTCCTTTTGTGGAGTTACATTTCCTTCTTATGGATATCTGGTTGAGGTACAGAGAGGGCAATGACTTGCCCAGGCAAGAAAGACAGGAAGATCAGAGATAGGCCTGCAGTGAACTACCATGCGTCCCAGTGCTGTGCTCCTGGTCAGCAAATCTGTACTCTGAGCTCATACACTGTTTTCTCATTCATATTCAAGCAATCTGAGGGTGACTAAAGTCCCCTCTGGTGTTATCAGAGATGTGGGATGATTGTAGTCTGATGATTAGGCAAAGCTACAGGCAAAGAGACTTGTGGTCTCATTGATGTTGTGAGTGTGGCTACCAGTGAAGCATTGAATGTGGCTACCAGCACTGAACTAGACTCCATAAAAATAGTTTTAGGAGAGAAAGGATTGGCCTTTGCTGTACTTCATGGAGAGTGAAACGCACATATTCGCATAATTCTTATCCAGCATTCCAGTCCCGGAAACCAAGAAATATGTCTCTTTATGTTCTTTATCATCTTGATTACTACATTCCCTGGTAGTAGATGAATAGCTTGACTTAATGTATTTTCAGAAGTTTAATACATTGATGTTACTCTGTTGTCAAAAATTAACCCATGATTTAACCCAGTGGTAATTAGAAACAGGAGAATCTACCATCATTACTAAGAAGTTGACTCATAGCTGAACAGTTCCTAGTGTCCTTGATTTTCCACCTGTAGGTTGTACTGTAGTAGCACTCCACCATCTGTCCCACCCTATTGTACTTCACATTCTCCTCCAGCTGTGGATTCAAATCACATCCATATTGAGCTCCAATCACAGAGGATGTTATGGGAGATCCTTTCCCTGCCTCTTTAATCTCTTGTGAGACAATATAACACAAGATGAGAAGAACAAAAGCAGAAACAATATGAGATAGGAAGGATCTTGTGCTGATTCAAGCTGCTCTAAGTAGCTAAGACAAAAGACTGCTGGAACATTCCTTGTTTATTCATTATAAGTGTGGGAAGGAAGGGAGGAGGACACTTGGAGATAGCAACTGGCTCAGGCAGACCTGGGAAAGGGGCGGCACTAGCACATCTTATCCAAAGAACAAATACCTAATTCAGAGGGAGAGAATTCAGTGGGAGTCAAGCTGACCTTGGCTGGAAGTTGACTCAGCAAATCCCAAGCCCTTCACATACTAGAACTTAGGTCTTGGTGACAGCCATGTTGCAAAGGAGCTATCCTTGCTAAACTCTGCCAGGTGACATGGCTGTTTGAGTCATGTGAAGGACAGAGTCAGACTCCATACACAGAATAGCCAACAATGGGAAAACAAAGTTCATGCCCCTTATAGCTGCTAATACTGAGCAGGAACCTACCTTTAAAATAGGAGTGATGATAGCATCACTGAGGTTCCTATGAACCTGACTCTGGAATATATTTGGAGCAATTACCCAGTATTCACCAGTTCAACATTCAATGTGATTTCTCATACATATTTTATAAAGCACTAGAATCAACTTCATGCATATTATAATAATAGTTATCTAATTTTTGTGATGATTCTCCTCCTCTCCCACCAATATCACTTAATCATCAATAGCTCCCTAAACTTTTGTCCTTCTTGCCTTAGATGCAGTGTAGTGTTGTTAGGAGTCTGAGCTTCAAAGGCCTGTGGGCGATGCCAAGGGAAGACTATAGTGATGGTCAGACCCTCATCCAGATGAGGAAAGTTCTTGCACTTTTCTTGAGAAAAAATAATCACAGATATTATGCCTTTCTCCCCAGAGCTCTACTTTCATGCCCACTGTTATTGATGGTGTGGTGCTGCCCAAGGTTCCTGAAGAGATTCTGGCTGAAAAGAATTTCAATACTGTCCCATACATGGTAGGCTTCAACAAACATGAGTTTGGCTGGATCATTCCAATGGTGAGTATGTGCAGGACTCTTAGACAAATCCAAGTCTACCACACATTCAACTGTTACTGGTGTGTTGCAGCCTTAAGAAACTCTTCAGAAAAAGATTTTGATCACTTTTCCAATAAATAATTCTGAAATGTCCAGACTAAAGTGTCCTGCAGAGATAGTGGCTGTGCAGCTTGATAAACCAAGGAGTTCTAGAAAGGTGAAGAAGTTGGGGAGATGGGGCAAATTTTATCTGTGAGGCAGCAGTTTTCACCTTGAGTCTGCTCTCTTGGCACATAGATCTCCACACATGTGCTTAAGTGCTCATAGGAAAAATTCAGAGAAAGTCACCCTGCCTAAGATATTTTTATCTATTATAATGTATGAAAGGCTGTTCCTCTGTCACTTGTAAACAAAGCTATGGACAAGTGAAAACACTGGAACAGATTTTATTCAGGAATGATTGACATATAGAAGTGACCATGCACAACCTGAACTCAAAATCCTAACACCAAAGCCTGGAGATGGTCAAGGCTGAGTGAGCTCAGGAAGGCTCTCTGGGTGTGAGGGGAGCATCCAAGTGGCCTGAACACTGTCTTTGCTCACCTGCAGGAGAAACAGAATTATCTCAGGACAGGAAGCAGATGTGTAAGATGAAGTGGGTCCACCACAGAAGTTAGATTTAATCCTTTCATTGAGATGGCAGAGAGATCAAGAGGTATCTGTATAGAAGTTTCAGAAATGTTTCAAATATTTCCAAAAATTTAACACTCAGATCTTGGAATAAACTGTTTTGGGAGATATATTTACATTTCAAAGGGAAGAGGAGTAGGGATCATTGCAGTCTTTCTCAGGTAACTGCTCTAAGGGAAGGTGCCAAATATCTGCATATGACCAGCTCTTCTGGTTGCATTGAGCAAGAAGGCAATTTAGGAGTCTGATGTCAAGTCATGACCTTAAGGAGCAAGAAGCCAGATAAGACTTGGGTTTTATCTCTTACTGCAGAGATCTGAACAGATGAGAGTCTTGTAGTCTTCAGTTAAGAAGAATCTTAATCATTAATCTAAAGTCATAATGGTAATTGTTTTTCCCTCGGTCATCTGGTTCTGTGTATTCTGAATGTTAGTTCATTTGTCTCGCTGATATTTTAAAGTTATAAAAGATCCAGGTCTATCAGGTCCAAACACAGACGCTTCATTCTATGTTGCTTTTCCTGGCTTCCTATTAATTCAAGATTACTGCCAAATGCTTAACTATTTTCTTAACAGGTATTTGGTATTCCAATTCCTCAAAACCAGTTGGATGAGAAGACTGCTGCAGCCCTCTTGTGGAAACTCTCTCCCCTGATGGTAAATATATAAATAATCCCAGGAATTGGTAGAACAACAAAGAGGAGCTGGATGTCTGTTGAAAATTATCAAGTAATTCAATGGCAGACAAAGGACTGGGCCATTTTTCTGCCCTAGTTTTTTCTTTCTTTGCCCAGGAGCACTTACACAAGGTTTAAGAGTTCCACTAGAGGTAAGTGTTGTTTACCGGCCTGACAATTTACATAATTCAACATGTGGGGGTTTTCATTTTCTTGATGCATTTCAGGAAGTTCCTGAGGAACTGACGTCCTTGGTCACTGAGAAGTATTTAGCAGGGACAGATGATCCTGTCAAAAAGAAGGAACTGTTCATGGACTTGCTGGCAGATAGGCTGTTTGGTATCCCATCTGTGATTGTGGCCCGAGGACACAGAGGTGAGTCTCAGAAACTGAATGAGATAGAGACCCTCACACACTAGTTTGGTCCCTGAACTGCTCACTTTCTACTTAGAAAGATGATGAAGTGTTGGCCAAAAGATTAATTTTTTACGGCATGGCAAGTGGACCCAAATACAAATTTGTTAGTGTGCGAAATGATCCCTGAAAATACCACTAATGAGAGAAGAAAAAGTGATACAGGGAAATGCTGGAGACCAAAGTGTTGCCCAGCCAAGTACTGTATATTGTGCAAAACCAGAGTTGGAAGCTGTGAGAAACCGATAGAAGACTCATATCCAGGTTGTGCTGTCTGAGTAGCCAGAAACTGGACATTCAACCAACAACACCCCATGTCACTGTTTGGAAGTTGTTTTGAGTAGCTGTAATTTTTATGAAGTTGATTCCTGCAAACATGGGCCAAGTAGTTTAAGTGGCCATAGAAAGACTGAGAAAGAGTTGCAGACACTGAAGTTGCAGCACAGTTGGGCCGTCCACAGCCATAGTTATGAAGGAAGCACGTGAAGCATCTGCTACTGCAGTACTTCTCTGTGGTTGTGGTAGTATTTGACACTAGAAGTTTAGAATTGGAACATGAGTATGTAATGTTTTCATAGTTAGACCTGGATTCAAGGTAGATTAACTATTAGGTATGGAAGAGGAATAGAAGTCAACTATCAGATCAGAAACTGTGTCCAGGGAGAATATTGCAAAAAGGAGAGAGCAGAAGAGAGTATAAGGTTGGGAGAGATAGAGTGATTATTGATATGTGTACTGCTCTGTGGAAATGTGGCCAAATAGAGGGGCAGATGAGGAGAATCATGGGACCTACTGGCCTTGGTATATAATATTATATATATTATATAATTATATGTATAATTTTATGTATTATATATTATAATTAATATATTATAATTAGTATATTATATTATATATTATAGAATATAATGTATAATATATAATAATATATACATATATACATGTATATAAGTATATATTATTATAATTATATATAATATATAATTATATATAATATTATGATATATTATATATAATATACATATATGTACATATAATATATAATATACATATATGTATGTATGTATATATTCAGATAAGATTCATTCATACTCAAATGGATGTGTTAATATCATATCTTTTCTCTGGTATGAGAAAATGAAGTTGTAAATGAGTTGTAGTTCTATAATTGATACTGTGAAACAGGAAATATTTAAAAGGAGAGTGTGGGGTAAATAATGAGGGGAAAAAGAATGTGACAGTAATAAAGAAAAAAGGAAACAAAGATTATGTATATAGGGGGTGGGGGTTGTAGGGCGGGGGTGAAACGGGAAAAATTGAGAATCAAGTCATGTCATATTCTGGTACAAACTCTCAATTTTGAATGAGATGATGATGTATATTCATAATTTACCGTACATTATGAGTACACATCATCACCGCATATATTATATATATTCGGTAAACTTAGTTTATCGAGTTTTCACACATCTCATCAGCAGGCAAGATCTATGGAGAGATGTTTATTCCTTTTACAAGGCTGCCCTCTCGTGGACACCAAGAAAATACACGGGTGAAAATATCTGTCTCTTATTAAAGTTTTGCGATAGTCTAATTTAATCTGATTTAATCAGCTCCAAGACTGTTTCGGTTCTTTAAACAGAGAGAAAAAAAAAAAAAAAAACTCTTTTTTTAAAAAGAGAAATATTTTTGTTTACAATACCAAAGTGATTAGATGTTTTATGTTTTTACAATGGTGGAAAAGAAATGGTAACAGATATACAATACACACGCTCCAGATGAACAGGAAGTGACGTGCTCTTAGAAAAGTGAACGTGCAGAGTTATGAAAAGAATGATTCTGAAGGACTTGCTCTTTGGTCTAGTCTGTCTTCTGCAAATCTGGATGGCGTAATGTTTACAAATAAAAGTAGTCATTGCTGAAGTCGCTTGTCAAACTGTGTCTATAAATTCCCATGATACTAACGCAAGTTGGGGTCAGAGTTCCGCAACAGAAGACTCACGTGCCCGTTGTCCTGACTCAGTAGTTGTCATTCACAGGTGCGCGTCCCAATGCCTGAAAAGAAACAATGGATGTGCAGCTCGGTTCAAGAAGATTCTGCTTTACTTGAACTAAGGGAATGGCGAGGCCACTGCACATTTTTATTGAGTTTATTGGTGTATTTTAGGCGGAACTTAAGAATCGTATTCATCATTGAGAATTTGTACCTGTACATGATGTACTTTGATTCTTATTTTCCTATTTCCCTGCTCTCCTTTTAACTCTCCACTCCTCCCCCAACATCTAAGCTTTGTTTCTATTTTTCCCATCTTTCAATTTTTTCTTTCCATTCTTTCCTTTCCCTTGCTCCTTCCCTTTGAACATTTTCTTCCCATTCTGCAATATCTATTATACATTTTGGTCTTCATTTACACACCTTCAGTTTCTGACACCAGAGAAAAAGTCAGTATTTACATATGTGTGTGTCCTGTGTATTTCACTGACAAGTGTGGCCTCAAGGTGCATCCATTTAGCTACAAGTCTCTCAAGTTTATTTTTCTGAGCATGAGAGAAAAATAAACTTGAGAGACTTGTAGCTAAATGGATGCACAGAGCCCTATATCTGAGTGACTTGGACCCTATATCTGGATATGATCCACTTGTCCTATTGAGACACCTGTGAAACTTAGACACCTGTTTAAGAATGCTGGAACTGCAAGCAGTAGATAAAGGATATGTGTAATATCATTCACTATTATATTTTTTAAATGAGGACATTTTCTTCCAAATATCAGTGTGGAAATTAGTCTTCTGTACCTGCACAGTTCATGGACTTTTAAGCTTATCTGCATGTGACATTGTCCTGTCGTGGCCATAAAGTATCCCTAGCTTCTCTGATTCTCCCCTCCTATGAACACCTAAACCAAAGACAACCCAACAGTCTTGGACAGTATGCTGAGAGAAGTAGATACCTTGGAACAAAGACCTCCTCTAGAGAGACAAAGATATAAGCTTGGTTTTGCCTTGCTACCAATCCAAAGAGTGATCTTGAGGGAATGCTTTGGCATCTCTGTGGCTCACTGCACAGTGAGATATCAAGTCCAGACCTACATGCTTTCAAGGCTGAGGTAATATCAAGGAAAGCAATGGTAATATCAAGGAAAGCAATAGGCCAGGTATGGTGGAGAGGAAGAGGAATTGTGGGGAGTGTGGAAAGCTGAGAGCTCATGTTTTCTTGGTGTTCGAATCCTGCAGGTTCCTTGTCACAATTGCAGGGAACCCTTCTTCATGCAGGCTGCGCAGGAGCCAACATGTCAGAGGGTGTGTCATTCCCACCATTTACCACAGTTTCCTGGAAGAGATTTGTGCAGGCATTTAAGGAAGTGGTACCTTCTAATATGCATGAAAAATCTCAATGGGCTGTCAGAAGTCCTGGTTATCATATGGGAATGCAGCTATATTGCTTCCAGATTGCTGAGTTTGTTTCTAGAAAAGTTGGAAATATAACATTTGATATAAACTTCTTATAATAAAATTAGTTGGCAACTAATTCCAAAATATTTTAATGCTGTGTGAACTAAATTAAAACATGTCTGGGGCTCAGAGTCAGGTGATAAGTTGTAGGTCTCTAGGCCAGATGAATTCAAAGTGACTGACAGTTTAGAAACTCTCCTATTTTGTGTGCACAACATGCAGTCTTGAGATGCTTGCAAGGAATAGCTAATTACCCTCTTGAATTCTATGACTATAATTGTGCGGATATAAAAGTAAGAGTGCATCCTTTGCATGGTGGTATGTAGAGCATTCTCTCTATGTTATGGTTAACTTCAATTCATCCTTCCACTCATCTTTTTCTTAATATAAATGCTATTTCTTCAAAGAGATCTATTAACTCTCCAGTCTAAATTTGGTTTGTGTATTATACTTATCAAGTCACATTGCTCTTTCTGGGAAGCACTTATCAAATTTAAATCATAACATACTTACTTGCATGAATGTTTCCCTAATGTCTGTTTGCTCACTGTCCAGCCATGCTTTTATTCACCACTGCATCCCTAGTGAGGAAACCCCTGGCACCTCCAGTGAAGAACTTGGTGAATGTCTGCTGAGTGGTAAGTTAGTCTTGATCCCATCAGGGAAGTCTCTCTGCTGCTTGGTGTCGCTGATTTGACATCTGATACTTGATGTATGTTCTCCATTGCTGAGAATGATGCTCTCAAACATCAGCCTTCTCCTTTCACACCTCAAGTGACCTAGAAAAGGGACCTTCTCAAATCCAGAAAGGTCCAAACATCATTACTTGGCTTCTGACTAAAGCTGTCCTGACTGGGGGCCAATTGCATTTCTTTGATGTTGAGAAGAATTATGTAATGGACACCGACACCTTCTGTTGGGAACCATGGACAACTTACTGGGCTTAAGATTTACTGGGATTTACTTACTTGGACTTGAGGATGTCTGTCCTGCCCTGCAGGATCAGCTACTGGAATTATTGCAACACCTGTCTCATCCTGTGAGATCTTAAACTACAAGGATTACTGCACTAAGATTATTGGCCTTGGTACTGACTGGGATTAAGGATGTCTTTCCTGCCCTATGTAATCTTCAACTACAGTGATTATTGTGGGACCACCCTGTTTTATGCATGCCAGGATTATGGGTTGAAGGCTTGGTACCAAATAAAGGATCAGGTGAGCTCTGGTTATGGTTTCTTCTGCTCCCACTTCTACTACTACAGTATTTGGCCTTTGGCTGTCACTGCTCAGAGTAGCAAGAGTTGAGCCCGGGATCAGCCTTTTTCCTCAAGGTTCTGACTTTGTTATTTGTTAGTTATTGATCTTTTAACTGTGAGACTATTGGGGAATTAGAGTTTGCCACAAGGGTTTTTGCTGAGTCCTCTTCCCTGGACAACCACAACTTCTTTGACAAAAAGTCCACTTCATCTTAGATGCTAGGCACAGGGGGAGAATTATCAGCACAGCATAAAGTTATGCTCTCTGGATCTCTTTTTCATTGATTTTATTTCATAGGACTAGCAAGAGCTTTGTTATGACAACCAACGGGCCAGTCCTCCTCCAGACTTTCTGAGGAAATCTTTCTGCCTTCAAGACAACTGTATTTCTTTGAGGTTGAGAAGAATTTTGCAAGTATGATCTTCAAGTCTGTGGCACATCAGCTAAGTGGCTCATTCCACAAAGATCCCCAACAGAAAGCAGCTAAACTGAGAATGAAGCTAATGAGAGAGGGAGAGACTTCGGAGAATGAGAAAAACCAGAATCTTGCAGAGATGACTTAAGGAGCAAAAGAGAAGAAAGGCAGTGACAAAGAAAAGAACATTAAGGCAGGATGAGGCCTGAGAAGAGCTTCAGAAGCTGACATGAGCAGGCGGAATGTATTAGTCCAAAACGTCACTCTCTCTTCTTTCAGTCTCTGGCCAAGGCTCATGTTCAGATTCACCATCAGGTACTGCTCCGTGTGATCGTAGGCTGGCCACAGAGGCAGATCATCCCCGTGAGGATTTCTAGAAGCAAAAGCACACAAAAAGTAAGATTGTTTTACTCTGCTGCACCTGGTGTGGGGGAAGCCGGCGGGCCCACCTACCCCATCCTAGCGAAGTTAGCCCAGTATCTCATCATCCTCCTGCTCAGCAATTTCTCCTCTGCTGTGGCTCCCTCTGAAGAGACAAACACAAATCCAGCCACTCACAAGTATTCCTCAGAACCCCGGTGTCCTTCCTGTCTGATGAATCCTTCCTGTATCTCCCCTCCCACTGGAGCTTCACCAGTTTACCAAGTCTCATCACCCATTTCATATAGACAGAGACTGAGGCTCTAGGTTGCTGTGCTTTGCCCAAAGAATTGTGGTCTGCAAATGACAGAGATCAAAGGCATCTTCTGGCCTAACTCCTGCTCTTCCCATCACTGCCATGAAGCTACTGGTTCCTTGGGAAGGAAGTGAGATCTGTCTGTCTGTCTGTCCATCTCTTTCTCTCTCTCTCTCTCTCTCTCTCTCTCTCTCTCTCTCTCACATCAGTATTTGTTATACCAGCTTCTTAATATCCCACCCCCAGAATAGCTTCCAAGGTACATAGGTATAGTAGACAGTTTTCTAGACATTTGGCAGAGTATTAGGCACATGTGCTGCATATTAGCCTTTTAACCAAATCTAGGAGATGGTTCTGCATTGTCCCCTATATAAGCTGTCATTTGTTTCTTATAAATATAAATCAATTTATATATGTATGAGCAACTGTATTGATATAATGCATGTATCCAGTAGCCTACTGATAGATCTTTACCAATACTTGGCAGTCTTCTATTGGTTAAAACAATGTTTAGTGTGTAAGTATATGTTTGTGCTTGTGAAGTATAATTATGTAAAAAAAATCCTAGATATAGAATTCTGAGACTAAAGACTACATGCATTGACAGAGGTTCCATTATGCATTAAATTGTCTGTTTCTCATACCTGCTGGAATACAGTGTTTAAAATGCATTGTCCTCTGAAATCTTGATGATGTCAGATGACTCTCCAGCCAACAGTGGTCTACAGTTCTCTTGCCGAGTGATGTTGAAGGGATTTTCATCTCCTCAAAAGCCACTGTGTCTCCTTTTCTATAAACTGTATGTTTACATGATACCTTGCCTTGGATTAAATTGTTCTTTTCTAATTACCTTTTAGAGCTCTAAATATCAAGGGATCCAGCCCTTTGATACACTGATTGGTCATTTCTTAGTTTGGAGAGTCTATCTGCTGTCACATAGTAAGGTTCAGTAATGGCTTCAGGAAAAGATAGTGTCATTTATTTTTTAAAATTGGTTTTTGGGTATATTTTGTATAGACATTATGATCATAATCAACATTGAGAATTTGTACCTGTAGATGATGATGATAGTGTCATTTAGTAAGCACTCGCTGTGCCCTTTATGAAAACTGCCATTTCAGCCCTGAGACAGCCTGGGGTGTGGTCCCACCATTACCTGTGTGGTGAGGCTGAGTAGAGAGAATAAGAAACAAGCCACAGTCCATGTGTTCCCTATCAGAGATTCTGTTCTCATTGTCCACAAGCCAACAAGAATTAGTAAAAAGTCTGCGGTAGATGATATTTTAACTCAATATTTTAATTATTCTTGCCTAACATTTTCATGGAACTCTTCCTATTGATAGCCAAAGCTAATTGGTTGTCTATTTTAGGCACTGAACTCATTAGAAATTCAAATATGAACAAGCTATTATCATTAGTAAGATGCAAAAACCCATCTCGATGCAGACATGTTGAGTTAAAATTCCTTTCAAAGGAGGGGTCTTGTCTTCTAAAATCCTGAGTGTCAGCCCCAAAGGATTTTCTAGGACATACAGAGGCAGGGAGACCAGGGATCATGGAAATGGTTCCAACTTTTTTCGAACTTTAGATCACTTGAGTGTTCCCAAGTGCCCACCTCTCGGGCTTCAGGACAAAGCAAAACACTCATCTAGAAAACACTCGCTGGCAGCTCTTTTCTTCTTGGTTTCTGAAACATCTGAATGGGGACATTTTCCAAACAAGGGTAAGCCTGTCTCTAAACCATGGCAGTGATTACATCCCGCTCATCAGGCCTTCTGGGCTATCATTCTAAAGTAAAATACAGACTTTTCTGGGCTGAGGAATCATTTGTTATCAATCAAGTTTTCTGTGAAAAATGTATTTTAGACACTGCATCCCACAGATGTGGGAAACCATTTCATGCATTCATAGAAACCTCATTAACATTTAAAATGTGTGTACTCTGTAGCCTGTGAATTCTACTTTACTTCTAGAATGTTTTTCGTATAATTATACTTACAAGTGAGCAGTAAACATGTGTGGACCCTAAACATTGATTTAACCCATAGAACATTGGAGACAATGTAAAGATCTATCGATATAATAATGGATGTGTGCAATATAGATTTAAATATGGTAAATAAGTATATATCTAAATTTATGTGCAATATGTTTATAGAACAAAAAATGGTCATGAAGGGTGGGTCAGAAATCTTATATTAGCAGGAGGAGCCCATTTCTCTCCACCTCATTCCAAGTTCCTTGTTCCTACAAGAACAGGCCCATGTGGGCAGTTTCTTACCAAACATGACAACGTCACCCCTCAGGAAGGGACCTCCAAAGACAAAGCGGATTTCATCAGAGTGGTCGGCTTTCACAAAGGCTGGTTTTGTGTCTTCAAAACACTGGGGCCGGTGTTGAAACTCATAGAAGTAAACAGGTGCACCAGCATCTGACAAAGGGTCAGAAGGTTCAGGCATACATTTTGTTGGAGCAAAGGGCTGACCCTCATCTCCCTCACCTTGTGAAATCCTAGATTTACAGAACCAAGGGTGCGAGAGCTCACAGACAAGAGGTGACCTAAACCAGCCTAACTGCCCCCTTTTTTCAGTTGAGGCTGGAATTCCCTGCTACAGCAATTCTGGTCATGCTCAGCCCACAACCACTTGGGGCAGTCTGAGAAGGAAATTGTCTTTGTCTACAAACAAAAACCCTTCATACTGAGCTGAAATCTACCTTGCAATTTCTTCTCCTCTTCCAATGTCTAGAGATAAACAGTAAGACTAATTTCAAGAGAACTCAAAATCTATACATATGTATCTTAACTTCTCTTCTAGTAAAGGTCTTTTCTCTGTAGTTTCCAACACACAAACATGGACACACTTGCATAATGCCCATGGTTTCTCATATAGGCACATATTACACACACACACACACACACACACACACACACACACACACACACACACGGTTTCCATTACCCCTCCAGTTATTGGACTATTTCTCTGCCTCTCTGCCAAGAAGAACCTCACAATATAGTTGCTTTCTTAGTTACTTTTCTTTCATTGCTAAGACAAGATATTTTATATCCAAAGTTAAAGGAGAAAAGGTTTATTTGGCTTAGAGTTCATAGAGGTTTCAGTCCGTAATTGACTGGCTCCAAGGCATGGTGACAAGGGGGACAACAGTTCATGTTGGTGGAAGACAGAAAAAGCAACATAGGACCTTAACAGCGTTGTTCTGCCCCTTTTCTCACTTCCAGACTCCTGGGATTAGGCCAGCGCTAACCCAATCACTCATGTGCAATGGATCAGTAACCACAGTCTCTTAATCTCAGCATCGCACATTTCAGATTCAGCCACCTCCACAAAAGCCTATGGTCACATGAGGCTTCGGGGAAACATCTAGACACAACCCATAAGTTACCTTGTTATGTCACTTCTTCCTGTCCTCATGTTCTCTTTTAAAATTGAAGTATTATTTGTGGATGATTAAAAACACAGATCTTAAGTGCAGTGTTCGGTGTATTCTTACAAATACATAGAGTCATGTAGCAACACCCCAATCAGGACATAGAATATTTTCACCACATCAGAAAGGTCCTTTCTGGTCACTCACCCATGGTATAGGCAATGTTCTCGTTTCTATTACTGTAAAGTAGTATCACTAGCTCTTGAAATTCACACAAGTGAATTAATACAATATCTAATGTGCTGTATACTTCATGGCTTCTTTTCCTACTCATAACTCTTTGAAATTCATTCACGTAGATGTTTCAATAGTGAGTTCCTATTTTATTGCTGAGTACTAAATTATCGCATGAATATAACTGAAATTTGTTTATCCATTCATCTGATGGTAGACATTTAGGTTGTTTCCAGTTTGAGGCTCTGATAATTACAGTAGCTGTAACGAGGCACGTGTAAGTCTTTTGTGTAGACATATACTTTCACTGTTTGGTGAATAGCAAAGACAAAGATGACTGAAGAATCAGATAGATGTGTTTAAACTTACTAGAACTGTGAGTGTTTGAAGGTAGCTTACCATTTCCCTTTCCCACCAGCATTTCTAAGAGTGCTAAACATTCCACATTCTTGGCAATACTTCTTGGAATAGTTTAGGTTTTAAACTTAGCCTTTATTTTTGGTTCATTTTGCATTTCCTTGATGATCAATATTGTTGAACAGTTTTCATGAACTTTGAGATGTTCCTGGATCTTTTGTGAGAGATTTTTTTCACATCTTTCGCCCATTATTCCAAAAGTCTATTTTGTTATTTTTGTATATGAACTTGAGTTCTTCTATTCTGGATATGATATTTGTGAAATAATGTATTGTGAATATTTTCTTATAGTTTGTGGCTTGCTTTTTCAGTTTTAGCAATTTTTTTAGGTAAAACTCACTGAATATAAAATTAACCACTTTAACTGTTTCACAGAATACATATAATTCGGTGATTTTTAATATAGTGAGAATGTTGTACAAACATCACTACTATTTATATCCAGAACATTTTTATCATTCCAAATAGAAATCCCACATCTATTAAGTAGCCGCTCCATTTAACCTTCCCCTCCACCCCTGGAAAACACTGACCCTATGGACTTGCCTAATTTGGCCATTTCATATAAATAGAATCATACAGCATGTGGCTTTTTTTGTCTGGCTTCTTTCACTTAAACTTCTCAAGGTTCCTTTCTGTTTTGGCCTACTGTGACCATATTTCATTTCCATGAGCACCTTTATGTTAATGGTTTGCAACTTCAACACTCCACTTTCAGTAACAGAATAACTATACAAAATACAAATAAAATAGAAGAGTACTATAAATTATCTAGTCCTAATAGAAATACTACATCCAATAGCATCAGAGTCCATATGCTTCTTAAGAACACATGGAATACCCTCCGGAATAAAACATATGTTGGTTCATAAAATTTATCCCAAATTTCATAGGACAGAAATCATACAGAATGCATTGATCACAGTACAGTGAAATCAGAAATCAGCAACAAAATAAAACCTAGAATATAGACAAATAAAAATAACAAGGGGAAAAAGAATGTGATAGTAATAAAGAAAAAAGGAAACAAAGCTTATGTATATAGGAGTGGGGAGTTTCAGACAAGGGGGAAGAGAAAAAAATAAGAATCAAGTCATGTCATATTCTGGTACAAACTTTCAATGTTGAATGCGATGATGGTGTGTGTTCATAATGTACCAATAAAGATTTGAATTTTAAAAAAAGAAAATAGAGAAATATTCAGAAATTAAATAGTATATTGTGTTACTCACTAAAAATCATGGTGAAATAAGCATAAAAACAGTTAGTAGTTGGGGCCGGGGAGTTAGCTCAGTGGTTCCGGCGCCTGTCTCGCAAGCGCAAGGACCCGGGTTCGATTCCCCGGTAACCACATAACAATACTGGGTGTGGAGACCCACACCCAGCAGCAATCAGTACCACATACCACAGTGCCGGGCGTGGTGGCTCATGCCTGTAATCCCAGCACTCGGGAGGCAGAGGCAGGAGGATTGTGATGTGAGTTTGAGGCTGAGCTCAGGGCCAGCCTGAACCACAAAGCGAGACCCTGTCTCAAAAAAAAAAACCAAAAAAAAAAAAAAAAAAAAAAAAAAAAAAACAGTTAGTAGTATAACCATGTTGGAAGGGTACTTTTCAGTGAAATTACTACACAACCTTTATAACTCTGCATCTTCAGAACTGTTGCATCATGCAAAACTGAAACTCTCTTCTGATTAAAAAGTAATTTCCCACCTTTCCACTGGGTCTCCGGTACCAAGATTCTATTTTTCTATTTATAAATTGGACTACTGTAGTTGCTTCATGTAAGTGGAGCCAAATACGATTTGTCCTTTTGTGTCTAGCTTATGTCATCATAATGCCTCAGAGTTCTCCCATTTGAATTGTGCATAATATCCTTCTTTCTTAAGGCTGAGTGATAGTTCATCACAGGAATGTATTTAGTTTATCTATATACTCATTAATTAATATTCAGGTCCTTTCCACCTTTGGTTACTCTGAACAATGTTTCTATGAACATGGATACACATATATCTATACAAATTCCTGCTTCCAGCTTTTTGGGAAGTACACCAAAAGGGGTAATTCCATATAACTGTAGTTTTTAAAAACACGATAGTTATCCCAATTGAGTATGATTTTGATTTATATCTCCCTAATGAGTAGAGATATTGGTTATCTTTTCATATATTATTAGAAAATGTATATTCATTTCCTTTGTTTCTTTTTTAACTGAATTTTTGTTGTTGACTTTTACAAATTCTTTATGCATTTTTCCAAATTTGCAGGTTACCATCTCACTGTGTTGATCATTATATATTTTTCACTACTTGTTTCCTCTCTCTCTCTCTCTCTCTGTCTCTCTCTGTCTCTCTCTCTCTTTTTTTTTTTTTTTTTTTTTTTTTTTTTTTTTTTTTTTTTTTTTTTTTTTTTTTTTGAGACAGGGTCTCACTTTGTAGTTCAGGCTGGCCCTGAACCCACAATGTAGCCCGGGCTGGCCTTGAAACCTTGGCAATCCTCCTGTCTCTGCCTTCTGAGTGCTAGGATTACAGGCACGATTCACCATACCTGGCATTGTTATATGTGGTTACCAGGGATTAAACTCAGGACCTTGCACTTGCCAGACAGATGCTGGGAACCACTGAGCTAAATCCCAGGCACCCTCCTCTTCTTTTGCACTTATTAAACATACATAAGTATGCTCAGTGGTGCCTCTTGGGACTCTTAAGATCTGTTTATTCCCTTAATTCTTTCTTCTTATTTCCAGGTTGTGTAATCTCCAATGATCCACCTTCAGTTTTCCTATTTTTTCTTCTCAAACCTTTCTTCCCCAAAGTTTCACTACACAGTCTTTTTCCCCAACATTTTCAGCTTGCTTATTGTTTTTCCTAACTGATACTCTTTGTTCCTGATTGCAGAAACTAATGTAATTTAAATATTTCCAACAGATCACCTTAATAGGGTTCTGACTTATGTCTCCCAGAGGCAAACTGTTTAGACAGAGAGTTATTTTAGGCTAGTCATTTTGGAACTACCAAAAAAAGTCAAAATAATCAACCACAATTGAGAATGAAATCCATTTTTTTCCTTCAAGACTAAGATATTCCCCAGGTAGCAGAGGATGCATTAAGAATAAAAGAATATGACACAGAGCTTTATTGCTGCGACTCAGGGGGTTATGTCTTCATTAAATGTTTACCTACTGGCTCCACATGTATAATTTTTTGCCAGAGCTCTGGCAAAACTGTTGCTCCTTTCCTGTTTATTTACTATCTTTGTCAGGTGTGGTGCCAAAATTCTATGCTCCCTCGTTCTTGTCAGAAAAATTAATAATATCTTTTGACAAACAAAAACAATTTATTTATGTAAAATTTCAGTTTTTCTATTTGGCTATACAATGAATCTCAAGTTATTAGTATGTACAGTGTGAGTTAGTGGTTGCAGGTTTGGTTTGTTTTGTTGTTGTTGTTTTTTGTTTTATTCCCCTACCATATATCTCCAAGATATAGAACAGAGCTAGGCACATAGGAGGCCCATGATAAGTGCAGTATTTGTTCAAAAAGAAAGAAAGTGAAAGAAAAGGGAAAGGAAAAAGGAAGGGAAGGAAATAATTAGGAAGGGAAAAGTTTGTATTCCCTAAAAAATACCTCTCTTTTATTTTCCATTCTTCCTATAACTAAGTTGTTAGGAAGACGCCTCCAGAGAGAGAAGAACCTGGGAGATGAAACCCAGAAGATTATGGAGAGCTGGAAATCTTCTACATGATCATGGAGGGAAGGAACAGAAGTTGCTCTCACTCTGCAGGCAGAAGGCTACACAGGCCACCCGGTGCAGCTTAGCTACAGTCAGGTATGAGAACTCTCTCTCTCACCAGAAAAGGAGAGGCAGAGCAGTGCTTGGCTAATGGGCAAAAGGATCCCCATATGCACCTGCCTCACTGGACTGTTTCCCCAGGTTGTGCCCTTAGAAGACTCACCTCTGTGATGTTGAGCTGTGACCAGCCCAGGGACCACAAAGAACACATCTCCAAGCAAGTCCAGTAAACCATCTCGGATTTCAGTCAGGGAGTGCTCTCCAGGGAAGTATTCATTGGCCACAACATGCAAATATGGCATGGGGATGTGCTGTAAAAAAATCCTGGTCAGAGAAGATCTGAGTGAACAGCAAAGACCAGCAAATGAAGCATTAGCTTGAGCAGACAAAATTCTAAGTGTTCTTATGTCTTATCTCATTTAATCCACATGGCAATCCTATAATGCAAATACTAAAATTATCTCTGTTTAAAAGATTAATAAACTGAGTCTCAGAAAGATCAACCCAAGTTTGTATTCAAATACAGTGCTCCTAACCAGAGTACACATGCCTCTATGTCATGGTGATGTTTTCAAGGACTATGTCTCTGTGGAGAATTCTGGACAAATTTGCTGACACTTAAATTATTGACACTGTTCAGTGGCACAACTTCTAGCAAGCTGCTTTGAAATTTGAAGGAGAGACTTCCTAAACCATATGTAAGGGAGTTGCTCAGACTCGTTTATCTGATGTTCTGATGGTTCTTAATCAGGCCCAAAGCAAGGGAGGATTCTGCAGCAGGGACAAGCTGTGGTTCAAGAGCCAGGCTACATGGACCACATGGTCCACATGTCCAGCAGACTTTGTGGTGCTAGAACCACCCAAACTAAATCAAGAGACTGTATGGAGTTTCTGCTAAATTCCCACATGAGAGTCCCAGGGCAAACTGTTAAGTCCTGGAGGAAGGCTATGTGTCTGCATCAGAGAACTACTTACCATGTGCAAAGCAGCTCCTGGCCCAGCAGCAGGTCTAAGTGAAATTGCACGTCTTTCCTCATGCATGCTCACAAAAAAAATAAATAAATAAATCTACTTCTGAGCTGGGGATATAGCTCAGTGGTTCCGGCGCCTGCCTTGCAACCCACAAGGACCTGAGTTCGATCCCCGGTAACCACATAACAATACTGCGCATGGAGACTCACCCCAGTAGCAACCAGTACCACATACCACAATGCCGGATGTGGTGGCTCACACCTGTAATCCCAGCACTCGGGAGGCAGAGGCAGGAGTACTGCTGTGATGTGAGTTTGAGGCTGAGCTCAGGGTCAGCATGAACCACAAAGCGAGACCCTGTCTCAAAAAAAAAATCTACTTCCAATCCCTGGAACATGGCTCAAGAGACTGTGTATACTTGAAATGTCCTCCTGCTCTAGTATCTCCCACCCTAAAGTCCAGATCAATGACTGCCTCTTCCACAAGACATCTCCAGTTCAGCCAAAATCCCACTCTGTCTACAATGTTACCAACTGCAAGCATCCAGTCCTGCTACAAGAAACTCCTTCACCTGATCTCACACAACTGGTTCTCATGGTTCCTCCTAAGCTCAGCTTACCAAAGTTCTCCACCCTAAAAGAGCTATCACCTCATACTGTGGGCACCATGGGCCTCTGACTGTCTTCTGCTTTGGTTCATATGCACCATCACATCCATCTACCCCACAAAGCACTCCAGTGCCTTTGGAATTGCTAGGGCATGTGGGTCTCAACAAACATTTGCTCCCTGAATCAAAGAATGAAATGAGTCTGGCACTGAATACCTGCCACATAATGTGCATGGAAACACAGAAGACAGAAGGAAGGAGAGTAAAAAGGAAGAAAGGGATCCATCTCTATAACCTAGTGTCTAGAGCAAGAACTGATGTCCCTGTGTTTGTGCAGTGGAAGAATGAGCAGTTGTTGGGTAACAAATGAGTGTGTGGGTGAATTTCTGATGTTGCTGGAACACAGCAGGGGCTGGGCTGCTCTGTAGTGATCTGGGCCTTGAGTCCCATGTGTGTTAGAATTCAGAACTTTCAGAATAATAGATAAATCATAACAAATGTCTCCTGTTATGCAACATTCTCGAGGAGGCAGCACCTTCTAAATCACATTAATAAGTTCACCAAGAAAACTGCATAGTGGAACACGTGACGTGAATGAATGTGTGGGAAAGGAAACAGAAGTCAATCTGAATCATTTGCCTGCCATGTGAGTTCCAAAAAGCTTTGGGATTTTTGGAGTTCTTTGCATTTGGGGATTGTGCATACAAAATTGTGAGTCTATCTGTAGTACAGTCTTGTTGAATTAATCAATTGAAGAGGAACATCTCTACCTTTTGTGTTTATGCTGAGGGTGGCCCAGGGAGGCTTATTAAATGACAAGTCTCTGAAGAGTCACTAGTGCCCAAGTTTACTTACCAGAAGAGAGTGCATCACCTGAAAGGCAAGAGATTTGTTGGAGCCATTGAGGATCTCGGGAGTCTCCTGCTGTGAAGAGAAGCACTGTGTCATCTGTGAGCCATCTGGTCATCAGAAAAGAAGCCCTTCCCTGGAGAGCCCAAGCACCTGACTTCCCAGGGGAAGGCAGAAGGAGCAGGAACTATTTCAGCCCACGGCAGCTGGATAGCTGCAGCTTAGATGAGTTCACCAAGCAACAAATTTCTTCTCATGTTTGATAAAAAGAAATCATTTCTTCTCTCCCATCCAACTACTAAGCAGGCCCAACCCTGCTTAGCTTCTGAGATCCAGCAAGATCGGGTACTTTCAGGGTGGTATAAACCCCTGTTATTCGCTGAATCATGTCTCCTCCCAAAATTTCTGTGTTGAAATATTCATGCCCAGGATACCAGAACATGATGGTGTTTAGAGATAGGGCCTCTAAATGGGTGTCTGTGTTAAAAAAGAGGCAACTGGGGTAGTTCTGCAGTAAGTCTGACTGGGTCTGAGAAAAACAGGAATTTGGAGACACCAGCAATTGAAACACACAAGAATGGACCACATGAGGACATGGCAAGAAAGTAACATCCCTCAGCCAAGAAAAGGAGCTTCAGAAGAAACCAACCTGCTGACAAATTGATCTTGAACTTTCATCTTCCAGAATTGTGAGAGGATGAATTTCTGTTGTTAAAGCTACCAAATGTCTGGTTTTTTCCTACAGTAGCCCAAGCCGATGATTATTGGATATCACTTGGCTCTGACACCAAGTTCAAAGAGAAGCCAGAAAATCTCAAAACTAGAGGATTATTTTCTTTCTAAAGACTTTTGCACTCAGGACCCCTGAGAAGCCAGCAATAGGGACTAAAGAAACTGGTGGCTGAGAAGCCAAGTTTGGTGCAGTCAGATGCCTGGACTGTCAATCATTTCCCTTCCCGGGTGACTTAACTCTGCCTCAGACTTATCTATAAGACAGAGACAGAACAGGGTCCTGATGAGAAGTGAGCAAATTGATATTTATTAAGCACTTGCAATGATGCCTGGTACATAACAAGAGCTTCATGTAAACATTTGTTAAATGATCATTTCCTGACAATATTGCAGCTTAAAAACAGAGTCAGAAATAATATTTGTTGATCAAATTAATTCCTTTGGAACATTTTCTTCTGAGAAATTTGGAGGAATGAATCACTAGGGTAAATACTTCAACATGACTGTGTCAGGGAACCCTCAGAGGTATTCAGTCTGTCCATAAGGGTATATGATACACTAAAAGCCTCTACATACAAAGGAGCTGGGATGTGTTTTTGGAGAATTTAATACACTCTCCAATAACCAGGAAAATACTTAACTGCATATTACCCAGGCAGTCCATTGAAACATCCGGATCTGGGTACCAATTCTCCTTCCGTCCCTGGAAGAACTCCAATAGTAGCATTTACTGAGTATTTACTATATGCCAGGCTATTCGATCTGTAGCTGTTTAGTGGGTCCTAACATTAGCCCTATTCCAAAGATGAAGGAACAAAGGCTCAGAGATGTTAGGTGATGCACCTAATATCACACAGCAGATAAGCTGAGAATCCAGGCCTTAAAGGCAGAGCCTGACTACATGGGGATTACTCAGGACTTGCCTCCTTAGCAGCAGTAAACTTAGGAAAGCTACTTTCAGTCTCACTTTCTTTAGCTGTACAACAGGGATACTAATGCCTGTTTGCAGGTTCTTGCTCAGATGACACGCACCTGGCACGTGCACAGCATCTGGCACATCAGTAGCACTCACCACCTTCTTTTGAGCATAAACCCAGAAAGTGGTGAAAGGCCTTATGTGAGCCACATTCTATCACCAAGTCATTTCATTTACAAAAGGATAACAGTCTTTATCCCCACATACTCCAAAGCATTGCTCTGGAGATCAAATCAGTAATGACAAAATGTGTTTTAACAACCCACTGAACTGAAGATTCTGGTTCTAGACAGCTGTCAGCTAGCTTTGTAATCTGACAAAGCTCTATATCTTAACCCCCTTCCCCTAGTTTAAAATGGGGGAGCAGTTTGATCTATATCAGAGAGCTTTGACAATATTATGAATTTGTTCTCCCCAATCTACTGAGGACAGATGGAGAGATTATTTCCAATGAAAAAGGCCTTTCTAAACTGCAGACTCCAGATGACATGGCTTTTTTCTACATCCAGGCCTCAGCTGGGTGATCATTTCTCTCACCGAACATTTCCTGACACCCTTTGACTTCCTGAAAGCAGCTTTCTCTCCCTACTAAGTCCTTTGCAGCTTCTCTCACTTTCTGAAATCATCTTTCCTATACTTTTTATGACTTAGCCCTCAGAAACATAAGCTCACAGACAGTAGTAGAAACCTTAGAAACCTCATGCTACTCAGGGCTCCATTTTCATAAGCACATAGGAAATGCTCAGTACCTTATCAACTTGTCAGATAAATAAAATGATTTAGTAACTTTGCAACTTGTTCAACTTTAGTCTATACATGAAATTCTGTACATGAAAAGTTTAAAGGACTGAAGTTTTCCAACCATATGTGAATTTCAGCTCTGAAGTAGTAACTATATTTATTGGAAATAATGTTTTGTAATAAAGACTAAATGAACCAGCCACGGTGGCACATGACTATAATTCCAGCACACGAGCAGCTGAGGCAGGAGATTCCTGCAAGTTCAAGGCCAGCTTAGGCTACATAGTGAATTCAAGGCCAGCCTGGACTTCATAGTAAGACACTGTCTCAAGCACCTTCCAAAAAAAAAAAACCTAAATAAATCCACTCATCTCTTTCCTTCTTATATAGCTTCTTCTTTTGCTGAGAAAAGATGTTAACACTTACAGCAATCCACTCCCTCAGTCCTAAATTCTCCTCTCTTGTGATTCAGAAATAGTTTGAATATCTCCACCAGAGGTTTGCACACTGGAATCTTGGACTTCACTGGAGCAGTATTGAAAAGCAGTGATTCTTTAAGACATGGAGCACAGTGGAAGACAATTGCTGTAGCTCTTTCAGGTTACGGTTCTTAACAGAGTGGGTTGTTATGGAGCAAGACCAGCTCACACACTTAGTTCCCTCTGCATGCAGCCATTTCCTTTTCCACTTCTCTAGCATGTTGTAGCACGTCCAGGGCACTGCTCACAAAAGGTTCATGCCATATTGTTTGGACTTCACAGCCTCCAGAATTGTGAGCCACAAAACCTCTTTAATTTCTGTGAGCTGCCACCTGGTGTTATGTTATACCAACACAAAAAAGATTGAGACAGCCTCTGCACACACAAGGAAGATAATCACCCTCTGCATGACAGTGGGCTTCGGCCCTCATGCTGATGGCTGTCACCTCTGAAAACACCAGCTCTGGAGGCAAGCAGCTGCATCATCGTGGCACTGCCAGCAGGGAGGACAGCAGGGATGCTTACCATGGGCAGCATGAACCCACACTCGTGGTTATTGACTCCGATGATAGAAGGCACTGCTTTAAATGTTTTTTGAGACAATAGTTCTAAAGGCTCCTCTGGAAAGAAAAGGCCATCGATCACTTGATGAAAAGACTTTGTTTTCTGGAATAAGGAAGAGAAGAAAAATGAGCAGTTATCTCTGCTCACAAAACCTGCTGTCCCTAAATCCTAGTCAAGCAAAGGCAATCTAGTCAAACCATCGATACAAGGCACTAAAAAAGGAAAACTATCCCTGCCCTCTTGGGAGGCTAACACAAGGCTTTAAGACTGAGGCCAGCCAGAGCAACTCCCCGAGACCCTGTTTTCAAAATGACAAATAACCGGGCTGAGGATGTAACTCAGTGGTAGAGCACCCCTAAACTCAATCCTTAGTACCACAAGGAAGAAAAGGGAAAGAGAAAAGAAATAACTATTAGCCCAGCCTGATGTATCAACCCCTATAGGGTCACAGACTAGTATCCAGTCTAATGAATTATCCATTAATAGCTTTCCAGTGGTCACCCAGACTTTACTTCAGTATCTGCAGAGATGAGCACCTCACTGCTTTCTAAGGAGGCCCAGATCTTTCGCAGACAACTGAGGTTTTAGGATGTTCTCAGTTATACTAAGCCAAAATGGCTGTGTACGAGAACACCCAGTGATCAGTTCTGACTTTTGCATTGGGAACATGTTGAACAAATGTGGTTCCACTTCAATGACTTAGGAACCCTTAGATTTTGCTAAATCTTCTCCAGGATGAGGATCAACTGTGTCTCATCATGTCCATTTACTAAATTATAAAAGTTCTATACCCTGCATCATTTTATTATAGTGATTGCCCTGAATCCCCCTTCCTTCTCTTTTCCAAGTTCTACCTCAAAACAAAAAACCAGAGAGGTAGGATTTATCTACCACAAAAAGTAACCTTACCTTCAAGTCCTCCCTTCCCTCCTCACCTGGCCAAGGTTCAGCAACTCCTTGGAGGATTTCCCCCTCAGGCAATTCAGAAGAGCCTTGGAGTCTGATGCAGTGCAACCACAGACATCTGCGACCCTCTGCAACTATTTCCAGAGAAGAGGTAGGTCAGAAAGCACAGCACTGAGAGCATCTGAGCAGTCAGTCCTTCGGCCCACTCACAGGCTGGTCCTTCATGGTCAAAGCCCAGCCTGCACTTCTCCCCATCCCCGACAACCTCTGTGGAATATGCACATTAAAGACAGGTTGGCCTGACATTGTGCCACCTCTCCTGCCTGGACTCTGGGCCTCTTAGGCCATAACAAAGCTGGGGGTGGGGGGACATGGGAAGTGTCACTGTGGGTCAGTGCTCTTTCAGCTCTGCTCAAGCTCCAGCACAGCTGAAGGTCCTGTTTTTAGCTGCTACACTAATATCACTTATTCTTTTTCTATATTTCACAACCATAAATTACATTTTTTCTGTTTACATTTTTCCTAAATCCTACCTCTTCTGACCCATCCTTTCAGAGCACAGCAGCTCAACAGCCCCCTCCTCCCCTAGTCTCCTATCACCCCAATAGTCCCACATTTCCTACCTAGCCCATTGCCAAATATATTTTGTCCTTTCATTGAACTTCTATACTTGTAGAATTTATCTTTTGATAGTAATGGCTCCTAATCTCCAGGGAGTCCTTCAAAAATATTACAGAACTTTTCTCTCTCCAAGGAAATGCACAAACACAGCGCCTGCATACAATTCACAGATAGCTGATCTATGGACTCCAAATTTTAAAAACCCTTATAATAAAAAGATAATAGTCTCCAAGAGTTTAAGACATCACTTCTCACTCATAGGTCTGTAGGTCTGAGTAGGCACTGGGAAACTGGGCCTTCAGTGAATTCTTGGTGAATAAATAATTATATGCACAAACTGCTAGTAGATTTATATTTAACATTACCAAAACCAGTATTTTCTGGGTAATCAAGATATATTCATGGACAGAGAATATTCTGTGTTTCTTCTATTGCTGTACATTGCTATTGTCTGTGTAGTATTTAAGAAAATCCAACACACAAGCCAAGTGGTGATATGTTCCTGAAGTCCCAGCTACTTGGAACCACTCCATCACAAGAGTTTGATACAACCCTGGCCAACACAGTGAAATACTTTCTGAAAAAGATAATGGGGAGAGAAAGAGGTAAAGAAGGGAGAGGAGGAAGGAAGGACGCATAAAACATCACCTCAAAATGAATAATACCTAGAAGATGTTTCTACAGCCTAGTGTTTAATTAATACTCATTGAATGAATCAGCCATTTATTGATTCAGTGCACATTTGTGGCTGCTTAATATATACCAGATATTATGCTGGTGGCATACAGGACAGAGAAAGTTTGGTCTCCAGATCCTTACTATCTGATTCAGCATTAATACAGTATGAGAGATGACAAATCCCTACGACATATGCCCCACCACCCTCCTCACGTTCCCATGTCAGATACCATTTACAGTCACAGTGTTACTTCCCATTGAGAAAGAAACACCTTTGAATCTTCCAGAGTAAAACACCACCATACATAACCATTCCACAGAAAGTAAGTACAGAAGATGAGCTACACAGAACAAGGAAAGCTGGGTAACCACATATAAAGAATAATGGGATAATGTATGAGAAGCCGAGCACATATTTGAACATAGTAGCACTGCAGTGATGTTGTGCTGGGTAACTGGACCCATTTTTTTTAATCAGGCCTTCCATGAAGAACATGAGGAGCAGGGCCGGGGATTTAGCTCAGTGGTTCCGGCGCCTGTCTTGCAAGCACAAGTGCCTAGGTTCAATTCCCCGGTAACCACATAACAATACTGGGCGTGGAGACTCACGCCCAGCAACAACCAGTACCACATACCACAGTGCCGGGCGTGGTGGCTCACGCCTGTAATCCCAGCACTTGGGAGGTGGAGGCAGGAGGATTGCTGTGATGAGTTTGAGGCTGAGCTCAGGGACAGCCTGAACTACAAAGCGAGACCCTGTCTCAAAAAAAAAAAAAAAAAAAGAACATGAGGAGCATGTTCCCTTTGGGCCAGCCAGGGTCCTTTGGGCCTGGTCAGTAATGGAAGACAGAACCTGCTGAGAAGGGTGCCGTCTATAGATTCCTGACCACGCTATCTCCAGATTAAGGCAGTATTGGGAATGTACTTACATCCTTACTCTTCTCATCAGGGTTCTTCAGTTTAGGCATGATAGCCACCCCACTCTCCATGATGGCTTTATGGAATAAGCCCTGGGCCAAGGGAGACAGGACCTGGACAGAGAACACAAGAAACCCAGAAAAGTTGTCCCACAAACCCCCATGCATTCCACATATTACCCATCCCTTCTTCAAAGAAACCCTCCAGGGAGGCCCTAACCTGGCGACTGGGAAGGTCTCAGTTTAGGGATTCAAATGCTAGCTGTATTTTTAGCCAAAGAGTCTGCTGTGTGAGTTCTCGCTTCTTCGCTTCCTTGCTGGGTCACCACCGACAAGTTGCCTAATATTTTTAAGCATCAGTTTGCTTCCTTATAAACCTGTAATAAAACTTGAACCTATCATGGAACTTTTGAGAAAAATGGAGGAAACAATGAATATGACAGTCTGCACACAGTGCCTGCACAAATTGCATTTGTAAAATATAGCTGTTATTATATATGCAGAGTTAGGTCAATATAGTCTGCCATGCAAAGTAACTTTGAGTTTAATTTTTAAAAATACCATAAACTTTGTGAACTGCTATACAGGTGAAGGTCTTTTAACCCACTACCATGTGATTAATTTCTGTAGTTAATCACTCAGAGCCAGTGGGCCATTTTTTATATCTCCATATATTTCTATTCTACCAGTTTCTTGCCAAGAGTCAGATTTGTTTGCCTCTAAATTTCTCTTCTCAGTTGTGCTTATTATTGTAATTATATAATCAGTAGAATATGATGGAAGCCAATGGACTACACAGGTAAAAAGAAAAAAAAAATTATGTCCAGGAATAAGGAAAAAAAACCACCTTGATATACCCAAATAGCTAAAAATAACTGCTGTCAAATTAGATGTGGATGAGAGAAAAGTAAAATATTTGGTAGCAAAGTACAAAACTCCAGAATGAGCTGTAGTCCAGCTATGTTAAGTTTGTACAGGAAATTAAACTGTGGCCCAAGGGAAGTGAATTCTGTCTATTCTTTACACAGACAGACCCCTGTTGAACTCTGGCCTACACTACCCTGTATGAAACCATTGGTGTACACTTTGTTGCTTTATGTTAAAGTAAAAGGTTTATATGCATCTTTTATAATTCCACAGTCTCACTAAGGTCTTCTGTTAAATAGTGCCATGGTCTGGATACAGTTTGAGTGTCTCTCAATCATTCAATGTGGAGAATTGGTCTTGTGGGGGTCATGGTATTGGGAAATGGCACAGTGGGAGACCAGTGGAGACCTCTCCCTCCAAAGGGATTAAAGTCATTCTCATAAAAGTGTTGTTCTAGAAAAAGCTACTCTGACTCCACCCAGCTCCCTATGCCTCCTCTTTCAACATGTGACACTTCCTCCTACACACACTCCTGCCATGATCTGATACCATCCACTGCCCTCACCAGAGGCTCAACTGATGGGACTGCCTAAACTTTAACTAGGAGCACCTAAATAAACCTCTTACTTTATAGTTAACTTGCCTTAGACATGATGATAGCAAAAATTTGTCTAATGCGCAAGTGGGTGAAGCCAAGATCAAAGTGGAATCGAGATCTGACAGTACAAGATTTGGTTATACCCTTCCAGAAACATCTCAAAAAAGCTGAAAATATAAATAAGTATTGGCAGTCCTGGTAAATGGATGCTAGGATTTAACATTATGAACATAAAGGATTTTTTTTTCCTGAAGCCGTTATGTGACCTTAGGAGACTCATTATAAACTCTCCCAATTCCTAATGACAGCTGCCTCGCCCATGATTTGAGACTGTGTTCCTAACTCACAACTGGATCTGTAGGACTGAGGATTTCAGTGGTTCTGGTGCCTGTCTCATGAGCACAAGGTCCTGAGTTCAATCCCTGGTCCCCCAAAAAAATGTATTTGTGAGGCTCATGGAAAGTGGTAAAGCTTATAACTAGATGTCCCTCGAAGCCTCATGTGGTCATAAGTGGGGCTTTTCAGAGGTGGCTCGATCTAGATTTTGTGATGCTAGAATAGATTCACAGCACAACACTAGGTTCAAGACTATTAGGATTAGGGGTGTGAGCGCTACCTCCCTAAGTGCAGATAGGTGCTGTTAAGGTCCCTTGTTGCTTTGCTACCTTTTGTTTGCCATCAGCTATTTCTCTGTACTAACCTTCCTGGAGCCAGCTAATGATGGACTGAAACCTCTGCAAACTGTGAGATAAATAACCGTTTCCCCTTTAACTTTGGCTGTTGGGTGTTTTGTCTCAGGAATGACAGAAAAGTAACTAAGACGGGAAACACTCTTCATAAAAGTGTGTGTTCAACATGAAACCATCAATAAAATGTAAGTAACTGATTATCCTCACTTTTGTAACCTCCCACACCAGGTTCACTGAAGTCACAGTACATGGAACTCACAAGGCTGGAAACACTTATAGCTCCTGCTGACTCGCCGAAGATGGTCACTGAGCTTGGGTCCCCACCAAAGTCTTTGATGTTCTCCTGGACCCAAGATAAGGCAGCCAATTGGTCCATGAAGGCCCAGTTCCCTGGGGCATGCTGGTCTCCTGTACTGGAATAAAGAGGCCAGGTGATATTTCTCAGTGTTTCCTGCAATCCAGAGCATTCTTAGCCGAAGGGCAGGTGACTTCTAGGATGAAGTAGAGAGTCTGAGACATGGAGGAGTTGAAGAGGCAAAGCTTGGTTCTCATTCTTTGCTGGGCTTCTGGTTTCATTGAGAATCTGATCAAAATGAACACACACTATTTCATGCATGATTTCAAGTTGTTCCTAGGCACCTCTGAATTCATGGATCACAGAAGAGTCCTGTTCTTGCAAATGAATCTCTACCAACCCAGCAAGATCTTCCTAGACAGAGATTCCAATGAATGAGAATTAATAACTAGATAATAACTGCCACAGCCACGGGATGTACCCTAAATGTTCTAAGGATGTAAGGTGAACACTATGATTGCCACTACCTATGAGGCAGGTTGTTCTGGCTTCTCTCCTTTGCCTTCTTTCCACCATCCTCTGCCCTGTTCCCAAAAGGTTGATCTATAAGAACTGCATATTCTAGGCTCCAGCCCCATGTCATCAGTGGGAGGTGCAGACAGATGCTTGTGGGTGGAGAAAGAGAAACTTGAGAGTTCATCCCACCACCCCATGCTCCTTCTATTCTTGGAAGTGGTTTTGACAGTCACCACATTTCTCCTCTGCCACAGCTCATACAAACACCCTTTAATTAAGTCTGTGAGAGTGTCATCAGGCCAATGATGGGCACATCACCTTCTGCAAGTATATCGGAGGATTCAGGCACAGGGAGGTTAAAAGCCCTGGCCCCGTGGTGGGGCAGGGACAGAGGTAGAAGGTTGCAGAAGTGAGATTCAGTGAGTTTGGCCCAGGAGTCCCTGCTCCTAACCACACTTGATGCTTGTGCCCCTACACTGGACAATTCAGTGAAAATGCCACAGAACCAAAGAACCGCCTAGACTGAAGACATTCGTGTATCACACCTATGTGCCTAATCGCAGGCTCACGTAGTATTCTCCAACTTTATGCAGTCCCCAGAATTCTTCCTCCTTTTGGGTTCTGTTCTGTGTCCATGACCCAGGGGTTGGGTCTGGCTACCCCTCTCACTCTCAGATGTCTCAAGCTCTGCTAATTGCAACTCCATTCCATGGTGAATGCCACATCAGATGCCACTGCTTCCTTTCTATTTATCCTGAGAAGCACTACAGCTCATTGTTTAAGATCTCCACCTCTATCACAGTATTTGTAGTGTATCCGCTCACTCATCTGATGGGTGACACTGCACATGTAATGAAACTGGCCCTGATATCTTCACGTTGAAAGTGTAGGGTTACAACTGTGCCTGTTGCACATGATCTCTAGAAAGACTACCAGGGACAAGCACACAAGTGTCATGATCATGTATGCAGTCGCTTTCATGATTCAAACCCCTCATGATCTGAATCAAGATCAGGCACCACCCTCCCCCAAACCCCATCTGTAGCTGGGCACACTACATCCAGCCTCCACCATGCATGGAGTCAGCTTCCTGGCACACCACTCTGAGCAGGGTACCCCTGGGTGCCTCAGTCTTTAGAGAATAAAACCCACATACCATGACTGACCTGGTATTCAAGACTTGCCCCATCAAGGCTGACTCTGTCTTCCATATCTACTTTCTACTCTATCTTCACTTGCCTATGCTCAAATCAAGATAACATAATCCATTTTTGGAAACAAAATTACTTTGTGCCAAAGGAAAGGACACTTACTGAAAATGCTAATGTATAAAGCAGCTAAAAGTATATGTTCCAGGTCAGGGGACCCGTCAGCCTGCTCTGACTTCACAGAAGTCCCAGAACTACTTCCCATTGCTATACACTCAAAGCATTCTTTGGTAGTATTTCTGCAGCCCCATATATTGCTTTATTCCTTGCACCTTCTCAGCCTGGACTTTTGTAGCACCCTTAGCTAAACGTACTATCTCCCAAACCCAATCACATGTTTAAGGCACAGCTAGAATACCACCTGTCTCAGGGATCTCTCGGCCCCTGGCAGCTCCCTCCTGGTTTCCACAACTCCTTGCCTCTCACTTCTCTTCTGTTGACACCATGGGTGTGTACGCCCTGCACTGTCTTCCCCACTGGCCCATGAGCCTCTTGGAGCAGGATTCCAAGTGAATAGCTCCTGCCATCTCTACAGCACGGGACAGCAGCCTCCAAACAAGATCAGAGCCTCAAATCCCACTGTTCTTCTGCTGCACACATATTGCAACTTGGCTTCACACAGCCATGTCCAGCAGCTAACACAGGTGGTCAAGAGACCCACCTCTGCTCTGTGACTAGGAGGCTGTGTAACTTCTCTATGACTCCATTTTTCCGCTGAAAAACCAGAATAGCAACCGAATATTTCTTACAGCAGCAAAGGGTGAATGAAATAGCACATGATAAGTGCCCAGTACAACGTAGGTATTACTAGATGGGGGGTGGGATAGTGCAATGGGGGATATTCTCAGGGGAGCATTTGAGGAGCTAACTGTTCACACGACCTGATCTCTTATTTTCCAAGCTGCAGGTCTGGGCTATATTTCCCAGTGACCTGGCAGTTAGATTTGCCCACGTGATTGAGCTCTGCGCCGTAGTGCGTGAACTGTAGCGATGAGCTGACCCTGAAAAACTTCCGCAGGCTAATCCCCCTTGCTCTTCCGCCATCTGCTGGTAAACTCAGGTATGCAGCTCTAGAGAATATAAATCAGAGCCCAAGGAAAGATCCCAGTCCTTGATTGAGCCTGTGAAAGGATGTCTGTCATTCAGGGATATTCACTTTGACTTTACTAAGATGAGAAAGAAATTTTTAATTATTTATTAGCATTAAGAGTTGAGATTTGTCAGCTAGTAAAATTACCTTTTTAGAGACAAACTTGTTGACTGTCACTGACTTCCACAGCTTTTACACGGCCCCTGCAGGTCTGAAGTGCCCGTCACTTGGAGACACTCACCTGAAGAAGCCAAATATTCCTAGGCGGTATTGGGTGGTCACAACCAGCACATCCTCAAAGGCAGCTAGGGCAGACCCATCAAAGACGGAGGCTGAGCCACTCTCAAAGCCGCCCCCTGGAAACCATACCATGACCTGTGAAAGGGAGCAGAATGCACTTGTCAGAGCATATCGCCTCCCCATGCATGCTGGCATATTCTCTCTGCAAGGAAAGGTGGTTGCCTCGCTTTCCTTTCTAAGCAAGATTAAATAATCTGTCTTTTAAAGAAGGCCCAAGGTTAAGCACACATGCCTCTAGGGGAATGGGTTTGATTCCCAGCTTTTGCACTGACCAGATGCACCTGTGAATATACTACTCAACCTTCCCAAGGACCATTTCTCTCATCTGTAAGTTGTGAAGAATGAAAGTATCTCACTTAGGAGATTATCACAATTCCATATCTGGTGCTGATGCAATATCACTGCTCACTACAAGCAGACAAGAAGGATCAAGTAAATATCACCAGGCCTGGGACACAAAGGGAGATGGGAGTCATTCTACGCCACAAACAAGAGCAAAATCAGCTTAAGATGCTTAAAATTAAGGCTCTTTTCCATCATCTGAGAGAAGAGAGGAGAGGGTAAAGGGAATGATGTACAGAAACTTTACTTTGATTAGGAAAATGAGGACCCAGAAGCACAGAACATTCTTCAAATGATGTTATCATTGTTTATATATTTAATAGTAAACCCTCAGGCAAAAAATCAACACATAAAAACCATTAAACTTCCTTGTACACCAATAGTGAACTCGACAAGAAAAAAATCAGGAAAACATTTCCATTCAAACAGCTTAAAAAAAAACCCAAATACCTAAGTGTCATCCTAACCAAGGAAGTAAAAGGATAAAAATTAAAGAACCCTGGAAAAATTGAAGAAGACATTAGAAAACTGACAAACATTCTTTGTCCTTGGATAAGAAGAAATAATATCGCACAAGTGGCAATGTTACCAATAAAGAGATCTATAGATTTAATACAGTCCCTATTAAAATACCAAAAACATTCTCCACAAAAACTAGTAAAAAAATTTCTAAAACTATATGAAATCAGAAAAGACGTATAATATCTAGAGGAATCCTGAGCAAAGAGTAAAACTGGAACCCTCACAATATTGAATTTCAAGTTACACTATAAAAACAATGTGCTACTGGCACAGAAGTGGTGTCACATGCCCATAATCCTGAATTCTAGAAAGATGAGGCAGGAAAAACATGAATTTGAGTCCAACCTGGAGCAATTTACCTTGTCCCAATTAAAAAAGAAAAAAGGAAAGGGAAGATAAAGCTCATTGCAAAGGCCCTGGCTTCAGTTCAGTTCCCAGTAACATTATACTCATGCACACATGCACACACACACACACACACACACACGCATGTGTATGCACTTAAAAAGAAAGAGACAAAGCAGACATATAGACAGAAGAGAACACAATATGCAGAAACCATACTATATACATCAGCCATCTGATTTTTGACAAAGGAGCCAAAAAGATGTTGGAAAAAACACAGCTTTTCTAACAGATAGTGCTAGGAAAACTAGACCTGCATATACAGGACACTGAAATTAGACTTCTCTCATCCAGTACTAAAATCAAATCAAAATAGGTCAAACATCTACATGTCAGGGGCTGGGGGTGTAGCTCAGTGCCAGTAAGCTTGCCTGGCAAGCACAAGGTCCTAAGTTCAATCTACCATTAAAAAAAAAAAAAAAACCTACATGGCAAATAGAAACTCTGAAACTACTGAAAGGTGACATAGGAAACACATTTGAAGTCATGGAAGCAACAACTTTCTAACTAGAATCCAGATGCTCAGGAATATCAATAGCCAACAAATAATAACACACCAAATTAAAGTTTTACAAAGCAAAAGAAACAATCAACAGAAGAAAAAGCCTATACAATGGAAGAAAAATATTTACTAGTGCTAATATGTAGACTATATAATGAATCAAAAAATTAGATCCCCAAAATGCAAATGACCCAATCAAAAATGGGCAAATGAATTACATGAAAAAATGTTGCCAGGCAAGGTGGCCCATGCCTGTATCCCCAGCACCCGGAAGGCTGAGGCAAGGGGATCTCTGTGAGTTTGAGGCTGGTCTGGGCTACATAGTGAGTTCAAGGTCAGCCTGAACTACAAAGAGAGACCCTGTAAATTGAACATCTCTAGCCACTGGGAAAATGTAAATCAAAATAACTTTGAGATTTTTATTTCATCCCAATCAGAATGGTTATCATCAAAATTATAAAAAACAGTGAACGTTGGCAAAGATGCAGGGGGAAAGGAATCCCTCTCCATTGTTAGTGGGAATGCAAACTAGTCCAATTAGTATGGAAATCATAATTGAGAGTGCTTTAAAACCTAAAAGTAGAAGTACTATTTGAAGATATTTTCCAAAGAATTAAAAATATCATACTATAGTATTGCATGCATACCCATGTTTGTAGCAGTGCAATTTGTAAATAGCTAACCTCTGAAAACAGTCTAGATACTAATCAAGAGTTGAATGGATAAACAATACATAGTGTATATATACACAATGAGGTATTATTCAGCCATAAACAAGAATGAAATCTCATCACATCATTTGCCAGAAAATAGATGGAACTTGAGACCATTATTCTAAGAAAATAATCTAAGCTCAGAAAGTTAAATATCACATGTTTTGCCTTGTAGGAGAAACCTAGAATATAAATTAATTAATTAAAGGAGACAGGATAGGAAATCAGAAGGCAGACTCTTGGAGATGAGGAAAGGAAGAAGGTGAGGAAAAGAAGAAAATAAAGAGACTGAAAATGAGCAAGATACATTATATGTATATACAGATTCCCCAAAACAAACATCATTTTTGTGTATTACAAACATGCACTATTAAGTAACAATAGCAACAATAAGTACATTCCAGTAAGTTCATATTAGAGACTATAATCCTTGGGACAGAAAGATAGAGGAAAACATAGAAGAAGAGGAGGGCTGGACATAAACACGGAACGAGTGGCCGTGTGCACTCCGGGCCTCTATCTGCAGAATGGCTCTGATTTACTGAGGGAATTCAGTGGGAAAATACCTTGTGCCCAACACACAGTGAGCACTCAATAGCTGGCATTCCTGTGACACAACAGAGCACAGCACACAGGACCTAGGGAGAGTGTGGCCATAAACAGATCAGTGAATCAGGCTCACTTCTTTTTTTTTTTTTTTTTTAGGTTTTTTGAGACAGGGTCTCGCTTTGTGGTTCAGGCTGGCCCTAAACTCAGCCTCCAACTCACATCACAATCCTCCTGCCTCTGCCCCCCGAGTGCTGGGATTACAGGCGTGAGCCACCACACCCGGCACTGTGGTATGTGGTACTGGTTGCTGCTGGGTGTGGGTCTCCACACCCAGTATTGTTATGTGGTTACCGGGGAATCGAACCCGGGTCCTTGCGCTTGCAAGACAGGCGCCGGAACCACTGAGCTAACTCCCCGGCCCCATCAGGCTCACTTCTACAGAGGAAATATTTAACATTATTATTTGTTTAAATTATAAATGGCAAAACTGGAGAGTGAAACTGTCCTCTGTAAAAATAGTTTTCCAATATTAAAAAGAATCAGGGTTCCATTAAGCCATCTCTTTCCTGAAAGTTGACAGACCATTCAATATTCAGCAGAGTGGGTGGGGAGGGGGAGATTTTTTCTTTTAAAAAAAGCAAAGGTCAAGTCACTGCCAATGAAGAGTCTATCAGAAATGATAAAGTGAATCAGCCACTAGGACGATTTTTTTAAAAATAAGTTATTGATGTGATTATATTTCCCCGTTATTCAATAGAGGCTAGAACTGATTGCAGACACTCAACAACCCGACCTGGATCCCAAGCCAATAACATGCTAACCGGGGCCCCACATGTGGCAGGCAGCCTTACAGGGAGATGGGAGCCCACATCGGCATGAGCTGGTGCATAGATGTTAAGGTACAGGCAATCTTCCGACATTTCCAATTTGGGATAATGCACCTTGAGAATGCGTTGATTTAATAACATCCAATCCAAGTTCTGGAAGCATCTTGAAGAAAGGGAGAAAAAAAGTCCCCAGAATTGTAATCAGCAAATCTGCCTAGAAGGGGCCAGTACTTGAGACAGCTGTCCATCATTTCTGAGCAGGACACACGTATGGTCTGAGTTCATTCACCATCATTTTAAAAACAAATTCACAGGAAAACCATTATTCTCTTTTATCTGGTTCCCAAGTAGAAAAGCATGCTGTACAAGATAAGGCATCAATAATCCCAGAGCCCTCTCATGCCTACATCAACCATCATAATACAGACATGCATAAGACTCAAGCCCACTCAAAAATCTCCAAATTGTGGCGGGCAAGAAACGAAGTTTATTATCAAAATTTTGGTCCTTTCCATTCCCTCCTCTGTCCCTAAATGAGCAAAGGGATATTTCCAGTCCTCTTTGCCAAGAATCTGCTGATGCACACAGTTCTACACCCAAGTGCTACTCAAGCTCCCTCTGCCTAAGCTGCTCTTTCCATGTCTGCTGCCAAGCATTCTTCCCCTTCTTTTGGGTTAAGTCCAAATGCCACCTCTTACAAGAAGTCTTCCAGGTTGTCTCCAGTTGGGCCACACCTCTTATTTGGAAAGACCTACACACTGTGTGTCCTGACCTAGAACTTGTCCTAGGCTTATATGTGAGTATTATCATCTTACCCAACTCAACTCTGAGCAGCTGAAAGCCTAGGGCTCTGTGTGCATAATCCCTGTACTTCATAACTCCTAGCCCAGAGCCTAACATACAGTGAGACTGAGACTGCATATGTGGATATTCCTTCCATACTAAGTGATTAATTAACATTTCCTAAGAGAAGAATGTACAGTACAGACAATGAGAAACCATAGCAACCATCTCTCCCTCTTTGAATATTGTTTATCACAAGTTCACACCTCACTCCTGTCAGCAAAGTCATCTCCAATCTTTTCTCAAAGCTGGGCAGCTGCTAGGAGAAGTTCTCTGTGTTTCTTCCTCTTTCTCTGACCCACTGTGATTTCCTTGTCACCCTATATTTTAATTGTCAGATCCTACTTATGTCTTCCAACCACCACCACTAGTCTACATCCTCCTCAAGGGAAGCTATGACTGTAGTCCAAAAATTATGATTTATTTAATCTCTACAATGGTGCAAGGATAATATGCATTAATTGAAACCATACTTCAAGTTTTGAATTTTAACCTTTTCCCAGATAGCTGTATGCAGACTGATATTCTTAAAATAGTCAACAGCAGCAATGAGCCAAGCTCCCGATCAGCTACAAGATCACAAGAGGTAGCAACCAATACTTCACAGAGTGCTGTGTGGCTAAGCTGTCATGTTTGGTAGCCTAGGTGTGGTAGATGCATTTTCAACTTATCATGACCTTACTAGGATATAAATAGTAATAAGTCAGAAAACATCTGTAATCTATGCATTTTCTGGGGTAACCAAGAGCAAATTACTTAGCTGGTTTTCAAGGAATATTAGATGAGTAAATGAATGACTGAATCAGGAAACAAGTTTGGTCTTAATGTCATCAGTCCCTGGACCACATGAAGCCATCATGGAGCATCCTGGATTAAATTATGCCTGAGCCTTAGGACCCAAATGCCAGGAACCAACATGGCCCAATCTAAGGATCTCACAAAAATCTTCCCATTTAGAGGGATTCTAAAGACCAGCTGCTCACTCAGAAGTCTCATCTCATTTCTCCATCATGAATCTGATAGTTTATTACCCACTCAAGCTTGGAAATCTGCAGCGACTAGGAATTCCTTACCCCCTAAGTCCCCTGTGGCACAGAGAAATTCATTTCATCATTCCACAGGTATCTGTGGAGTTTCCCCCTGGCGGCCAGAAATTGTGTTGAGCATAGTTTTGACCGTGGAAGCTAGGAGTCCCCTACTAGGGCTCTCCATTAAAGCCTTACCCCAGTCTAACTGTAAAGGCCAGCCATGAGTAAGAGGTCACACAGAACACTGGGACAGTCTCTTGCAACCAAAAGACTCTGGAAGCCTGCTTCCTCATTCTTGTTGGTGTCCAAAGTTCCCTGAGAGCTTTGGGATCATAAAGAATCCTAAGCAGACAATGAAACTGAGTTTCTCGAGCTGGAAACTCAGATTCAGGAAGGTCAGAAGGGAAATCAGAAAATATACACATTTTTTTTTAACACTGACCCTAGCAATTCTAGTGATAAGCCAGTTTGGAAGCCCCAAGACCCTGAAATACTTGCCTAAATCTGTGGACCTTCCCACCCCTCCTCTCCACTCTTGCTCTCCTTTGCTCTTTTCTCCCATTCAGTGATTGTTTGTAATTCCCAACTCCCAGCAGTACCACCCATAGAAGCAAGCCTGGACTTACAATGCAGGGTAGGAAGTGGCCTCTCGAAAGTCATTCCAGGGCATTGCTGGCTGAGGGTTTGCAAATCGCAGGGCCCCCAGAGGGGGCATGGCAAAGGGGATTCCAAGGAACACATTCACAGGTGTGGGATTTCCCAGCACTGTAGCTTGCTTGCCCTGGACCCATCCTAGCCTGGTCTTCCTCTGTGGTGCTTCCCTCACAGGCTCTGAGGAAACATATGGGAGGAATGAGGAGCTGGCTGCAAAGTGAAAGGGATCTGAGCCAATAAGAGCTCCACTCGGCACTGTGTTTTCTCCACTCTAAGGCTGTAAAACAGGAGTAGTTGGACATGTTTTTTGTGAATCCACGTTCTCCATTTCCTTCAAAATTACCATAGCATGGACCATTGCTTCTTGGACCCCACCACCAAGCCATGGGTATAAAGAGAGGTCTTCCATCTGCTGCCCTGAAGCACTCCCATCCTGTGGCACTGCCACAAGCTAGACTCTGTCGATGCCAAGACTCCACCAAATTATCTGTCCAGGATTTCCCATACTTCTGTCATATCTGTGGATCCCCTGTAAGATACCAGCTGTTTATTTTTCTGGAAATTAAATAAGCGTTCACATTTTAACCTGGAGGAATCCTAAGCAATAACATCTAGAGATCTGCAGGTTTGATAGGTAGAACAGAGAAAATTAATATACTTTAATGAAAATATAAAAATTATCATTCAGTTGTCACCTGAAATCAGCTCATCCATTTCAAGATAACACCTAAGGAGACTGGGCATGCTGGTAGCTCAGTTTTCACACAAAATATAAAGCATCAGGAAGAAACTGGCAAGCAGCATATCTAACAGGCCCCAGATGTCTTGGCACTACCTGATTTGATATTATTGTGTTGGTGAAAGTTCTGTCTCCACAGCCAGCACTAAAGAAGCCCCGGCTCTGTTCCATTGCCCTCCTCCATACACAGGTTAGAGTCTCTTCTTGCAAAGAGTGAGTAACCTAAGATCAGGACCAGGGTTCTTCATGCTCTACCCACAGAGGAGACCCTGGCCTTGGAGTCTGTGACCTTGGTCCTTTCCACCACTACAGAGTCCTCCCCACGCTTTTCCCATAGGGCATCTCACCCATGGTGACAGCCACAAGGATCCAAAGGGCCCAGATTAGGGTTTGGCTTGGAGACACCCATTCCACATTCATCTAGCTGGCCCGCCTGAATTTTCTGGACAGCCACAGCTATTGTTGGCCTCAAAGAGCTTCAATCAGGACAAGAAAAGGCTTCCTGCTAATAGATAAATCCCCGGCAAGTAGACACAGGACACAGAGGAAACAAAGAATAGCATCAGACCAGTATTTTCCTAAGAGTTGGCCAAGCAAGACATTTCAGTTCTGATTTACATAAGAAGAGGCTGATGATTAACTCATGCTGGGAAAGATCATTTGGAAGGATTTGGATTCATAGGATGGCAGACATCAAAGGACATTAAAGATCAGGTAAGACAGGAATTTCAAACTCAGATGCCTACAGGGGCTAGGAAAACAGCAAAGCAATAATGAATGAAACCAGCTGGAAGAGACAGTAGGGTGTGGTATAAAGTGTGGAAAACCAAATAACACATGCTTTCTCTAAGTGACTTCACTAAATGTTTGGTTTTTGACACTGTAGATCGGTTAAACCACAAGTTTATCATACTGTGTTGGCTTTTAAATGTGGTGTCAGTTTTTTAAAAAATTCCATGTGAGCTCAACATAGTCTTGCTACTCACTTGGGTTATGATACTGGCCAGTTGTCTGCAATTCTGGCCTAGACCCAAGCTTTCCAGTGTAAATACCAGCAAAAAGGCCCCCAGCAGTACAGTTATGATAAGTAGCTCTACCAAAACCAATGCTCAGCACACTGAGTGCTCACCCCAGGGCTTTTTCTAATATAGGTCTCTGAGGAAGTTAGTAGGTCTTGGGGGAACAAGAGCAGGACACAGGACATCACTACAACTGCCCGAGTAGCTCCCTGAGTCACCTAAAGGCTTTCAAAATGCTTAGGGGCTGGACTGGCAGAGTAAAAAATATCAGGAACAATTGTTGAAAAATGCTTCCTTCTTCCCTACCCCCTGGAGATTTGGAGACTTAACCACAACAACAGAAAGTTTGGGAAGCATCCATCTATTGTACAGGAGATCTCTAGAGTAGTCACCTCCTAAGAGATGCAGGACATAACCAACAGATATTTCATGCCCATTGGATCTGTTATTCAAGGAACTGTAAAATCTAAAAGTCCGAAATGCAGAGCTGCAAAGCAAAGACCACAAGGCCTAAGAATGAGGAGATAACAGGCCTGGTCACCAAGGTCAACAAGACCTGGTTCTTGTTAAAAACTCTCCCATTCTCAGGAGCAGATGGTAAACTAAGATAATGTTAAAGAAGTTAGAAATCACCCAAGAATTAGGATAGAAGGATGACCCTTGCCCCAAGTAAAAATGAGCTAATGAGCTAAACATTCTTGCTTTGTTGAATCACTTCAAAGCTAACTAACCTATAAATTTAAAAGTATATCTCCTTGCCCAAAAAGCCGCCTAACCATTAACCTGCTAAATCGTGTATATAAGCTGTGCTATTTTTCCTTTCGGCGCCGTTCCTTCCCTGCGTGTAAGGACGGTCCCGGCGCCGGTCCCTGAATAAACCTCTTGCAACTTGCATCGATACTGCGCTATGTGTTTCTCTGAGGCATGTCTCCCGAGATAGACCTGCGAAGGTCTAACAGAACCTGTTCCATAAATCTTGGCAGACTTGAAAGCCTCGAGTAGAGAATGTCTTTTTTGGGCCAGTGATTTAGCTCAGTGGTTCCAGAGCCTGCCTTGCAAGTGCAAAGGCCTGGGTTTGATTCCCAGTAACCACATACAACAATGCTGGGTGTGGAGACTCATGCCCACCAGCAATCAGAACCACATACTACAGAGCTGTGTGTTGTGGATCACACCTGTAATCCCATCACTTGGTGGGCAGAGGCAGGAGGACTGCTGTGAGTTCAAGGCTGAGCTCAGGGTCAGTTTAAACTACAAAAGTGAGACCCTGTCTCCAAAAAAAAAAAAAAAAATGTCTTTTTCCCTAATCCAACTCCATTCCTGATATATTGCAGAAAGTGGCATGAATTATGGAAAGAAGAGGTCAGCAAAATCTTAATTCACAGCAAAAGTCACTTATGTTTCAAATTGTTCCTGAAATCCAATGATCAATGACAATAGACCCTATAAACAATGATGGATAAAAACTATGGATTGGGCTTAAGGAAGAAAAGAATTGTTTATATTTATATGTCCAGCTGCCCAAACTGTATAACTCAAAATTACTATAATCTGTGGCAGTGAATAATAAATAAATGTTTTTATGGTTTGCACCTAGGTGTACCCCTAAGGCCTCATGCAGTCAGGGATAGGGCTTTTTGGAGATGGCTGGATCTAGTGTGTCATGGTGCAATGCTGGGATTAAGGATTTTAGCATTAAGGGGAGATGATTACTAAATCAATCCACTGATTATTTTATCACTTCCTTAATCCCAGTAAACCTGGATACAATATAAATGTCAGAATGAAGCTTGTCTTGTCCCTTATTTGCTTGCTTTGCCATCTTCTGCCCACCACAAACTATCTCTCCTCTGTGATTTCTGTCTGCCAACCCATCCTGCCATCAAGCCAGCCTATTATGTACTGAAAACTCTCCAAACTATTAGCTAAATAAAACTTTTCCCTTTATCTGTGAGTGTCAAGTATTTTGTCTCAGCAATAAGAGAAAACTAACTAAGTGGGAATCTCTAAAATGTTTATAGCTTGCTTCCTGGCCTTGTTTAGATTTAATATTAAATATATACAAATGTCTTACTAAATGCTTACGGATATGTTTGCTGTTGAGAGGATTCAAAGACCTGCAGCTTTTTAAATATTTTTATAGCATGTGTTAAGTGTACCTATTAGTAAAACTCAATAGGATATTTTAATACCTACATTCAATGTACTGATCAATCTCATCTCCATTTATAGATTTTTAGATATCAAACCACATAGTTCATCTCCTGGCCATACAGTAGATGATCGGTAGTGTTTGCTAGATTAGAATCTGAACCTTGCCTCATAAGACCCATCAACATGCTGTTTTCTTTTAAATGGTGAAGAAGAATATGACTCTTTCTACACTCTTTCTACACTCTTTCCAGTGATCCCTTCCTGTTATTGCAGCCCTTAGCAGCTAGGCACTCTTCCCTGTGGCTGTGACCCCCTTAACAGACACCTGACTTCTACTATAGTTCTGCCTCAGAATCAGTGGTGTCACTGAATAAATTCTTGTTCTGATAAGAACTGTGCAGATATTTAAGAGCTACTAATTTCAGAAGCCACAACTTGAGTGAAGTTGAGAGACCTGCCTATGATACAGAAAAGTCCATTGAAGGTGAAAAGACAGAGAAGACTCTGAGAGAGGAAGAAGACTGCTGATAGGACAAGTGATCAACTCTGAAAGTACAAATTTTGTCAACTCAAAATAATATCATGGTTGACCAAGTCGAAGATAATCCAAGGACAATTTTCCCATTTGTCTATGCCATCCTTAGCGACTGTTACAATTTAGGTCTAGAATATTCCCCAGAATGCTCATAGGCAGGGATTCTGGAAGGTGATTGGCTCAGGGGGCACTGTACTCATCAGTAGACTCACCCACTGATGAGTTCATCACCAAAGTGTGCTATTAAGAGGTTGGGGCATGGTTAGAGATAAGTCATTGGGCACATGACATAGAGGAATATGTCTCTCTCCCCAGGTCCTCCTTTCTTACTCTGCTTTGTAAACACTATGAAATGAGCAGCCTTGCCTCTTTCATACCTTTCCTACTTTGGAGCCAGCCAATCATGGATTGAAACTTCTTTTTTTTTTTTTTTTTTTTTTGAGACATTGTCTCTCTTTGTAGTTCAGGCTGGCCTTGAGCTCAGTCTCAAACTCACGTCACAGCAATCCTCCTGCCTCTGCCTCCCCAGTTCTGGGATTAAAGGTGTGAGCCACCACGCCCACCACTGTGGTATGTGGTACTGATTGCTGCTGGGCATGAGTCTCCACACCCAGTATGGTATGTGGTTACCGGGGATTGAACCCGGGCCCTTGCACTTGCAAGACAGGTGCTGTAACTACTGAGCTAAATCCCCAGCCCCTGAAACTTCTAATACTATGAGTTAAAACAAATCTCCCCTCCTTTAAGTGGTATGTGTCAGGTATTTTTGTCTGAGAGATAAGAAAGTGACCAAGACAGCAACCTCGGAGTTTCTTCCCCAGTCTTCCTCCACTGGTTATCATTACAGATTCTCACTGGCCCAGAACTCTGACCCTTCATTCATTAAGAAAGAATATTAATTTTCTGTACTGTTACTATTCAACAGTTTCAAAAGTGACTTTATATTCAATATGTTGTTTTTACCTCCCCATCATTTTGGATGTCTTTCCTCTCCAGTTCCTTATCTTTAAGGACAATTCAGCTGCCACCTTTTCAAGAACCACTCCCAGTTCTCCTAAACTCCTTGGTATTTTGCTTTTCTAACATTTCTCATTTCCTAGCTCGTTGTGACCACAGTTGTCCTCCGCCTTCAGAGTACACCTACATCTGCTCACGTATGTGTCCTTCTCAGCTTCACACACACCCTGTGCTTCCCAAAGTTTAGCTGTTGACCTATATTCACAATTTGCACCACTCTCCCTACCAATATGACTGTACATTTACTTGATATTTTTCTTCTTTCAGATGTTTCTCTAAAAACACTTATCAAAGAAAAGTTTATATATCTAAAGCAATGGTGATTGTGTTATTAAAAAAGCAAAGTTGTATGTTTTGCATTTCTTTTTTTTTTAATTTTTTAATCTTTATTGGTACATTAAATATACACATCATGATTGCACTCCATAATGGGGATTTGTACCAGTATAAGACACAACTTAACTCTCATTTTTTCCCATAGCCCTACCCACCCTACTGCCCCCCATATATATAAAATTTGTTTCCTTACTTTTTTGTTACAATCTCAACATTTTCCCCCTTCTTCCTATTTTACATTTAGCATTTTCTATGTTTTGCATTTCTATGCCCCAAAATCATTGCCCTTACCTCTTTGAAACATGGTAAAATGACAGGGTAGAGTGTAGTGGACCTCTGAAGAGGTTAGGCATCTTGGAAAACCTACCCTACTGCACTGTGAATCTTAGAAAGGAGGTAACAGTGGTAAGGAATTCAAGGGCTGACACAACATATCCTGACTCCCTTCTGGAATGGAAATCCAGGTGGGAGGGGTATGAGGCAGGGACAGTTACAGGCAGTTTTGGTTCTCTGGAAGAAGGCTACACTAGGTTACTGCATCTCTGTATCAACGTCAAGCAGCCACAGCACAGTAGACGTGATGAGAATAGGAGAAATCTCTAGGCATATTTCCACTTCCCTTGGATCCCCTATCCCTTGAAAGAAGTCAGACATCAGATAGCCTGAAAAGGAATTCAGAAGTGATTGTAAATCTGGATAAATACTGGAGCAAGATAAAGGTCAGGGATTAAAGGATCCAAAATCCAGGGGTCTAGGCTGGAGGAAAAAAAAGAAAGTACAGCCTGAGTTGGGGTGGAATCTAGTGCTGAATGCTGGGTAGGTGGAGGGAGACTCGTGGGCTTCAGAAAAAATGTCTCACTGCATCTTCATTACTGCAGCCCCAGCACTGCATCTCCATCTCTCTGGCCCCATCACTGCACTTATTTCTGCACTCTGTCACTGCAAGCTCCCCGCTGCATTCAGTGCTTACACTTTTCTCTCCTGCAGTATTTGTCTTACATCCTCACCTGCTGAAATCTGTTTCTCATTCAAGATATCATAAAATAATATTTTCTTCATGTAAACTTCTTCACTTCCAAATACAAGAATCATCCTCATCATCCCTTCTATGCACCTTTTTTCTATCATTTACAATATCTTCATCATGTTCTCTAGCTGATTCAACCACAGATTTTGATTTATGGTAATAATGATGACAACCATGACAAGCGCTCTCATGCCAACTGTAAAACCTCAGTCCATTTGTGATGTACGTCATTGCTCCATGGGATAGTCCTGTGGGGGTCGAGAATCACCTTGTACTTACAGAATACCACTTGAAGCAAGAATAGGCCATGAGGGGCCGGGGGTATAGCTCAGTAGTTCTGGCGCCTGTCTTGCAAGCTCAAGGACCCAGGTTCAATCCCTGGTAACCACATACCTATACTGGGAGTGGAGACTCACCCCAGCAGCAATCAGTACCACATACCACAGTGCCGGGCTTGGTGGCTCATGCCTGTAATCCCAGCACTCGGGAGGCAGAGGCAGGAGGATTGCTGTGATGTGAGTTTGAGGCTGAGCTCAGGGCCTGCCTGAACCACAAAGCGAGACCCTATCTCAAAAAACCTTAAAAAAAAAAAAAAAAAAAGAATAGGCCATGTGGCTATTTTCTGTGCTGGGATTTTCTCCCATCAGAGATGTCACCTCTGTCTTTCCTTAAGTAATACCAGAATTACAGGACACATAAACCCAGAAATAATACTCAATGAAAAAGATCATGAGAGGAAAGGGGGCACTAGAAAAAAACTATTTGATGCTCCCTAGACAGAGAACTAGAGAAATTAGGTTTTCATTTTCACAGCAGCAGTCTCTACATCTGTTCCCTTATCCAATCCTTCTTTCTCCCCTTTACTTTTTCCTCTTTCCAAAGGATTTCCACCTAAATAACTTACCTTCTTACCTAAATCCCATCACCAGGGCACTAAATTAAGTCCATTGGCACCAGAAGGAAACCCAGAAGGCAAACTCCAGTGGAATTCTGAAACTGGCTCATTGACTAACCAACAGTATCCTATAACCAAGTCTCTGAGTGGTCGATTGAAATGAGTTCCAGATGAAGGGGAGGCATTTAGGGATGCATCAACTCTAACATATCTAAGTAAAGAGGCAATGATGATTATAGGGGCTGTGGTGTTGACTGGCTTTTGCTAACTGATTTTGAAACCTTGAAGAAAATAGCTGACTCTGTCAACTATTAGTGCTGATTATACCATGAAAATCAGAGGCTTTCTGGAAGCTTTGAAAGATATCTTCAATTCCTGCAATCATAGTAAAACCACGCAGAAAAATAGACCCAGTGTTTATGTGTGGAAGAACTACAAAGGATGTTGAATATGCAGTCTTAGAAGATCTCCTAAGATAAAGTGAGGCCCCCAAAAAATAAGGTGTAAAAGTGGATGGATGCATTTAAGAGCCATGTACACCAAGATTCTCATGAACTCTGCGACCAGCAAATGTAGCACTCTCACTCTCGCTACAAGAGAGCAGACACTCCTACTCTTGTAACAAAATACAGGCTCAATCTACATGTGGTACATCCTTCACAAGATAAAGCCTTTCCTTGGAAGATCACTCTTCTCAATTCACTAGTCCAGACCAGTAGAGTCTTGATAAATGGGGGATTCATGCTCTTGAATCCCAGCATAGCCTGGAGAAGAAAATATAATAATAATCCTTCATGGCTCTCTCACCAAATGAATTGTATGAATGGCTATAAAAACCACTGAATGGGAGTGATTCTTGAGTGGAATGGACTAAGGAATGGGGCAAAATAAGATTGGGTAGGAGGGAATTTATTACTACAAGAACATATGCTCTTGGTACAGCATTAATTGTCCTGCAAAAGTCCCCAATATGCTGTCAGAGTGGAAGGGACATAGTTGAACTACAGGATGAAGAACTCACCACTAGAGTGCTGGTAATAAGAGCACAGTATCATTAAGAACACTGTCAGTGGTCCTCTTCTGTAGTCCTAGGAGCATGGTAATCATCAGAGATGTGGATTCACTAAAGTCCAAGATGATAGAGCCTCAAAATAACAGACAGTGGTATTCAGTCACCGGAAGCCAGGAGACTACAATTTCTACAGTGATCACAAATGCCAAAAGATCAGACAGAGGGCTTGAGCAGTAAGAAGTGGTAGCAATGGTTAGTGGAGCATGGTATCTGAAGGGACAAAGTAGAGGAAGAAGCAGGAGCAGAGGAGCCAACAGATGGCCAAAGGTGGACTTCCCAGTAAGATGCCTTTCTTAAACTCTCCCCAAGGCTCTCTTAATCTCCCACTTAGCCATTATTTGTTTATTAACAGCATTCTCTTCTTCATTTATCTTCTACAGTGAGCAATTTAGTGGTGCCTAACATTTTTTACAGTCTTTGTGGGCTCTCTTATTTGTCTAATGCATACTCCTACAGCATTTCCAACCACTTAGGATATTTTTCCAGATCATAATCAGGAAAATCTTTAGAAACTAAACTACCATCTTATGCCAGAGATTATCTATGTCCCACCTGCCAAACAGGATGACACACTCTACTCCCGATGACAATCCATTCCCAAGGCCTCCTTTCACCACCTGTCTTCTGAGACCAACCCTCCTACCACTTGTATTTAGTCAGAGTCCTCCAAGAAACAGATACAAAGAAAAGACTAAGCATGAAAGTTTTTTAGGATAGATGACTGTGGATAGGAAATGAAGAAGGAGTCAGAAAAGCTCAGGGGAGCTGCCAGACCATGACACAGTCTGAAAGAAAATTCTAAGAGGGCAAAACGGAGTGAAGACCAAGAAGTTAGTTAAACTGTCCTAGGATACCACAGTCTAATAAAGGTTCTCTAGGGTATTTCTGCAGAGTCTATGAACCTATGTCAATCACAAGAGAGTCTTGAGTCTCTCAGAAATGGCTCTGCCCTCATATATCACATAGATTTAGTAATTACTGGAAGAAGCCTGTGGGAAGCATAGCCTCAATGTAAACATAATGAAAAATTCCAGAGGCAAACAGCTGGTCCTCTCAGTCAACTGTTATAAACTATAGGTGGAAGCCTGCCAAGTACATTCTCATGGCTACTACTGTCCTATGGGATATCAAACAAGTTTCCATGATAGATTGGGTAGTGATGCTGGCCAAGTTACTGTGGGCAGGGAAGATAACCTCATTAACCCAAATCCTGAAATGATAAATTCAGGAAAATATGAATTTTTATACTTCTCTTCTCTCTGATAGGAAGGAGTCTGGGAGAACCAAATGGTTTCTAAACAGATTTAGAAGCTAAATAGATTTGATGCCATCAGATTTTCCATGATGGACTGAGTATTTTCACACCCTGCAATAAGATCAGGTGAGCATATTTACTCTATTAGAAGTTGTGGCTGACCAAGTCTTGATAGTGTAGTATGCTAAATAGATATGGCTGACCCCATGGCACCTCCCTTGACTGCAACACTTTCACTTTAGTAGCATCCATTCCCCACCTCATGGCAGGTTCTCTATGGTCACCTGTTGGAGGAGGAAAACAGGCCTGGTTCACATATGGACCGCAACTCGCAAATGGACTAAAATTTAATAACTACTCCTGATTCTACAGGAAAGTGATGAGAGGGGAACATCCTGGTGACCAGTTTCAAGCAATGTACTTTATTTTTCACCTTCAACAAGATTAAAAGTAACCTGAGGTAAAGACACGCATGATTTCAGAACAACGGTTAATGACATGGCTGGCTGCTCATGGGCCCAGAAAAAAAAGAGAGAAAAGAAAATCTGTGATAAGGAGGTTTGAGGAAGAATGATGCAAATCAATCTATGTGAGTAGGTCAAAGTTGTGTCTCATGTTAATGCTCAATAGAGTGCCTTGACCACAAACAATGAATTTTGCAAGCAGATGGACAAAACTCATCTAAAGCCCATCAAGAAGAGTGTCTTCTGTTGTGCTTTTCACAATGAAGCTTTGAGCAGAGATGGCCAAAAGAAACTGTCTAGGCTCTGATTTACCAAGGCTGATTTAGATACTACTGCTATTGTTCAGTAGAAAAAATTAATATAAGTTTTCAGTATGGTACTATCTCTAAGTGCAGCATCAAAATCTGCTTAGAAACCATTTGATTATCCCAGACGCCTTCCTATCAGGAAGAAGAGAAGTATAATAATTCATATTTTCCTGAATTTATACCTTTTCAGGATTTGGGTTAGTGAGGTTATCTTCCCTGCCCACAGTAACTTGGCCAGCATCACAACCCAAGGACTTTGCCTAATTTACTGACATGTGATGTCATGTAACATTATCTCAGCAAAGAGAACCTTTGTGTGGTTAAAGATGAGACACTAAACAAATGGCCACAGGATCCACTAGTTCTACCATATATTTCACTACCTGAAAGTGGTCAGTTGAATAGATCAATGGAGAGAAAAACCAAAGAATTAATTGGTAAAAAATACTCTTCAAGGTTTCAACATTGCACTACGTAGTTTACTGAAGTAGGCCCCCTTATCCATAGTGGATATGTTCCAAGACCCCCAGTGGATGCTTATGATAATGTTTAATTTTTAAATCAGACACAGTAAGAGATTAATGATGATAATGATTAAATAAAACAATTATAACAATACATTAACAAACATTCTTTAAAATTCATAAAATTTTTATTTCTTGGATTTTCAACTTTTCATTAATCTTTATTGATTGACTATAGATATCTAAAACCATAAAAACAAAATCTAATAAGTGAGGGAGGCTTCTTATATACTGTAATATGTTTGGAGTATGATGTTGTATCCCAACAGCTAAAGTAAATCCATTCAAGACAGTGGATCAAAGAATGTGGATCTTTACGTCTCTGTTAGAGAATCAAAGGGTAAAAGAAATATTGACCCCTGTCACCACCACTCCTGGTGACATACTTAAAAGAGTTCTCACTTCATGTTGACAAATTCCATTTAATTTAAGAGCCAGGCAGCTCTCTCTCTACTGTCCCAGAAATTTTTCTGATGTTGTACAGTCTATCTAGTTCATGTACAAATGTAGCCCAGAAGCAGCTAATATACCTTGAACAGCAATCTTTAACCAATAATCCATGACTCCAGTTTCCTGTTGTTCAAGTGAGTAATTCTAGCACATAGTCAGTTAACTGCCCAATCAACTCCCCAATCCTCATAGCAGAAATTTCAATAAAACACCTTTCTATTTACTTCCCCTCCATTATTGTGTCTCATGCTCTACTATACTCTTATTCCTGGGACTGTCTAAACTCTCTGAACTTAATTCTTTGTTTCAGGCTATCCATTCACAAGAATCCAAACTAAGATCTCTACCTACTGGCTGTTTCATACTCCCTGTTGAACATATTGCAAGCAATATTACATTTATTCCTAGGTTTGGATTATACATTTCCTTGAATCTTCACAAAATGCTTTGAAATTGATCCTATTTTCATTCTTTTTATAGATGAGAAGACTAAGGCATAGTGAAGAGAAAGTCCAAAAGCTAAGCAGTGATAAAGCTCATCTTCAAATCTAGATTTATCTGACTGTAGTTTCAGCCATCATGGGATTCAGCCTCACTCAGCAGATTATGGGCCACCTAAAGGCAGGAACATTTTGGATTCATGTTATAGTCTAGTCACCAGCTCCCGTTTACCAGCGCAAAAGAGTTGAATATTCATAAATTTTAAACTATGAATGTTTCTCTGACCAATTCAATGGTTAGTTCAACAAGGTGGCCAATAATAATTCAAACTCAGGACAATATTCAACCCGGATACATATAAAACTTGAACTACAAACCTTTAGGGATTCTTCTTAAGTGGCCAAGGAAAAAGACGTGCTTTTCCCTTTCTACTTTCATACATCACTCAACATAACACTTCATCAAATATGTGGGAATATCTCCCCACACACTGAGCAACCCTATATTGAACACAATGTAGATGCCCTTTAGTTTAATTCAGTTTTGATTATCTACCTGGATAACTCAGATACCACAGCTTGACTGCTTGATTCCACAAGACAACATCCCATCTCAGATGCCATTTACAAATAGCTTGTGACCTGTAATCCCAGCCAATCAGCTACATAGAGGTGTTCCTATGACCTCCCCTATGAATAGCACTAATTTGTTAACATGGCTCACAGAACTCAGGTAAACACTTTACTTTTTTCTATCAGTTTTTTACAAAGGATATTATAAAGATACACAGCAGATAATACATGCACAGAACAAGGTACATGGAAAGGGGTCCTGAGCTTCTATGCTGTTGCGGTATGTCACTTCCAGGAACTTCCATACATTTACCTATCCAGATGTGCTCCTAGCCTGTCATTTGTGAAGTTATGTAGGTTTCACTATGTAGGCACAACTGATTAAACCACTGGCCATTGGCGATCAACTCAATGTGAAGGTCCCCTCGCCTGCCCAGAGGTTGGGAGGGAAAACTGAAAGTTTGAAGCCTCTTCATGTGCTTGATTTCCCAGACAACCAGCTACAACCCAGTGCTATTCAGGAGCCCCAGCCAACAATTATCACATTAATATTAAAAAGACATTCATCTCTCTGGGGATTCTGATGAATTTAGGAGATGTTTTTCAGGAAATGTGGGTAAATACCAAATACTTTATAGTGTACATTGGAATAGTCTTAAAATTAAAACTCTTGGGCCGGGGATATAGCTCAGTGGTTCCGGCGCCTGTCTTGCAAGCGCAAGGACCCGGGTTCAATCCCCGGTAACCACATAACAATACTGGGTGTGGAGACTCACCCCAGCGGCAACCAGTACCACATACCAGTGCCGGGCGTGGTGGCTCACGCCTGTAATCCCAGCACTCGGGAGGCAGAGCCAGGAGGATTGCTG